>OY757911.1:6138991-6181491 GCA_963585895.1 Sepioteuthis lessoniana
GGTCTACCCTTCAGTCGAGATGCAGTCGGCATATTCTACAGCCCTTCTGACTAGGCTGTGTGAAAGATGTGTTATTAGAAAAAATGTATGACACAAGGTTACAATAGGAGAGCGACCACTGAAAACAGAGATTAGTAGCTATTGGTAATAAGCATAGTAAGGGGAGTAAATTAATTTTCGAGGAGGTCAACTTCCGTTTTCCTCGATTAATATCACTTGAACCGGAAGGAAGACGTCTATGCTTTAGCGGAGAAAATAATTCGCACCAATTTCGACTTCATCCAAGTAAGTCTCTTCCGTTCAGGAAGCAATAATTTGGCTAATTTTGCAAAGACATCTAAATCTTTTCATTCAAAAGCAGAAAAATATAATAAATAGATGAATGAATGAATACCCTTTCAACGAGTTTGTTTTTTGCAGCGATCTTGTAACTACAAAATACTCACATTAAACCAATACTCAATCAAGCACATTTTGATAGAATGCACAAAACTCAACCACACCAGGAAAAAGTTTTATAAGGCGAACAGCATGAAGAAACTATTTAAAAAATTGCTCTCAAAAACATAATCAACTTTTTAAAAACAATTGGTCTCCAATTAAAGATATAGACGATATTACCAACACCTTTGACCATCAAGTTTATACAAACAAAAATCTCTTATATTTATATATATACACACACATACATATCAGAATTTAACACTCAATAATTGTCTTTAATTGGAATCATTTTGAGATAAGGCTTCTTAATCTGAGAATTAATTTTTAAAAATTAATTTATTGCGGACTTTTTTGTCCTCATCTTGGTAGTTTTTGTGTTATTTCTTCTTTCACAACGTTTCGGTCAAATTTCACCTCTGGCCTTCTTCAGGTGATTTACCGCGACCTCGGATAGGAATGCTGAGTCTTGTAACCGTATCCCCAGTAATTTCTGCCTTCCATAGTTGTTGTCTATCGCGCCACGTTTTTGACCCAGTAAACCTCTGGCCGGCTTGGGTAGGATTTGAAACCGCTATCTTCTGACATTGCTCACTTGGAACCGTAGAGACTCAACGCCTCTATCCGCTGCGCCACGAGCCCCGAAATAAATAATTAATAAAAAATATAAAAAAAATAATTCTCAGATTAACACTCAATGACCCTTAGGAGGTCAATTTGGCATAAAACCCAACCGTCACCAACCTAAACATTTGCATTTACAAATCATATATATGATATGTGTAAAAAGGCTCTGGTATTAAATAACCTATAGAAGATGATATGCCATAAAATCCAACCAACCAACCAACCAACTCACATTATAAGTTATTATCAGTTCTTGTGTTACGTCGATCACAAAGTAAAACACTGATTATCGTGGGGCGACCGACAGGAGGACGAGAGAGGCGAATAAAAAGTGACTGGATCATCTAGCGAGGAAAGCAAAAAAATGATATCAACAAGCATTTCATTATATAAAGGACAATTGTCCCTCTGTTGGCAAGGCTTAGAAAAATCTTACTGTATTCTCTACAGAGAGGAAAGTGGGGTCCTGGGTATGACGCTAAAATGCACTCGATATTCAGGATCCTGTGTGGGATATATAGGGAGTGTCGAGTACCTGTTCATCGACATTACTACCAGGTCCACTCTAACCTGGAGTGGTAGTACCTGTTACAGCCGCTTTTTTTAGGGGTTGCTGCTTCCAGGATCTGTTGAAAACGGCACGCAACGTTCTTGTGTGATTCCAAACTGGCTTCTTTTAAATATAAACATCCCTATCTTGAGTGTTTTTTTTTTGTCATGTGATCGTGACACGCATTTTAGTTTATTCATTTTTTAAATTTTATTTAATCCGCATTTACAAAACTCACCTGTTAGCCTCAGTACATAAGACTTGAACAAATTTTTCTTTTCAACTTATTTTTTTACCGCACGTCATTTTTGTATCTTATGATGCCTATCACGTTTGAAAACTTTTTAAATGATTAAAAAACAAACAAACATTGCCCATTTGGTTTGGGCTGTAAAATACATCGACTGCTTCTCTGCAGAGGGGTAAGATCCCCACCCCCAATGAGTGTCCTGGATATGACACTAAACAATCTGATGGTGAGGTTCCAGTGAAGCTGGAGCTTTGGGGAATATGGAACACCCCTTCATTGCCATTGCTCCCAGGTCTGCTCAGGCCCAGAATGGTAGCACCTGATAAGGCCCTAATCACTGGTTAAATAGAACTAATTGAATATTTATGCTAAACTGAATTGTTTGAATAAGAACTGTTTGACTAAACTGGATAGCTTGAAATAGAAATGTTTTTGACAATTAAACTGTACTTACATTTAAACTGCATACTTATGCTAAACTGAATTGTTTGAAATGGACTTTTTTTTAACATTCAAACTGTACTTACACTAAACTGAATTGTTTAATATAGGACTGTTTTTGACGTTTAACTGTGTGTAAACAAAATCTGTACTTATACTTAGCTGAATTAGAACTGTTTGAATAAATTGAATAGCTTGAAATAGAAATATTTTTGACATATAAACTCTGAACTCATACTAAACTCAATTGTTTGAAATAGATCTATTTGCATAAAAATGGGTTTGGAGTTTAATAACCTACAAAGGTTGATATGCCATAAAACCCTAACAACCAACCAATCTAAATCTCACTCAGAAAGAAGTGCCATTGCAAAACATTTTCCTTGTGGTAATTCACTATCATTAATAAAACGAGAAAAATTAATTCAGATTTCCGTCTTAATTTGTGTCCAGGTGAGGTTTACACAAAGGTGTGAGATGTGCACCAAATCTAAAACATGTGAATGATCCGCGTAGTTTTGACCTTTTTAATGAAGTAAGTTCGATCTTCACTGAGTTCTCCAAATGTGTGACTTTGCCCAGTAATCAGCTAATGCATATGAAAAAGGTGGTAGTTAGCAAGTAACTTCCAAAGACCGATTGAATAAAATGAGCGTGATTCTCACGGGGTGTCAACAATCTTATTATTTTGCACTACTATAAGCTAAGCCGATAAGTTCACAAAATCTTAATGGCTAAACTAGATGCACGTGTTGAAGTTACACGGACTGCTTTATTTAAAGGGTTCTTTGTAAATACATTGTTCTTATTTTTCGTGAGAAAAGACACAGATCATTGAATACATGATGATATTTAACTAGTGTCTTTTAGTGTTGGCTGATATTATGTCTGTCTATTTAACAGCTGGAAAAATGTACAATATATATATATATATATATATATATATATATATATATATATATATATATATATAAACCTTTGCCTGAAAGAGGCAATTCTTGCTTCCTGCCTCTAACATTAAGATAACGGTGAAATATCTGGGTCATTTTCACACGCGCACTGACACAGTTTCATATCTGACAAAGCAATGGCTTTTGTACAGAGGCTATTTAAGGGATTTTTTTCTTACTTTGTCTTGAACAGAGATGCTTTATGCAATCATTGATCAAAAAATTTGTGTTACAAATCGAGACAACTCTTCACACCAAATCTAGAAATATCTGATTATGAGAATCCATATCAATGATATTGTGCACTCATTATTTATAAATATAGCAAGCAAACTACCTAATATATATATATATATACATATATATATATATATATATATATATATGAGGGAAATTTAATAGATCAGGGGATTTTACCTTAAAGCGGCACTTTTTTTCTGGGAAATAGATGGTGATGGGCCATTTCATGTTCCATAATGTTGTCAGCATGACCTTCTTCATTGACCGCTGATCAGAGAGTCAGTGTGTTTCCACTCCGTAGATTGTTTTTTTTTTCAATCTCGTAGCAGCAAACAGATATTTATCCAATTTGTAAACACCCTTTTGGCTAAAATAATTCTCCATACATATAACCCATTCTTCAGTAAATTTCACATGGTTTGCACTTCTTTATCATGAAAAATGTGATGACAGACCTCTGTTCAAGTCTGGATCACTCAGTTTGATTGGACACCATTTTGAATAGCCTCAAAACAAATATTTTTGTGCGATTTGAATTATTTTTGCTACAAATCATTTCCAAACATCACAGAGTTTACATTTATGGAAATAAAATTCTGAAAAATTCCGTTTTTTATTGAATAACTCTCGCATATATATATATATATATATATATATAAAGAGAAGGATTAATATCTCTTCCAAGAGTATTAGCGTATAGTGAAACATAAAGTTCTCGTCCAGGATTTGAAGTCTATTCGACTTCATTTCTTTATGATGATAACCGTTACACCACAGGCGCTTCTCTTCTTCCAGCACAAATCTTTTGTTATCAGCTCATTCAAACAGTATGGCTGGATTTACGTAAGACTTTAACCCTATAAACAATTAGCAGTTCAGCAGTTTACTCATATATGATCTGTTTAGTCCTTATAGGCTCATTGGCCTAGTGGGTTGAGTGTTCGCCAATGGTCCGGGGGACCGAGGTTCAATCCCAGGTCGCGTCATACCAAAGACTTTAAAAATGGCACTTGATACTTCCTTGCTTAATACTCAGCAATATGAGGTAGGGATCAAGGGTAAAGTGGAGCAATCCAGAGAAAGGAGTAGCACCCTCCCCTACACCTCCGTGTAGTAGCTATTGAAAAGGGAACCATCTGGCATGATGGTTAGAGTGTTCGCCATTGGTCCGGGAGACATACCGAAGACTCAAAAAATGGTACTTAATGCCCCTTGCTTAACACTCAGCAATATGAGGTAGGGATCAAGGGTAAAGTGGAGCAATCCAGGGTAAGGAGTAGCTCCCTCCCCTATATCTCGGTGTAGTAGTTATCAAAAAGAGAGCCTTCGGGTCACTCTCGACTAAGGTCGCCAATTTTACTTTTAGTCCTTATACATTATGCTCGCAGAGAGCTTCAACAACACATACAATGATCTGTATGCATTCTTAACAATCCCATTAAAAAAAAAATGCAGTTTTTTCTGCATAAATCTTTTATCCTTCTTTGGTGAAATCATCAGCTGTAAATTTACATGATCCGATGGTGAACTAAAAAGTTTGTACCCTTACGAGCAATTATTATCTGGATTTTAATACGCACTTTTCTGCATATATTAATCTTTTTTTTTATTAATATTCACCAGTTAATTAACTACATAAACAGGAAAGGAGATATTTAAAAAAATGAATATTTGTTATATAGAATAAATGGAATTTTTAATAATTAGGCTACAGACTGATTGATTTACCCACGAATGTATTGACTAGACTCTGTCAAGGTTGACAATGGGGCTACCTGTGACTAATCACTGTCAGGGCAATGTTATACCACAGCAACCAGTAGACGCTTGTACCAACACGGCTGTCAACGGACGTTTGTAGAGCTATTGGACTAAATAGACATATGTACCACCACTGTTCTAAACGGTCTATGAGTGTAGCAAAATCCCTTAAGTTTCAGTCAGACCCCTGCTGTAACCTCGCCGTGAGAAAAAGTGACGCACACCGTCTGTTAGTTCGCTAATACAAAAGTTTATTCGCTACTACCCCTCTTAGTAGTCGTAGAGTTTGAGTCAACCACGTTGGATAGACAGAGAGAAATAAACCGTCGCAGAGCATGGGAGGCAAACACAAACCTTAATATTATCTTTCAAGTTATTCTTCGTAGTTCTCGTACGTGACTGCTCGGTGTCCTGTCTTCTCATCTTCATGGTTGGCATGGGACTCCTTCGCTGAACTCAACCAAAATGGGTGCTGTAGTTTTCGGCCCGTCTTTACATCTCTGCGTTTGGTCTCCAATTCAATTTCTTTTCCTGTTTTCGAACCTGCATCACCCTTTAATGGCCTTTCCGTCTGATTTTCTTCCAACCAATCAGAGTCCGTCGTCCGATTGCTCCTGATACATTTCTATTTTTAACTTGAATGACTGCTGCTATTGTGACCTGGAATTCAGTAACCTACTGTTAAATTGCCTATTAGTTTCTCCCTTATCATCATGCTCTCCCTCCCCCCTCTCTCTCTTTCTTACTGCTTCGAATCTCTTTCTCATATATATCTCCTCTTTCTCTCTGTCTTCAGGTTGATCCTAAATCTTGCTAAGAAACAACTTACTACTAAAACAATCAATTAAAATACCTAATTATATTACAGAAATAAGATAAAGTAAGTGTTTTTTTAAGTGCTCATCCCTCAAATTTCTTTTCTGTCAACTATAATGGCATTGCAGCGATAAAATATTTTCTGTCAATATATCTGACGTAGGGGACGTAGATTTCTGCCTTTTTTGAGAACACAAATACCCAGAATGCCCTTCTATTTATCCTTAGCTAGACAGAGAAGGAAAAAAATTTCAGATCAAAATCTAGATAATAATTATATGCAAGGATACAGACTTTTCGGCCCACCATCAGATGATGTAAATCCACCGCAAATGATTTCAGCAAAGTAGACTTGCTAAAAAGAAGAAATTACCCCGCAAGTGGTCTCCATTATTCATTTCTAATTACCTCCGTGGCCTCAGAACTTGAACGGATAGAATAAAACAAAAGAAGTCCCTACATTAGAGTTGAGTTTTGTTTTTGTGTCCCTGCTCGCTGATTAGCCATCATTGGCATAGCAGTCGTCGGTGACTATGCAATAATTTGTTGCCTTACCCTGTCTACCCATTATATTATTAGTAAAAATAGCATTCAAAAATTGTGTTTCCCTTCAAGATGCAAGTAATTTTAGACAAGCTAATTATTGGCGAAAGTGGATGGATTTATCACAAATACCCAAAAGAAAAAATTCGCGGCAAAATCTAAGACAGCTTTTAACATCTTTTTTAAAACCTAATTGGAATCTGTGGAGAAAAAAGTTCTGTGTTGGAAGGAATCCAAAGGGAATTCTTTAGAAGTTTTTAAAAACTTGGATACATTGTTACAACACAAGTGAGTGGTTGAGATGTTAGAATTATTTGTTCGAAGATATTAGAGCTATTTTTTCGGATTAAGCAAGTCGACTTGGCTTTTGCAGGAAAACATAATCCATTCTCATTGTTGCAAATGCGACACAGTGAATAATATTGGAGATGGAAGCTTTTCCACACGCAGCGTTCAAAGAGTGTAAAAAAAGTACTCACATCGAAGTTGTATTAACAAGAATAATGAACAATAAATAAAACCTTGATTTATTTAAAGATACCCCCCACTGCATTCAATGATCTTATTCCAGCGAGTTTCCAACTGAGAGAAGTACCTCTAAAATTTTTCATTCAGTTTGGTTTATTTTATGACATATCAACCTTCGTGGGTTATTAAATGCCAGAGCTATCCTTGTAGAAGATAAGTAGCGGTAATATTTAGCCAACCCTGTGGGGATAAGGGGAGGCATAACTTTTCCAAGGGTTATAATCTGAAAGTGAACATGATAACGCAACTGGCGTTCGAACTCATTAACTACGATGTTGTTGTCAAGAACGTTAGCCATTACGCCACGGGGACTTTTATTAAGTTCTTTTTTTAGGTTGTAACTGGGCCGTTGATTTCTTTAAATGTTTTGTACGTTCTTCAATCTTATTCTTGATGGTTTGGTTTGGTTTCTTTGTTTAATGGCATATCAACCTTTGTAGGTTATTTAATGCCAAAGTCATTCTCCTAGAAGAACAGTCGTGGTACTATTTAACTCATAACTGGAATCGAGTTTTGTTTTTTGTGTCCCTGCTCGCTGATTAGCCATCATTGGTGTAGCATAGGCACCTCTGGTGGTGTAATGGTTAGCAAGATCGACTAGCAATCCTACACGAGTGAGTTCGTGTCTCATTGGGTGCCCCTTTCATATGGCCTTGTGCCACATCTAAGCAAAAGCTAAGTAAATTTCCATCATTGGTGTAGCAGTCGTCGGTGACGATGCAACACTTTGTTACCTTACCCTATCTACCCTTTATATAATTAAAGTAGCGTTCAAAAATTGTGTTTCCCTTCAAGATACAAGTAATTTTAGACAAACTAATTATTATAATGGTGTTCATACCGTTCTCAAGGGTATTTACCCGAAAGTGAACGTAATAGCGCGGCTGGAGTACGAACCCGCTTACTACGATTCCGCAGTGCATCGCTTTAACCATTACACCACGAGGACTACCCCTCTTATTGTTGACATACATTTCCTGTTTAATTGATAATTAGAATTTGAGCAGCGCTTGATATGGGGAGAATTCTACACTTGCACTATTTTATGTTTGCCACATATTTTTCCCCAAATTATCACTGACTTGTCTAGACGTAATCACTTTATCAGATAAATTAATTAGGTTTATTTCATCATCATCATGTCGCGCCGCCTGCGCGGATATCCCTGACCGTCTCTCGCCATTTCTCCCTATCATTCATCGCCTCCGGCAGGTCTTCAGGATTACAACCCGTGTCCTCACATAGCTGCTGTATGTAAGTTCGTGCTGGTCGTCCCACTCTTGCACATCCATGAGTGGGGGTCCACAGGAGTACATCGCTTATGAGCTCGTCCTTGCTTCTCCAGCAGTGTCCTGCGTGTCTGGTTCGTCGAACTTGTATAGTTTTTGTGATGGGGGGCAAGTGTCCGTATAGTTGGAGTCTCGTGGGGTGTTGTTGCCAGGACTTGTTTAATACTGCTCTCAACATTCTTGTGTAATTTCCGTCCAGCCTCCTCTCCAGCCGCTTCGTAAGCGTCCATAGAGTTTATGTTCTAAGATTAGAAAATTAAAAAAATTCAGTCCCTATATTTTTTTCATGGACCTTTCCAGATCTGTAACCTTTAGACAATCTCTTACTTTGTTACATATAACATTTGTTTTCCTTTAGGCAATTCTAATAAGTTAAAGATTGTGAAATTCGTTAAAGAATTTCAAGGACTCAAAACAGCTGAATAATGAAATAACGTCTCAGAGAAAAACGAGAGAAAATGCGTTGATGACAGAAAAATTATTATTTAGATCTGTAAATCCAGAGAGTCTTCGGGGATATTGATGCGAAACATTCTTTAATCGTGGGAAAAGAGCCACTAGATAAAAAATATATCTTATTTATTTTCAAAATAGCATTAATAGGTTTGGTAAGATATTCAAAGAAACAAACGATGTGAACTGCGCATGCATGTTTGATAGCGGAAATGGAATTTTCTTGGATGCTGATTAAGAGTTAAGTATGTCATCTATTTGGTTCTCTTCGGGGTTAAAATATGACACAAGGTCGGTTTAGTGTATTTGTCGTGGTTGGGGTGAGTATTAAAGTAATATTTTGTTTAGAAACTATTAGTTTTGTGGTATAAATAACTAAGAGTTAAAAAAAAAGAAAAACAACAGCAACCAAGCTCCGATCTCTAACCGTACTTGCGCCACATATAGGACCCATGAAAACTTCTTAAAAAGACAAGTGTGGTTCAGTTTTGTGTGTGTAGCGTAGCCATTGGTGACTGCTATGTTGATACTGGCTAAACATCGGCTGGAAAGGAAATACATAAAAACATAACTTATTTTAGCGTTAGGACCTTTTGTTATTTATTCACTCTTTCAGTTCAGCCGTCCAAAGAGGAATAAATGAACCACAGACACCTTGTGGTTAGCGTCTATGATTTTCAAGTAACAGGACTCCTCTCGGATCTTCGATTCCTCATTCTTCGTTTACAGCTAACGTTTGTTTCCTGTCATCAAAGTCACTAAAATCGAAAATATAAAATGATTTATAAGCGAATAGTTTGAAGGAAACATTAATTTTTGGATGACCAAATACCAAAAAATGTACCACTGATCAAGAGTTCATTTCGTCCAACTTTGTTTATGGCGTTCCTCCAGGCAACCAGCAATTCTTGTGAAGTTGCTGACCGTGATATTTGACATTCACAGGGTGATAAACAGGTGTTTTTCACTGCCTCCATGGCCAATTTAGAGTCAGTTCCGGGGCGCAGCAACTCGTTCTTAGACTGCCATGACGACAAGAGTAAATTTTCGCCGCATATGCTCTTAGCCCAAATGAATTCTTGATTGAAGGTTTTTGGGAATCTTTTCTACCTCTGTTAATCACTCGTAGGCCAACCTGTCTGCGATGGTTAAGTTGGCTGATCCCATTTTATCCGATGCAGATTCCGTTGAATCCATTTTGTCTTAGCGGGACACTTTCGAACGATAGTTGCATTGGGTTGATAACCACGTGATTTTGCGATCTGTTTCCAACTATGGTGAAGGTCCATGGCATTTTATAGGGTATGTTTTCAAGTAACTTTTACTATATGATTTCAGGGAATAATTCCCATATGCAATCCTTATATTGTGTTAAGTAACTGCTGATTGTATCCCATCGAGACGAGTAAGACCCCACAAAACGGCATCTCTTTGATATGATAATAATGTACCACAGACCCAGAGTTCATTTCGTTGTTTACAGTTAATTGGTTTCAAAGATAGCGATTTAACTCTAATATTTCTCTTTGCACACAGTAAATGGTTTCAAGTATTGCTATTCAAAACTAATAATTCTTGTCAATATTATTCCTTTGTTTGCACACAGTTAAATAGTTTCAAGTATTGCTATCTAATGGCAATAATTCTATTTAATTAGTTCACAGATAAATGGCTTCGAGTAAACCTGTCATTTTAGTCTTGCATGTTATTCTGCAACAAACTGGAAACTTGATATTTTAGACTAAATGCTATTTGACTATGTACTGTAAATCCGATATGCTAGATGGCCCCGTTAAATAATGCTGATAAACAGCTTGATATACTGACCATTCTTTGTATATCATTAAATGGAATGATGGGATATCATTACAAAACAGTGAAGTCTTTATCCCTATTGTAGTTTAAAAAGTTAACTTCGTATTAATTGTACAAATATTGTTCAGATAATCAGTTTAAATTATTGCCTTGCACTTATTCTTACAACAGTGTTTCACCTATTTTATTTTGCAGCCTTTGATCAAAGAAACTAGTTTTTGGAGGTGTCATCATCATTTTACAATTTGCCTATAGATCTTAGAGAAATAGCAATAAAGAGGAAATCCACATTGCTTGAAGCTCTTGGGGTGAAGCCTCACCTTCAAATGCAGTTTAGGGTCATGCCTAGGACACTAATTCTATTCGACCCATACATGGGACCTTAACTAGCAATACCACTCTGGGCCAGAGTGGACCTGGCAATAATGGCAATAAAGAGGTACTTTACACTCTTTAAAGCTCACCATCAGATGGGTTAGTGTTAAATCTAGGGCACTCGTTTGGGGATCTTACCCTTCTGCAGAGATGCAGTCAGAATATTTTACAGTCCCATCTGAATGGGCTTATATATGTATATATATATATGGGGCATTCTATGAACATCAATATATATATATACATACATACACATATATATATAGATATATATAGTATTATTCAGTCCAGTTAAACCAGAGTTGGGAGTAATTCCTTCAGGACAAGAAAATTATTCAAAAGCTGAACATTTAAATTTTCCTGGTGAAGAGCTCAATGTAATTTTTTTACAGAGCAATATTTCTTTAAGAAAAAACCAAAGACCGGTTAATTTAGGATTATAAATTTATTTCTATCCTGTTTTTCAGTTTCTGGTGTAAACCAAAAACATGAAGAAAAATATAACAGGTCTTCTTCAGATCCAATGGATAAATAAAACAGAATAGACACGTGGGGTGGAGGGGGAGGGGGAAGAGATTAAGGAGTTACCTCCTCATTTTATTGAATTTCCCTTTTTTTATTTACCTATTTATTTTATTTTCAAATTTCTTCCGTCAGTTATAATCACGGAAATATAACTTTTTTTATTTATTTGTTTAATTTATTTTTATTTATTTTCTTTTCATGTTAAGTTCGATAATTAACTTTTAAGAGAAATATTAATGCTTATATTAATTTCGATACCATTTATTTAGCTACCTATTTTTTCCTAGTGTGTATATTCGATACGTTTTTTCCGGTTTCACTATTTATTTCTATGTTTTTAAATTTTTTTAGTCTATTGTTTAAATTTAGTCTTATGTCTACATCTAGCTATTAATTCACTTCTCTTATTTAATAACCTATCAGGCCATTTACGTATTAAAATATGCATTTTCTCTTCTAAGCACAAATTGCATCTACCGTCAAAACTATTTGGAGTATTTGATTTTTTCAAAATACTCCAAATAGTTTTCTTAAAGATATATATATATATATATATATATATATATATATAAACTTGGGTTCACAGAAAACATCACTCCCTCTTGCACCATGAGTGAGTGACACTTTAAATGGTGACCTCGACAGAACCTGTTTCGGAAATCAAGGTTATCAAATTACAGATAGTGCCCTGGAAGAGATGTTGAACTCTGTCACCTCGTTTTTCTTTTGTTTGCCTGCTGTTTTGATAATTGATCTATTCACACTTCAGTACTATGTGCTTACAATACTACATGAGACATAATACAACGAATAACAAACAGACATCATCTACAATTGATTGATTCATTGATTCATCGATCTTAACGACACGTCATACCGTCAGGTGTAATTTAATACCTTAAAGTTAGGGATTTGCGTTCATATTCTTTCACAAAAGTTTTTTTTGCACACGGTCCTGTCAAATACAAATCATTTTTAAACAGATATATTTGAACCATAGATGGTACCCTAACAGGTATTACCACTTTGAGTCAGAGTAGACCAATGAATAATGACAATGACAGGCTACTTCACACTCTAAAGAACTTGAGCCTCACCACTCGATGCAATTTAGTGTCATATCAAGGAGGCCCTTTTTGTGGGGTCTTACCCGTCTCGAGCGGATACAATCATCAAATTCTAAGCCTCGTCGGCAAGGCAGCCATTATCTGTAAAATTATGTTGAATTACCATTCGAGACATTGACAAAATAAGACCTAGAAAGAAGAAATATCTCGTCAGCTGTTTCAGGACCATCTTTACGTTCATTATTAGTTATGAACCGAGCTGAATCTTCTGTTGTCAACAACGACATGTCACTGGTGGGTGGTACAGTTCTATGGCTGAGAATACGCTGACCATATCCATTGCAAAGGGCTAAAAATCCACCCAAGTAAGTATCCAGGGTATGACACCAAACTATATCTGGGGTTGAGGTTTTAGTTATGAAGATCTGGGGTGTGTGGAGTATCCCTTCGTAGACATTACTTCCTGGTCCACTTTGACCAGGAGTGTTAGTACCTATTAGAGGCCTGTGTATGGTTCAAGTAGAGCTGTTTAAAAATCGTTCGTATTCATATTTGATTGGTTCGTAGATTAAAAAAAATCTGCACAAAAACTGACAGTGTGAAGATCTCGTTTTGTATTTTCTTCTGTCTCATATATAACCTGTAACTGACGCTTTTTAAAGATGGATTTTCATTTAATGAGCAGAAAAAATGTTTCCAATGTTCAGATCCGGATTTTAATTGAAGGGTCATCTTGTGCATCACAAAATATTTTGTAATGCAGTCGTTATTCGTTGCTACTAATAAAATTTAATACTTCCCCACAAAATAAATACAAATTATAGAAAAAAAAATTACTTTTTAAAATCTTTTATATTTATCTATTTACTTTTAGAATATATTTATCAAATTAAAATTTCAATTCAAATTGTATAGTCTGATCCAAGACAATTTCTGGGGGCGAAACTGATCCGAAAGTCGCTATTGTAATATTATGTGCGCTTAGCGTAACTGATATCGCCTGAGCAAATGGAATTAGCGACTCGAGTTCAAATCCTCACAAAGCTATTTGCGTTTCACTTTATGATAATCCTATTTACCAACCCCATCCGCTCGGGCAGGATATGACACAAGGTCAATTTTTAAACAGAGTTTAACAGGTTTGAATTCAGAGGTTTCTTTCTCGTAGACTAGTTGCCTCACCAAGTCTGTTCTACTATTTACCCATAGCTGGAGGGAGAATAATTGGATTCATACCTTTCCCAAGGATGTGAAATGCAATCAGTCTCGTCCAGGATTTGAACTCGTGTCGCCGTGTCCATTTCCTACGACGATAACCATTACACCACGGGCACTTTATGATAATACTCTTGGGAAAATACATAAATTCGTCTGTTTTCCCTACAGCTATGGGTTAATAGTAGGACAGGCTGGTTTCTTATTTTTGGCTTGACACCCCGTCTAAGAGAAGGAAAATTCTGAATTTAAACCCGTTAAAATCCACTTAAAAGTTGACCTGGTGTCATTTCCTACTCGTGGAAAAGGGGTTGCTTAAATACAAACATTGCATGCCGAAAGAAAGATGAGCTGACAGCGTTCAACATCTCGTCCAGTGTGCTAGAAGTAACAAGATATACTTGATCTATCACCCAGACTCACTTACAGAAAAAATGTACATGCAGGACCCCCAACAAAAAGTTCTTTTTTTTATGAATATTTAAAGATTTTAAATAGTTATTCTTCAAAGAATTTCTGACACACCAATAAAACCTGTTTCGCGCGTCCGACTTCGACAGTTTTACCTAATGAGAAAACATCGTAATATCATTTGGCATTTTTTTGTTATCCGTAATGGACAAGCGGCCATTGTGTGTGTGGGTCGCTGATAAATACGCCCACGGACGCTGTTGATACAAATGCATTGGAGAGATCAACATGTTGTGGAAGAACAAGCAATTGATGAAAGAGAGTTATTGTTGCATTAGTCATTGCTTATTTGACAATACAATTTTCATTAATTTGATATTGCTGAATTTATAAGTACGCGAATAGATTAACTGTGGTAGACGGGTTTTTTGGAATGACTTGACGACTCGTAATTCCGTTGGATTACAACTTTTAACAGTGAGCCTTGAGGACGTCGTTGCTTCTTAAAAGGAGTAAAGTCCTACGCAGATGGCCAAACGTTTCAAAAAAAAAAAAAAAAAAGAAAGAAAAAGTGTGAATAACTGGCTAACCATGTTCGAATTCCAGCTGGGTTAGTTTGCGCTCAGTTTGAGATAATTTGGGGGGCAATATAGGAATTGTACTTGAAAACATATAAATTTGGTTTGGTTTCTTTGTTTAATGGCATATCAACTCTTTTTAGGTTATTTAATGCCACAAGCCATTCTCCTAGAAGAACAGTAGTGGTACTATTTAAACCATAACTGGGAAGATAAGGGGGTTCATACCTTTTCCAAGAGTTTTTGCCCGAAAGTGAAAGTAATAGCGCGACTGGAGTACGAACTCGCGTACTACGATTCCGCAGTCCACCGCTTTAACCATTACACCACGAAGACACCCCTCGCATATAAATTTGGTATTTTAACCCTATAGCAATAGTTACTTAGAACGATATAGTAATAATTAACTTAAACCATGTAAGAATGAAGGAGTTCTGATAGAGTAATGGGTATATTGCGGGACTGCAAACTCGAAGTAAGCAATTTCAAATTCCGGTTGCGTTATTATGTATATAGTAAGACTAATATCCTTAGGGAAAGGCATGAACACTCTTATCCCATCAGCATTGGGTTAAATGGTATCACTACTGTTCAGCAAGGATGGTTTTGGCATTAAATAACCTACGAAGGTAAATATGTCAAGAAACCAAACCATATAAGAATAATTATGTGAAACTATATTGAATTGTTACTTGAAACTGTATTGGAATAATCACTAGAAACTTCAGGTTATTTAGTTGGGTTTTATGGCATATCAACCATTATAGTTTACTTAATGTCAAATCCTGTTTGTACATATATATTAAATATGTGATTTGTAGACATTTTATTGATAACACTCTTAAACGAGCTAGAACTATTTTGCGCACAGTTAAATAGTTTCAAAAATTTCTAACACGAATAATACTGTTTATTACAGCCAGTGAAGTTTTTACAAATTATTGGTATTTAACAGTAATAATCCTATTCAACATTACTCATTCGTTTGCACTCAGTTAAATAGTTCTAAGTATTACTTTGTATCATTAAAAATCCAATCAAACATCTGTCATTTGTTTACACACAGATAGATATCAAGCAGTTCTATTCCTAACAATTCGATTTAACGTAAGTCATTTGTTTGTACACAGTTTAAATAATCAAAAAGTTTTGTTTTACTTATAGATAGGACCCTATCAGGTGCTACCACTCTGGCTCACAGTGGATCTGGAAGCAATGGCAATTAAGGAGTACTCCACATTCCCTTTATCAGATTGTTTAGTGTCATATCTAGGACACTTGTTAGTGGGGCTTATCCCTCTGCAGAGATGCAATCAGTGTATTATAAAGCCCTAGTCAACTGGGCTACAAGAAACTATAGAGGAATAGTAGCTTTTAGAAACCACTAATTGTATCCCCTACTGAAGAGTAACACACTTTAAAAGACGAGGGTCCTGAAATGAGGCTCCTCTTCTGGAGATCTAGCAGCTGTAGATACATCGCTTCATTGCCATTACTCCCTGGTCCACTCCACTGCGGAGTGGGAGTATTATTTAGGGTCCAGTATGTAGATCTAATAGATCTGTTTGAAGATTATTAGTACTATGTAGGAATACTTGAAGCCAGATAACTGCCTGCAAATTGATTTAAGAATAGTTCCTTGAGGCTATAACCATTTACAAAAGATACTAATAAATAGTAATTTAAAACTATATAGTTGCTTGACATACCTACAGCAATAACTTGTGTACAAATTATTAGCATTTGATGCTCTATAACTGAAACAATACTTGAAATCGTATACGAATAGTCACCAGAAACCATATTGGAATAGTTACTTAAAACAATATAAGGATTGCATATGGGAATTGTCCCCTGAAACCATATAGTAAAAGTTACTTGAAAACATGCCCTATAAAATGTCATGGACCTTCACCATAGTTGGAAACAGATCGCAAAAGCACGTGGCTGTCAACCCACTGCAACTATCGTTCGAAAGTGTCCCGCTAAGACAAAATGGATTCAACGGAATCTGCATCGAATGAAATGGGATCAGGCCACTGAACCATCGCAGACAGGTTGGCCTACGAGTGATTAACAGAAGTAAAAAAGATTCCCCTAAAACTTTAACCAAAGTTCATTTGGGCTAAGAGCATATGAGGCGAAAATTTACTCTTGTCGTCATGGCAGTCTAAGAACGAGTTGCTGCGCCCCGGAACTGACTCTAAATTGGTTATGGAAGCAGTGTAAAAACGCTGTTATCACCCTATGAATGTCAACGGTCAGCGACCCCAAAGAATTGCTGGCAGCCAGGAGAAATGTCATATACATGATTGAATGCGAACAGACATAAACTGTTCGGCACGAGCAAAGCGAGTCACGACTTTGTCCGAAGGTCCGAGCAAGTCCTCCCAGACTCTTTATTCGGTGGATGAATTTGAGGTGTGGCGTGTTGTCGACCAAGATGTGAAGGTCGCTAGGAAGCTGAAGCGAAAAGGACGTCGGATGTAAGGATCGAGTTGCTGTGTCTCATTTTGTATTAGCGCGACATCACGCACAGTGCTCTCTGTGGTCGGCATAACAAAATGGCTGATCGGATGACCAAGCCCGCTGGTACGGGCACAGTCCAACAAAGGCAGACTTGAGGCCGTAAGAACCCCGGCTTCGGTGGGCGGGCTGCATCAGAGTGCCACAGGGCCCGAGCCTTAGCTCGTGAACGGCCTCCCCCTCTCATTATCCCCACTTTAATCGACCTTCGGGTTATTGACCTTATGTCAAGTCCTTTCTGGTGGGAAGCAGCGGCTCTGTGCAAGAAAAGCGATAATGCTCTCGAAGATTATTCAATGTAGACATCGTGGGTACTGGACGTCACTATAGGAAGAAGGTACAGCATTTCTACCTATGAAAAGTCCATGATTATATATATATATATATATATATATATATATAATGTATAATACATAAAATGAACTGAAAAGGAAAGAGGAGTCAACAATTTATACATCTTGATACAGGAATTGCATGACAGGAAAACAAATGTCTAGTTTTTATTTAAAAAAATGATGAATAAGTTAGGGAGATAGGGTAGTCGGAATTTTATGTGATTTTCTAAATTCTCATAAGAAATTTTTCAAAATTTTTTTATCTGAAGATGCAGATCTAACATCAAAAAATATCGGGTCTACTGAAATTATTGTTATTACAAATAATATGAGTGATTTTTAAAAGTTTTTCTTTTACATGGAATTATTTGCTCTGTTTTTTAATTTATTATTTTACATTGAGCTTTCTTTTGAATTTTTAATTATGATGGTATTGAAGAAAGAAAATCCTAAAATAGAATCTTTTCCACCATCGGCTGACTTGGCTTTGGATAATGCACACACACACACACACACACACACACACACACATATATATATATATATATATATATATATATGATATTTGCTGACATTTTTTTTTCCGAAAAGTTTTAAGTTGACGAATTCCTTGGAAATTTAATATAGAATAATAACCGACATACAATTATATTGGTCATAATGTATTTCTTGATTTAATTCAATTTCATCATCATCATCATCATGTCGTGCCGCCAGCACGGATATCCCTGACCATCTCTCGCCACTTCTCCCTATCATTCATCGCCTCCGGCAGGTCTTCTGGGTTACATCCTGTGTCCTCACATAGCTGCTGTATGTAAGTTCGGGCTGGTCGTCCTGCTTTTGCTTGGCCATATGTGGGGGTCCATAGGAGTACATCACTTACGAGCTCGTCCTTGCTTCTCCAGCAGTGTCCGGCGTGTCTGGCTCGTCTAACCTGTATAGTTTTCGTGATGGTAGGCAAGTGGCCGTATAGTTGGTGTCTCGTGGGATGTTGTCGCCAGGAATCGGGTTTTAATATAGTCTAATCGAAATTAAGACCATACATAATTCTCTTATTTTTTTCAACCGGAACTATACTATCTATCTATCTATCTATTCGCGTTGTCGGCAGCTCTTAGAAATCCGTGATTTTATTTCTTACAGAAGGGTAACACACTTCAAAAGACGAGTGTCCTGTAGTGAGGCTCCACTTTTGGAAATCCAGCGGCGGTAGATACATCGCTTCATTGCCATTACTCTCTGGTCCACTATACTCCTCTCCGGAGTTGGAGTATTACTTGGGTCCCGTATGAAGATCTAATAGATCTATATGAAGATTATAAATAATAGAAAGGAATACTTGAAGCCATATAACTGCCTGAAAATTGTTTTAAGAATAGTTCCTTGAAGTTATAATCATTTACAAAAGATTATAATAAATAGTAATTTAAAACTATATCGTTGCTTGACACACTTAAAGCAAAAACATGTTTACAAATTATTAGTATTTGATAAGAATACTTGATACCCTATAACTTCAATTCATTTGTAATAAAAATAGTTACATTGAAATATAATCCTTTACAAAGGATTAGTATTATCAATTATTTTACAACATATAATCGCTTGAAATATTTAAAACCAAATGGCCTTGTCGGATGGGGTCGCAGAATACACCGACTGCATCTCTGCAGAAGGGTATGACCTTCCTAATGAGTGTCCTGATATGACACTAAACAATCTGATGGTGAAGCTCCAGTAATGCTGGAGCTTTGGGGAATGCGGAGTACCCCTTTATCGCTATCGCTTCCTGGCCCATTTTGCCCTAGATAGGACTGTAATATAATTGCGGAGGGATTTCGTTTAATATATCTTGCCTTTCGGTTTAGTTTGGCTGAGAACCTTTCGCTTAGTGAATGGGTTAGTTAGGTGCACACATTGTGCGCAGGTGTTCACGCGCGCGCGAGGTGGATGTGACAATCAGAGATGTCACAATAAAAAACCCAGATAGAAGATATTACCGGGGATGTGAATGACGTCATGCCCGGAAGCGCTGAGGATTTTGGAATTTGAAAAAAATAAGTTAGTTGAGATTCGACGCTAGAAGGAGGTAGACGATTTTCGGAGCTCGCCTAAGCGAGTCCAGTTGGGGTCTACGAAATGTGCCGCGTGTTTGTTGAAGAAATTGTGTCTCTCTCTCATGTCGAAAAACCTTAAACTCAAAAAGGTAAGAAAAAGTTTCGTACCTGAACCAATTTCGTGTATTTCGGGATTCCCTATGTACATTTCACGTGTTCGTATCTTGGTCGTATATTTTTGGACCTATATGTATGTTACAAGGACCCAATCAGGGTCTTATCTATCAGTCAAAAAGAACTAAACAGTGTACTTATGCTAAATTGAATTGCTTGAAATAGAACTGTTTTGACATATAAACTGTACTTATGCTAAATTGAATTGTTACAAATAGAAATGTTTATATGCTTAAAAATGGATTTGGCATTAGATAACCTATAAGGGTTGATAAGCCATAAAACTAAACCAAACCAAACCAAACTGAACCAAATCAAACCAAACCAAATCTGAAATCACATAATTGTGTGCAGATTAGAATTATTAGAAAGGAATACTTGAAACCATGTAGTTGTGAGCAACCTTTATTCATATCTGTATAGTTATATTTGGAATTAAAACAATGTTTCCTCCATCTTTGCTGGTACTGTAGATCACACCGACTGTATCTTTGCAGTGGGGTAAGCAACAAGTATCCAGAGTATGACATAAAACTGCCTCATATGACGTGGCTCCACTCCTAGAGCTTTTAGGAATGTGGAGTATCTTTTCAGTGCAATTACTCTTAGGTCAATTCTGACCCGAATCGGTAATACCTGTTAAGGTCCCATCTATGGGCCAAACAGAACAATTTATTTACCATACTGACCAACTCCTCCGCTCAGGCAGGATATGACACGAGGTCAGTTTTAAGCAAAGTTTAACAGGTTTGAATCCAGAGTTTTTCTTCTCCTAGACTAGTTGCCTCACCAAGGCTGAAGAACCTAGTCTGCCCTACTATTTACCCAAAGCTGGAAGGAGAATAATTGGATTCATATCTTTCCCAAGGGTATTAGTGCTATGTGAAATGCAATCAGTCTTGTCCAGGATTTGAACTCGTGTCGCCGTGTCCATTTCCTAGGACGATAACCATTACACCACGGGCACCTCCAAAACAATTTATTTACTATACTTGAAAGTAAGCCAAATTGCTTGACTTCAAACCATTTAACTGTGTACAAACAAATCATCATCATCATCATCATCATCATCATCATGTCACGCTATCATCACGAATATTTCTGACCCTCCCTCGCCAAACCTCCCTATCGTCCAGTGCTTTTGGCTGGTCCTCAGGGATACATCCATTATCGACACAGATCTGCTGTATGTATGTTCGAGTTGGATGGCCTGCCTTTGCTCGTCCCTCTGAAGGGAGTACATCATTTATGAGCTCGTTCCTACTTCTCCAGCAGTGTCCCGCATGTCTCGTTTGTCTAATTTTGATAGTTTTCGTGACGGGTGGTAGGTGGCAGCACCCCACAAACAAATAGATACTGTTAAAAAAGAATTATTAGTGTTAAATAGTAATACTTGGAGTAGTAATAATTCTACCTACAAACTATTCCCTTACAAATTATATATATATATATATATATATATATATACTCCTCGCCGTGGATTGAGCTCCCGAGAGGGTAATTTGCCGGTTACCACATACGATGAAATACAATAGCTCTTCTCATGAAATGGAGCACTCCGGTAGTGACACATATAAAAAAACATATAGTGACACATATAAAAAAACATATAGTGACACATATAAAAAAACTTATACGTAAAAATTCTTTCACTTACTCTCGGATGATGATGGTTTTGGGGTAAGATATCCGACTGACGTAAAGTCAGCCATTTTCCGACCTTGGGTTGAAGCATCTTGCTGGTCTAGCCACACTTAAGCGTTATATATATATATATGTAAATGGGACTCTGCATCAAATAGACCACAATGGTTGATATGCCATATAACAAAACCAAATCACTTGAAACCTTTCACCTGTGTGCAAACAAGTGATTAATGTTAAATAGAATTATCATAATTTGATATCAATACTGGAAATCATTTAACTCTGTACAAATGAAGGATTAATGTTAAACAGAATTATTATTATTCGATAACAATACTTCTTCACATTTAACTGTGTGCAAGCAAAGTAGCCTTGGCTCATTAAAATAATATTACCAACATTAAAATAATGTTGCTTATAAACCATATATATATGAACAGGATTTAGCATTCAGTGACCCATAACAGTTGATGAGCCATAAAACACAAGAAAACCTTAATAAATAGAATTACAAATCCTAATTTGCAACACTTGAAGCCATATAACTGTGTGCAAACAAATAGATTTTAACTTGTTTGAAAATAGTTACCAACAAACCATATACTTATTATATATATATATATATATATATATATATATATATATATATATATGTGTGTGTGTGTGTGTGTGTGTGTGTGTGTAAATAGGATTTGGTATTAAATAACCATCAAAGGTTGATATGCCATGAAACCAAATAATCTCATTGAACCTAAAAGCAATGATTGCACACACACACACACACACACACACACACACACACACACACATGGAAACCTTTTCTTCATGTTTTTGATTTCTGAGTGGACGATAGTAAAAATCGTGAACAGTGTTGAGACAAATCTAGAGTGAGTCATTGATGTCCCACCATCAAGCAGCCGCGTCGCTGGCCGTTTTCCTTTCGCTGACCCTTCCGCCCACGCAAATCGAATCTGTCATTCGATTGTAGTTGCACATAGCAACACATCTCAACTCATAGAGACTGCTCGTGCGGCCATTAGCCATAAGCCCACGTGACTACAGACAAAGAAATAGTTACCTCGAATTTGGGCAAGAACTTCTGGATTTGAAACAAATTTCTACTCCCACGGGCTTGAAGCCGAATATTTTCCAAATCCAACATAACATCTAACAAACTATATATATATATATATATATATATATATATATGTATATATAATGTGTGTTTGGGTGATGTAACGGTTGTTAGTAAATGTAAATGGAATCGGATTGCCACATTTTTATCTTCAGTCCTCTTCGTACTACATTTTTTGAGAAAGGCATGAATCCATCTCTTCTTTCGTCAGCCATAGTTGGTTACTTTGATCTTTCTAGCCTTGGTGAGACGATCAATTTAGTAAAAGAAAAATTCTGAATTCAAACTTTTAGAACGTTGTTGGCCCACACTGGACGCTAAAGCCCATTACTCTCCATGCATTACAAACTTACAGGGATGCCATGTATTCTTCAGAGTACGGAAAAAAAGGCTTTTGGGAAGGGACATGTTACATAGACATATACACACGCGTGCACACACACCCACCCACACACACGCTCTCTCTCTCTCTCTCTCTCTCTCTCTCTAACATACACACACACAAATTCCCGTGTAAACACACATGCACACATATCCACATGGATACACCAACGCGCGTGCGCACACACACACACACACACAACACAGTGATCTTACTTTAAGTGACCGAGTGATTCAGTTTAACATCAATTCAACCTGTCTAGGGTTATTTTATTCTTACATTGCTTTCATTATAAATTTATAATTATGTTTTTTGTAGTTGTTCTTAAAGTTGATAGGTTGGTTGATTGGTTGGTTGGTTGGTGTTTTGTTTTTACGGCACATCAAACATTTGGGAGTCATTCAACGCCGATTTAAACTTTCAAACAATTTAGTTTAGTATAAGTATAGTTTTGCTTACAAACAGTTAAATATAAAAAACAGTTCTATTTCATACAATTCAATTTAGCATAAGCACACACTTTTAATGCCAAAAACATTTCTATTTCAAACAATTCAGTTTAGCAAAAGTACACAGTTTAGTTCTATTTGACTCATAGAGAGGATTCTATCAGGTGCTACCACTTCAGGCCACAGTGGACCTGGAGCGAAGGCATAAAAGGGCACTGCGTATTCCTTAAAGTTCCAATATACTGAACCTCATCATCAGGTTGTTAATGTCATATTGAGGACACTCATTGAGGGTGGCGGTCGTACCCCTTTGCAGAGATGCAGTCTTTGATGTGATTTGGCAATTTATTCCAAAAATATACTTCAAGAAAAAAATCCAATTGGCTTAGTTTTTTAAAATCTATCTTGATTCTTAAAAAATTGATAATTCTTAAAATATGTAATCTTGCATGGTCTTTTAAAAAAATCCCCGATTTTCTGCTTGTTAAAATACTCAAGAGCAGAACTTTCTATACTTTGTAGTGATAATGACTAGAAAAAATACTAGTCATAAAGATTTAACCCCCGCCCCATTTTTTAATTTGAACTTTTTGGTGATTTACACTGGTGATCAAGTGACAGTAAGTAATGTCATTGCTCCTGTACATATTCGAGTTGATAAAAAAGAATAATGCTGAGGTTTGTAGGTTCTTGATTCTTCTTCGTTGGTTTGGTTTGGTTGGTTGGTTTTTATAGCATATCAACCTTTGTAGGTTATTTAATGCCAAATCTATTTTTATGTAAATAATCTGTTCTATTGAAAACAGTTCAGTTTAGCATAAGTACATAGTTTAATTGTCAAAAACATTTCTATTTCAAACTATTCGAGCAGTTATATATAACAATTCAGTTTAGTGTAAGTACAGTTTCAATGTCAAAAACAGTTCAATTTCAAATAATTCAGTTTAGCATAAGTTCGCAGTTTAAATGTAAGTACAGTTTAATTGTGAAAAACATTTCTATTTCGAGCTATTCAGTTTAGTCAAGCAGTTCTAATTCAGCTACTTCAGTTTAGTATAGGGACGGATTTTGTTTACACACAGTTACATGTCAGAACAGTTCTATGTTAAACAATTCAGTTTAGTGTAAATACAGTTTACATGTCAAAAAACAGTTGTATTTGAAATAATTCAGTTTAGCATAAGCACGCAGTTTAAATGTAAGTACAGTTTAATTGTCGAAAACATTTTTATTTCAAGCTATTCAGTTTAGTCAAACAATTCAGTTTAGTATAAGTATGCAGTTTAGTTCTATTTAACCCATAGATAGAGCCCTATTAGGTGCTACCACGCCGGGCCAGAGTGGACCTGGGAGCAATGGTAATGAAGGGGTGCTCCGTATTCTCCAAGGCCCCAGACTGTTTACTGCATATCCAGGACTCTCATTGGAGAGGGTCTTACCCCTCTGCAGAAGTGCAGTCAGTGTATTCTACAGCCCCAGCCGACTGGGCACTCTTATTCGTGTTTCCATTTCTTTTCGGAACTGTTCCTTGTACACCAATAATGACGGATAAAATTAATGTTTAGTTGATTTCAGTTCTTTCCTGGATTTACCTTTCTTTGAATTTTTCTAAGACTTCCCGATCACACATATCACATTCCCGTCTCTCGACCTTTTTCAGTTCTCTTGCAAGGTCCTGACCCTTCTCGTTTATTTTTATTTTCTTTCAGGTACCTTCTAGGGTCAACTGGAACAGTAACTTCCTCATCTGAATAAAAAAAAGAACTGGTCAACTGGAATGGATCATTTTGATGTTCAAATTTCGATAGAATAACCCATCAGCAAGAACTCTTTTGTTGGGTTACTCTGTCGGTAGTGAGATGCCATTGAGCGAGGCTGCATATTGTGTGTTTTTTTTGTGTTTTTATTGAGAGGGAATTCTTTATGCTCTGTGCTGGTTTTCTTTGGGTGGAGGCAAAATAACTCATAACCAAGATCTGTCAGTCCCACCTGTAGAGTACAAATTTAGCTTGTTGCGATATCTTTCTTTTCCCAAAGCTAAAATCAACGATAAAACACCATGGAAGAGCTAAAGGAGAACAGGATGATACCCCTCATGAGCATCTTTGTAGAGGACGCTATGATAAGTGTGTGGGGTCCTAACGAGAATACAGGGGTACAAAGGTGTCATTGTCTTTGGCAGGATACTTTTAGTTAATGTTAAAAGCCTAAATAATTTTAGAACCTAATTTGCATACGACTGGTCTCTAAATTTTTCTTCTTCTGTTAGTGATAAATAGCAATACTTGAAACCATTGAACGGTGTATAAACGAATAAGCACTGTTGAATAGAAAAATTAGTGTTTAATAGCAATACTTGTAACCACTTCACCGTGTGCAAACAAATGCTTAAAATTGAATAGTATAATAAATGTTAGATAGCAATAATTGAAACCATTTAACTATGTAGAAACAATAGCAATACTAGTGTGCTAAAAATTAGTGATATTACCAACAAACTATTTGTACAAATAAATGACTGATATTAAATTATGACTGAGATACAGCAATACTTAAAATCATTTAACTGTGTACACCCCTCCCCACCAAAAACAGTTCAGGTCTGTTTAAGAATGATACCAACAAAATGTGTATAATTAATATTTAATATATGTGTATAAACCAAATTTGGCATTAAATGACCTACAAGGGTTGAGATGCTATAAAATCAAACGAAACCACATAGAGACTATATCATTTCTTGTGGGTAAGGTTGTATATATAGTTATAATTTTCTTTTGTTCTATTGTTTATACTTCTTAGTTCCCTTTAGTCCAGTTTAAGAAGGATCCAGAATAAAGGACAATGCTCTGATATTTATTTCTTTAATGAGTTGGCTGCAGTGTCTGGTTTTGAGAATATTTCTTATACTTCTGAGATACTCCTTTCTTACTTTTTCTTTCATGTCCGTTTTCTTGTTGCCTTCCGCTTCTAATATTTTCCAGATCTTATTTCCAAAAATCAACATAATGCTTGGAGAAAAAAGAAAACTGTAAAATTGCATGTATTAAAGTTTCTAGTTCTTTTTAAAAAAAAATTTGGCAAATATCTTGAGGTGGTTTATATTTTCCTGCAATTTTCTAAATTCGTATCCTCCTTTGCATTTTCATAGAGTATATTTTAGTGAAAGCAAATCTCCCTGAAAGATGCCTCTTTGAATTTTAACTTCAGCTTGTGTTTGTCTTGTGAATTCTATGCCCCAGTATTCCATCGCTCTCGCTAAGGAATTAACAACTGTTTTGATAACTTGAACATTTTCTGATATTCTTTTACGAGATTATGTCAAATGGCAAGGCTACATTATTCTGTTTAATTTTTGCTTTCTTCAGAATGTGTTGCTTTTTTCATAATATGTATCTGTTCCACTGATTCCTTTTTGATATCTCTACTACTGTTCAGGTAATAGTGTGCGGTTTTCAAGAGGGTAATAGATTTCTGGGTTTGCACCCGAAATCCTTTGATTGGTTTGGTTTGATTTGGTTTGGTTTGGTTTTATGGCATATCAGCCATTGTAGGTTATTTAATACCAAATCCTCTTTACACATATATATTAAATATATAGGATTTAGTTTGGTTGGGTTTTAAGTTCATTTAATGGGTTTTAAGGTCATTTAGTTTAGTTGGGTTTTAAGGTCATTTAGTTTGGTTGGGTTTTAAGGTCATTTAATGGGTTTTAAGGTCATTTAGTTTGGTTCGGTTGTAGGTCATTTAATGCTAAATACTCTTTCTACATATATATTAGATATATATGATTTGGTTTGGGTTGGTTTTATGGCATTATCAACTATAATAGGTTATTTTATGCCAAATCCTCTTTATACATATATATATATTAAATATATATGATTTGGTTTGGTTGGGTTTTATGGCATATCAACCATTGTAGTTTATTTAATGCCAAATCCTCTTTATACATGGATATTAAATATATACGATTTGGTTTGGTTGAGTTTTATGGCATATCAACCTTTGTAAGTTATTTAATGCCAAATCTATATATATATATATATATATATATATATATATATATATATATATATATATATATATAAAGTTCTATTTCAAACAATTGAGATTAGCATAAGTACACAGTTTAAAATGTCTAAAACAGTTCTATTTCAAACTATTCAATTTAGTCAACAACGTTAAATGGTTCCAAGCATTGCTCTGTATTACTAACTATTTAATTAAACATCAGTCATTTGTTTACTCACAGTTAAATGTCAAAACAGTTCTAATCCAAACAATTCAGTTTGGGATAAGTACGTAGTTTAAATGTCAAAACTATTCAATTTCAAATAATTCAGTTTCGCATAAGTATACAGTCTACAGTCTAGTTATATTTGACTCATAGATAGGATCGTATCAGGTGCTTCCACTCTGTGCCAGAGTGGAGTAGGGAGCGATGGCAATAAAGGGGTACTTAGCATTCCCTAAAACTCCGGCATTACAGATTGTTTTGTGTCATATCCAGGATACTCGTTGGGAGAATCTTACCCCTCTGCAGAGATGTAATCGGTGTTTTCTGCAGCCCGAACCGATTGGGCAAAAGTCCTTTGAGTATATTTCTATGAACCGAATAACACAATATTCTTAAATATCTAATATTATCCTTTGTATTTTAGCCGATCGTAACACTGTTATATCGAAAATCCTTTCCTTTGATCTATTTTAAAGTGTTCTAAGAAGTTTCCCCTGTTCCCAAATGTTAAAAACTAAGATGCATTGTGCTTCCAAGTATTCAGATTTGACGTTAATAATTCATACTCGATTATGGTTTCAAGTTATTATTCCTATTCAGTAATCAGGGACGTTGTAACGCTGTGTGGTTATTCGAGGGCAATGAACGTAATTGTCCACTAAGATTTTTCATGTGAGTTGTTGCGTTAGTTGGGGCTCCATTTCACTACTTTAACCAGGAGCCAATAATGATTTTAAGTTGTTTGCCTTAAGTTTTATAGTTTTAAGTATTTCTATTTAATAATAATAATTTTCACACAGCTTCGTTTCCTATATTTCTATATAGTATTAGTAATTTTGAAAAACATGTTGGAAAGAAGCATGTATTTATCAATCTCAAGGTCAATTTTTCAAGCAGAGTTTTTGGAACTACGCTATGAATACATATCTATTCAACACCTCTGAATGAGCAGGATGTGACACAAAGTCACTTTTATGCGGAGTTTAGCAGGGTTTTCCTTCTTCTATACCAGTTGCCACACCAAGTTTAAAGAGCCCACTCTGGCCTACTATTTACTCATAGCTGGAGGGAGAATATTTGGATACATAAACTTCCCAAGGATATAAGCGTTATGAAGCGCCGACAACCACATTCAGGATTTGAAATTAGATCCATTTTCTACGACGATAACAATGGCACCACGAGTGTTTCCAAAAAGAAGTATGTTTGTAAGTGTTTTGTATAGATGAGTACTTCATATTTGTAAGGTCATGTTGAAGACAGGTGTTGATAGCGAAAAACTAGGAAATGTCGATACTATTATTTGTGACTGGTTATGTTGGTAAAAGAATGAAATATCTTGGAATTGAAAGCGTTTTAATGATGTGCAAAATTCACAAAGAAAAAGTTACAAAAACAATGATGAAAAATACAAAAGGGTTAAGATGTATGTCCGAGGATCATTAAATAAGTTTCCAGACTGTTTTCAAATGGGCACTTTTATTGATAGTACACACATGAAACTCTAGTCTCCTTCGAAATAATCTCCTCCAACTGCAATGCACTTGTTGTACCGTTACAACAACTTCTGCAAGGCCCCATAGAAGTCATCTGGTGTGAGCGTGTCAATGACCTTCGACAAAGCCTCTTCCATCTCCTCAGTTGTCTCATAACGACAACCTCTGAGCTTAGAGAATAAGCAAAAGTCACAGGGAGCAAGGTCTGGACTATAGGGAGGCTGAGGAACTGTCTTGATACCCATCTTGGTCAAATAGTCTGTGACAAGGATGGAGTTGTGGACTGGTGCATTGTCTTGCTGGAAATGCCACTGAACCGTTTTGAAGAGAGCTGGCCTCTGCCCTAGGAATCTCTTCCTGAACTCCCTTAAAACCTCAGCATACTAACCTTAACCCAAACCGTTTGGCCAATCAACTCTGGTCTATTGACTTCCTTACTCCTCCCACACCTCTCATCATCCCTCACAGACTCCCTGCCTTCCTTGAATCTCTTATGCCACTCAAAAACTGATGTTCCATTCATGCAAGATGGTCAAAAAGTAGTCTGAAGCATTCCATACGTTTCTGTGGCATTTGTCCAAGTTTAAAACACAATTTTATTGCATATATTTCTTCTAAAGTGTCCTCACGTCTAGATTGCATTTTTGAAATTCACCAGCTGTGACCATCAGGCTTTAGTATTCCAATAGCTGCTGCAGCTGTTCATCTGAAGTTGAAATCATAGAAATTGGTCAGTCATCTCATAAGATGTATAGCAATAACATAGTGAATTCTCAAGAGTCTACGACAATTTTAAATGCCTGTATAAAAAAAAGTCTGGAAACTTATTGAAAGCACAACGTATAAAGAAAGAAATAAATATATATATATATATATATATATATATATATATCTTTAAGAAAAAAACAAGGACCAGACATATTGCTACTATACATATATGTATATATATATATACATATATATATATAATAACAAATGGTTCTGTAATTTCTGTACTTTTTAAACTCTCTTTCAGTTTCACATTTTAGGTCTCGACAAGATGATTTTTATGAATTTAAATCATGATCGCAGAAACTCTTATTCATTAATGTTGTAAATGTATAGGCATTTGAGAAAAATTTTGCTTTCTAGTTTATAATTTACTCTATTTAACAATATCATCATGCGCACTGTATGTGTTGAAGTTTTTGTTGAAATACGTAGGAGACATTACTTTTAAAGACTCCCTCACATCAAAATGGAAAGACGAATCCCAATGATTCACGATAGATACACATATACACACTTCAATAAATTGAGTGAGCTGTATTTATCCTACGTCCCACCAACGTACGAATATGGCACAAGGCCGTTTTTAAGGTGGGTCCTGTCGCAGGGCCGAAGCCCAACACGAGAGGCAGTTCCAAAAATGCCTCGGACCCCGTCGGCATTCCCCTTTTCGGGGCGCCTCAGGCGCCGGGCGATAAACCCAACCCCTCCGAAGAGGGTTAAAGCCTGGGGGGACGGCCCCCTGAGGCCAGAGGTGATGTATCCAGTGGTGGAACACACCCGAACAGACTGTGCAGCTCGCAACCACAGTCGGTCGAGAGTGCCCCACCACAGGACACAAAGCAGCATCGTCTAAAAAAAACGAGTGAGCTATTATGAACAAAAAATCAAAATAAATTAAAATAAAGAAGCCAATAAGGAACACAGACGTAATAAAAGTGTTATTGCCAGAAGCCATCTACCATGAAATGATGACGTAAGATCTTCCTGTCTCGTCATCGTCATTGTGGTGTCAATTGCAAAAGTGCAAAAATAGTCGCGTTTATAAAGGCACTATAAAAATCTGTGTAGAATGATGTCATCACTGTTGGAAAACTTATTTAAAAGCAAGAATAATTCTAAGGAACAGCGTGTGGTATAAAAAATAAAGTATGGTATGATAGATGGATAGATAGATAAATAGACAGGGACAAGAAATGACTTCTATTTAAGCAATGTAGACGAAAAGTAGGTGACTGCTATAAATTATAGTTTAAGGTTGGTTGGTTGGTAGATTGGTTAGTGTTTTATGGCATATCAACTCTTGTGGTTTGTCTAATGGCAAATCCAGTTTATATATATATATATATATATAATTAACCTAAATCGCGAGTCGATTCAACACCTCTGTATGAGCAATTATTATGAGTTAATTTTATAATTGGCCCCACTTGTGTTGAGCACTTTAGTAATTGTAGCATTGCAGGATTCGCAAGGGGTTTTTGGTTTTCTCTTGACCACTGACTGCGTATCACTTGATTTTTTTCAAGGGGTCTGACGAGGTTGGCCTTTTCTTTCTTTTTGACCCATAATTTTTTTCTTTTCCCCCTGTGCGGTGATTCGAGATACTTTTATCTCTTGTTCCTGGTAGTTTTTTTTTTATGGTACCGTGAATACTGGTAGATATTAGATTAGTATATATATATATATATATATATATATATATATATGACAGGAAGAAACAAGAAAAGCAATAAATATATTCCATAATAAATTTACTTCATCTGTAATTGACGGAATCTTCGGCTAGATTTGAATATATTTTTCTTCCTTTTGACCGTTAACTCCGGGTAATTCATTTATCTGATGTAGAGTTCAACGGATCATAATTTATATATATATATAAATTGGTTAATTCTGTTTAAGTATATCTATAGGCTTAATTGATATATATATATATATACCTGGATTAATGACAACGAACAGGTGCCTTTATGACTGTGCTATCCCAGTTGTCAAGACTAGGCCCTCATTATCGAATACAGTTTAGTGTAATGCCCAGAACACAGTAACATCTCCATTTCTGAAAAAAAGATCTCGTATATAGATCAAGTCACTCACAGGTTGCCAAATAAAGAGATGTATGAACAGTGCTCAAGCCTCATATTAATTAATAATCATATTATACACAGTATAGCCCTCTTTAGCGTTAACATCTTGCATAGAAATACAGGCAGTTCATTATTATAAGAGTTGACAAGGTACTAGATGGTCGAAGGCTTTAAAAATTTTCTCAGATCTGCTATTACCGAGCATGTAAATATCAATTCGGATCCAAATCGGCATGTTCTTTTAAGGTGATGCAATCAAATTATTCGTCAGTATATACAGTGTATCACAAAAGTGAGTACACCTCTCACATTTCTGCAGATATTTAAGTATATCTCTTCATGGGACAACACAGACAAAATGACACTTTGGTACAATAAAAAGTAGTCTGTGTGCAGCTTATATAACAGAGTTATTTTCCCCTCAAAATAACTCAAATATAACCATTAAAAGCTAAACCCCTGCCAACAAAAGTGAGTACACCCCTAAGAAACTATACCTCTAAATGTCCAAATTGAGTACTACTTGTCATTTTCCCTCCAAAATGTCATGTGACTCATTAGTGTTACTAGGCCCATGTGTTACTAGGCCCATGTGCATAGGGAGCAGGTGTGTTCAAATTTGTAGTGCAGCTCTCACACTCTCTCATACTGGTCACTGAAAGTTCCAACATGGCACCACATGGCAAAGAGCTCTCTGATGATCTTAAAGGACGTATTGTTGCGCTACAAGAAGATTGCCAACACACTGAAACTGAACTGCAGCACAGTGGCTAAGATGATCCAGCCTTTTAAAAGAGTGGGGTTCTCTCAGAACAGGCCTCGAGTAGGCCGTCCAAAGAAGCTGAGCGCACGTGCTGGGGGTCAGCCTGTTAGTGCTCGGACAAATTGGTGTGCATGGATGTCACCCCAGGAGGAAGCCTCTTCCGAAGACGATACACCAGAAAGCCTCCAAACAGTTTGCTGAAGACATGTCAACAAAGCACATGAATTATCGGAACCATGTCCTATGGTCTGATGAGATGAAGATTAATTTGTTTGGTTCTGATGGCTTCAAGCATTTGTGGCGGCGACCAGGTGAGGAGTACAAAGATAAGTGTGTCATGCCTACAGTCAAGCATGATGGTGGGAATGTCATGGTCTAAGGCTGCATGAGTGCTGCAGGTGTTGGAGAGTTACATTTCATTGAGGGAAACATGAAATCCAACATGTACTGTGAAATACTGCAGCAGAACTTGACCCCCTCCCTCCAGAAACTGGGTCGCAGGGCAGTGTTCCAGCATGACAATGACTCCAAACACCCCCAAGACGACCATTGCTTTACTGAAGAGGCTGAGGGTAAAGGTGATGGACTGGCCAAGCATGTCTCCTGACTTGAACCCGATAGAACATCTTTGGGGGATCCTCAAGCGGAAGGTGGAAGTGTGCAAAGTCTCAAATATCTGCCAGCTCTACGACATCATCATGGAGGAGTGGAAGAGCATTCCAGTGGCTACCTGTGAAGCTCTGGTAAAATCCATGCCCAGGAGAGTAAAGGCAGTTCTGGATAAAGATGGTAGCCACACAAAATATTGACACTTGACATGGTGTATGTTAATATGACAACTTTCCCTAAGGGGTGTACTCACTTTTGTTGGCAGGGGTTTAGCTTTTAATGATTATATTTTGAGTTATTTTGAGGGGAAAATAAATTAACTCTGTTATAAAAGCTGCACACAGACTACTTTTCATTGTGTCAAAGTGTCATTTTGTCAGTGTTGTCCCATGAAGAGATATACTTAAATATCTGCAGAAATGTGAGGGGTGTTCTCACTTTTGTGATGCACTGTATATACGAGGATCATTAAATAAGTTTCGTATGGGCACTTTTATTGATAGTACACACATGAAACTCTAGTCCCCTTCGAAGTAATCACCTCCGGCTGTAATGCACTTATACCGTTACAACAACTTCTGGAAGGCCCCATGGAAGTTCTCTTGTGTGAGCGTGTCAATGACCTTCGTCACAGCCTCTATCATCTCCTCAATTGTCTCATAACGACAGCCTCTGAGCTTAGGGAATAAGTCACAAGGAGCAAGGTCTGGACTATAGGGAGGCTGAAGAACTGTTTTGATACCCATCTTGGTCAAATAGTCTGTGACAAGGATGGAGTTGTGGACTGGTGCATTGTCTTGCTGGAAATGCCACTGAGCCGATTTGAAGAGTGCTAGCCTCTTCCCTAGGAATCTCTTCCTGAACTCCCTTAAAACCGCAACATAGTAACCTAACTCTAACGTTTTGGCCAATCAACTCTGGTGTTCTGACTTTCTTACTCCTCCCACACATGTCACCATTCCTTACAGATTCCCTGCCTTCCTTGTATCTCTTATGCCACTCAAAAACTGATGCTCCATTCATGCAAGATGGTCAAAAAGCAGTCTGAAGCATTCCATACGTTTCTGCGGCATTTTTTCCAAGTTTAAAACACAATTTTATTGCATATCGTTCTTCTAAAGTGTCCTCACGTCCAGATTGCATTTTTGAAATTCACCAGCTGTGACAATCAGGCTTTAGTAGGGTGTATTCCATCTGCTGCTGTAGCTGTTGATTTGGACCTGAAATCATAAAAATAGGTCAGTCATCTCACAAGATGTATAGCAATAACATAGTGAATTCTCAAGAGTCTACAACAATTTTAAATGCCTGTACAAAAAAATCTGTAAACTTACTGAAGGCACCACGTAATTTCCTATGACAATATTTGCTTTTGTATGAACAATAAATTATCTCCCTTTAAAGTTTGTTCAATTCAACCAACAAATCTTTGTGTTTTTTAAAAAATATCTATTCATTTCCCTTATTAACAGATACGTTCTTATATACACACATACACACACACGCACGCACACACATACCATCCGAGCGGTAGCAAATTGTGAAGCTCGAGGTTGAGAGTTCGATTATTTCATTAATTTTTCTTTGTCATGTTGGCTCAATAATTTTGAATTTTGGCATTACTTTATTTATTGCCAAGTCGAGTGGGGGCGACTGTAGAATACACTGACTTCATCTATGCAGAGGGTTAAGACCCCCACAAAGAGTGTCCTGATATGACAAAAAATATGATGGTGAGGAATGGGGGTTACCTTTTGATTACCATTACTACCAGGTTCACTCTGCCACGGAGTTGTATCACCTGATAGGGTCCCATCAATGGATCAAATAAAACTGTGTGACATTCAAACTGAGTGGGGGGTGACCTCGTGGTGTAATGGTTTACAATTCATTCAAAAATACAATTATTTTCAAATCATTTAAATGTGTGCAAACAAATATCTAATGTTAAACTAAATTGTTACTATTAAATTGCAATACTTGAAACCGTTTAACAGTGTGCCAAAAAAAAAAAAAAGAACTTGTCTATAAAATGTGTTTACAAATCACATATTTACTATACTTGTATAGACAGGATTTGGCATTAAATAACCAACAATTGTTGATATGCCATAAATCCCAACCAAACCACATCATATATATTTGATTTACATGAATAGACAGGATTTGGCATTAAATAACCAACAATTGTTTATATGCCATAAATCCCAACCAAACCACATCATATATATCTGATTTACATGTATAGACAAGATTTGGCATTAAATAACCAACAATAGTTGCCATGCCATAAATCCCAAACAAACCATATCATATATATTTGATATAGATGTATTGACAGGATTTAACGTTAAATAACAGACAAGGGGTAATATGTCATAAAACCAAAACAAACAGACAGACAAGTAAAAATACTTCATTCCCAAATATTGGCCTTGTGGTAGAATGTTCGCCAATGGCTAGTGAGACCGGGGTTCAACCTCAGGTCGAATCATACCAAAGACTCAAAGAAAGTACTTGATATCTCCTTGCTAAACACTCAGCATTATAAGGTACGTTGTAGTTGCTATTGAAAAGGGAGCTCTCGGGTTGCCTACGACTAAAGGTCGCCAACTTTACTTCCGTTTTAAACTTACGTGTTTAGTTTTTAAATGAACTGTATTTGTTTTAGAGTAAAAACACACTCACACACAGATATGTACATGTAGTGGGTTGAGTCATAGATGATTTTCGTTTCTTTAAAAACATTTTGTAACTGCGTACCTCGAACTGCCAATGAGTTGAACGCGACCGGAAATTACCTGATTAAAGAGTCGCTTCATGATCCGACATTGAGATGAACTAAGCCCAGGACGCTCATCAGACATTGATCACGATGCTCGCCACCTTTCCCTATCGTTCATCGCCTCTGGCAGGTCTTCAGGGCTACATCCATATCCTCACATAGCTGCTGTATGTATGTTAGAGCTGGCCGTCCTGCTTTTGCTCGGCCATATGTGGGGGTCCATAGGAGTACATCACTAATGAGCTCGTCCCTGATTCTCCAGCAGTGTCCTGCATGTCTGGTTCGTAGAATGCAATCAACACAAAAGTACTTGAGAATTAGCACTTGACCTCAATACATCCCAACCACAACTGCCTCCACTTAAAAAAATAGGAAATGCAAGCAAGCTGGACATTTGGGTTCCTTAGACTCTTTCTGAGAAGCAAAAGACGATCGCATATCTCTACCGAGAAGTCTTCTTTTAAGGCAAAGAAATGACCTTTTTCTCTAGAATATCATTACAGGTGACGACAAAAGGTTTTTATGACATTGTTCAACACAAACGGCAGTGGGTTGAATCTCAATTACCTATCTTAAAAGTGGAGCTTCATAGAAGAAAAGTGACGCTGCATGTATGATAGGAACCACGTGGTATTATTCCTTTTGTGTTTTTAAACTACAGACAATAAATGCAGACGTATACTTTCAATAGCTGCAATGTGTACATGAAAATCTTTGAAAACGTCCGCACTCGTCAATAGAAGAAACGTTGTGCTTTTTTATGATGGCTAAAGGTCACATTCAACAAGAATTACGCCGACAAAAATTATAGATTTAGTGGGGACTATTCTACCCTACCCACCATATTCACAAGACCTTGCACCAAGTGATTTCTCTCTTTTTTGTTTTCTGCAAAATGCTCTGAATTATAAAAAATCTTTTCCGGAAAATTAGGGGAAAACGTTAGTGGAAATTTTCGTGAGCTTGAAACCAGCGGAATTTTACTTGAGAGGAATCAACAAGCTGTCTCATAAGGGAGGAGAAGGGATTTAAAATAATGGCGAATATGGTATTCATTGAAATTAATTCAATGTTACATTATTCATGGACAAGTTATATTTTACGAAAACGAAAATTATTCATGACTCAACCTAATATATATATATGAATGCATGCATTCAGTTTTTTTTTTACTGCTACTTAAAACCGAAAATTTATTATTTGAAAATGTCATTAGAATTACAGTGTGAAAAATTTTAAGTTTAGGTAATTTGATAGTCTACAAGAGAGTTCACAGTAAACATTATCTTTCTGGAGCCACTGACTCAGTAATTGTTTTAATGACCTGGGATTATGTAAAAGTGAGACTTCAAGTTCTAAACTAATGTCTTTGTTTAGCTGCTCCATATATATAATAGTCCTATTCTGTCATTAACACTTGACTTAGTTCCTGGTTTCTTTTTGGTTGGTTGGTTGGTTGGTTCTTTGGGCTTATGGTATATCAACCTTTGTAGATTATTTACCATATTTACCAACCCCTCCGCTCGGGCAGGATATGACACAAGGTCAGTTTTTAAGCGGAGTTTAACAGGTTTTCCTTTTCCTGGACTAGTTGCCTCACCAAGGCTGAAGAACACTGCCCTACTATTTTAACATAGCTGGAGGGAAAATAATTGGATTCATACCTTTGCTATGTGAAATGTCATCAGTCTCGTCCAGGATTCGAACTCGTGTCGCCGTGTCCATTTCCTACCACGGACACCTTTGTAGATTATTTAATGTCAAATCTATTTTTATACAAATAATTCTATTTCAACCAATTGTCAAAAACATTTTTATTTCAACGTATTTAGTTTGGTTAAACTTTTCTAATTCAAACAATTCAATTTAATAGCAGTATAGGTTTTGTCCACACACAGTTAAATGTCAAAACAGTTCTATTTCAAACTATTCAGTTTAGCATAAGTACGTAGTTTAGTTCTATTTGACCGATAGATAGGACCCTATCAAGTACTACCACTCCGGGTCCGAGTGGACCTGGGAGCGATGGCAATGAAGGAGTACCCCGCATTCCCCAAAACTCCAGCATTACTGGAACCTCACCATCAGATTTTTTAGTATCATATACTGGATACTCGTATTATAGAGCCCCGACCAACCTGGCAATTTCTTTTTTTTTTGTTTCTTTTTTAATGACATATCAACCTTCGTAGATTATTTAAAGACAACGCCATCCTTGTTGTGGGATAGTTTGGAGGATAAGACGTTAATGCTTTTCCCAAGGGTATTTGTCCGAAATTGAATGTAATTACACGACTGGAGTTGAAACTGGTCTACTTCGAAGCTGCAGTCAAGGATTTTAGCCATTAACCCAAAGAAACTCCTCCATATATTTCCAATCCGTCTTTGCTGGAAATCCTTTTCTACAGCATATCTGTTGTAAAATAATCTAAAATTCTTTTCTGTAATAAAATCATTAACGGTGTATTTACATTTTCTCTAAAATAGAATTATTTTGCTAGTATGTATTACTCCAATCTTGCTGGAAGTGTCCCCTCGTGGTGTAATGGTTAAAGCGAGGAACTGTGGAATCGTAGTCAGCGAGTTCGATCTCCAATCGCACTATTACGTTCACTTTCAGACAAATACCCTTGGGAAAGGCATGAACCCCCTTATCTTCTTAGCAATTGGCTAACCTGTACCACTACTGTTCTTTTAGAAGGATGGATTTGGGATTAAATAACCTACAAAGGTTGCTATGCCATTAAATAAAGAAACCAAACTCAGATACAAAATGTCAACTTTTAAACTGATTACAACCGGTTTTGAATACAGAGTTTTCCTTTTCCCAAGCTGGTTGCCATTCCGAGGTTGAAGAGCTCAGTTTGTGCAACTGCTTATTCATACCTAGAGAGGGGGAGAATAGTTAAAGTCTTATCTTTTGCAAGGGTGTTAGCTATTTGAATTTGGGTGGCCAAGACCCATGCTATGACGGTGACCGTTACATCATGAGCGCCTCCTAATTATTTTGTCGGTAATATTTGTGTCAACTCCTGCCGATCGCTTTCTTTGTGATTTTCCACACATTTCTACAACAAGATCATTAGGAATGCATGTGCGATGCTGTCTGGAGATTATCCAGTCAATAGAAAACCGGTTGCGTGACCTTGATGTAACTTGGTAATAAATTTGAGAATATCTTCCGGCTTAGATGTGACCGGATATTGTTCTGTGCTGTTAACTAGTTGATAGTGAGACGCCATTGAATAATCTTGTGCACAGTGCGATTGTTGAATTCACAGTGACGTCTACTGCGTTTTAGGCAAAACAACGTATCACCCTGTTTTATTAGCCATTCTACAGTCCAGATTGTTCTGCTCGCGGCTTTTTGGCCTTTCTCAAAGTTAAAATCAACATTGAAATGAAGATTTCAGGCTGCGGTAATTTACTAAGTTTTTTTTGCTTATATGTGTTCATACGGCCATATGAATTGGACACCCAATGAAGATTTTAGACTGTGGACAAAATTTAGAACCAAGGAAAAAAACAACATCGAAACAAATGAAAACAACCGCAAAAGGAGGAGCGCTTTTAAACAGTGGAATTGACACCGTTTATTCTTTCTGTTCTGGGTTGGATACGTTTCAGACAAACTTTCTACATTATGCATTCAATGTTATTATCAATAACGTTTACCTTAATTTCTGACTCATGAAAAAGCCTTTCCTTTGATTTTAAAGGCATGGCATACAGATTAAATGCCGAAAATTATTAAGAGGAATTTTACGTGAAGAAAAAAAAAGAAGGATTTTCAATGGGTAATAATCATTTATTTTTGCTCAAAAGTCGGAAATATTTGATTAGTCAAAAAAAGTGAAGTAATCCAGGTGTGGATTAACGGTAATGTCAGCAGGCACCGTCGAGAAATATTTTTCCGGGTTTGAATACATTCATTAAGACACGTTTAGAGGACGGTTATCGTTTAAGGAACTGATATTGGCAAATCGAGTTCAAATCCTGATCGAAGCTGTTCGTGTTTCACTTCTCCCTAATGCCATTGTGAAAAGTATGAACCCATCTGTTCTGCTTTTAGCTATGGGAGAATAGTTTAGTTGACTGGGCTTTTTAACCTTGGTGTGATAACCTGTTTCAGAAAACGAAAACTCTGAATTTAAACCAGTTGAACTCCGCTAAAAATGACCTTGCGCCACTCCCTGCACATGGTGGAGGAGTTGGGTGAATACATTCTTACACACTTGCATGGGGATCATTCTAGTGATAATTAATCAGAGGGTCCACATGAATAAGGCGGTAGACTGCAGCCTCGTAGTAAGAGATTTCTAGCTCCACTTGTGCTATTATGTTCCATTTCAGACTAATACACTTGGGAATTCGAGACCAAAAATAAGTCATAGCCGTAATTAAGATAGTCTTCGTCCTCTCCTCCATTGTTTAATGGTATATCAACCTTTGTGATTTATTTAATGCCAAAGCCGTCCTTGGAAAAGAATGGTAGTGTTACTAATTAACCCATTGCTGGGGGAATAAGAGGGTTAATTCTTTTATCATGCACATAAGTACGAACTTGAACGTAATGATATGACTGGCATTCGACATTCAAACTCGTTTACTCCAAATGCTACAGTGTAGCATGTTAACCACTATGCCACAGAAGCGCTCACCAAATGGTCTTTCAGTAGATCTATGAGGATCATTAAATAAGTCTCCAGACCTTTTTCGTATGGCCACTTTTATTGATAGTATACAATTTAAACTCTAGTCCCTTCGAAGTAATCTCCTCCAACTTCAATGCACTTCACTGAACTTCGAACTACGTCCTTTATTGAATCTACTGGGGTCGCCTGTTCTGATTCCCTTAGCCATAACCGGGTACAAGTGTTAAGTATTCCTGTATTGTTACTCACCTGCAGTCAGGATTGTCTCCTGAGAAGCTTAGGGAACCAACGTTACGCCATGAGTCCTGCTGGACAATTCAGAGTGAATGTTCTTACTTGACGAGAATTACTACTATTATGTACGACTTTTTACCTCTACTTTTATTCAGAAAAAAAAACCCTGAAATAACAATAAAGATGAACACAATAGTCCGAAAACTCTGAATGATAAAAATCAACTAGCTTCGTCTCAGAAATTTAGACAACTTTTATATTTGTATTTTGCAATAGTTTTTTTCTTAAGAGGTTTTTGTACAAAGTTATATAATTTGAAGTCCCATCTAGTAAAATAATTTTCACAAATTTGTATGGTTTCAAGTATTCCTATCTAATTATAATAATTGTTGCTTTCAAGTAATTACTTCAATTTAATAATGATCATTTGTTTGAATACATCTATATGGTTTAAAGTAGCTGATAATTATAATCCTTAGTAACTAATTACAGATTCAAGTAACTATTTTTGATAGTTTAAGGAAAGCTTGTTTTTTATTGGATGCCCTAGAGTCATGAAGTCTCATGACCTCAGAAAGTCTAGAAATTAGATAGAAATTTCAGTTAATGAGAAACGCTCGATTGGAGCGGTTGTGAGTTCCATCCCTGTTCACCAATTTCTCGTAAGGCCACAATAAGTAATGGAAGTGTCGTCTAAGTTAGAAATATAATATGTGAGATAAGAAGATATCTGTATAAATCATTATTAAGTTATCCTATTTTATACCAAAATTTTCGTATGCTTCTCTTTGACCCATCGAGAATACGAGTATCCAGTATATGATACTAAAAAATCTGATGGTGAGGTTCCAGTACTACCATTCAGAGTCAGTGAACCTAGGAGTGATAGATATAAAGGAGAACTACACACCCTCCAGTTAGGGAGAACTGGAGTCAAACCATCAGATACAGTTTACTGTCATGTCCGGTACATCTACTTTTGGGGAAATTTCTTAACCCTCAGCGGGGATATTCTCATCGTATTCTAAGCCAAAGAAAAAAATTAAATGTTACTGGTAGATTAAATCTTTTATGTAAGCTGAATTCATTGTTAATAATTTTATAGTACAGAATTCGCTACGATTATGTAATAGAGACGTATGAATGTTTTTTTATAATAATTTAGATAAGCGTTACTGTTAGGATAGCGCTATTATGAGTTTTATTGAATTAGATACGATAATCATTAAATAGGTTTCCAGACCTTTTTTTGCCTGGGCACTTTTATTGATAGTACA
>OY757911.1:6183991-6201491 GCA_963585895.1 Sepioteuthis lessoniana
AGGACATTACACCAGTCCACGACTCCATTCTTATCACAGACTCTTTTGACCAAGATGGGTATCAAGACAGTTCCCCAGCCTCCCTATAGTCCTGACTTTACTCCCTGTGACTTTTGATTATTCCTAAGCTCAGAGGCTGTCGTTATGAAACAAATGAAGAGATGAAAGAGGCAGTGTCGAAGGTCATTGACACGCTCACACAAGAGGACTTCTATGGAGGGGGCCTTCCAGAAGTTGTTGTAACGGTACAACAAGTGCATTGTAGCTGGAGGAGATTACTTGGAAGGGGACTAGAGTTTCATGTGTGTACTATCAATAAAAATGCTCATACGAAAAAAGTCTGGAAACTTATTTAATGATCCTTTTATATATATATATATATATATATATATATATATATATATATATATATTGATGATTTGTAAACATTTTGCTGATAGGATCTTTAAACGTGCCTGATCTAATTTTTTGCCACTCAGTTAAATGGTTTCAAGTATTTCGAACATAAATATTTTATTTACTACAGATAGTTAAGTATTACTATAAACACTAATTCTATTTAACATGATTAATTCATTTGCATGCAGTCAAATGTTTCAAGTATTCTTATGTAATACCAATAATTCAATCAAGGTACCCAGTTAATGAATTTCAACTATGGCTTTTTAACATTAATAATTCTATTCAACATTATCCATTATTTTTCACACGGTTCAATGGTTCCAAGTATTGTCATGTATCATCATCATCATCATGATGTCGTGCCGCTAGCACGGATATCCCTGACCCTCTCTCGCCACTTCTCCCTATCGTTCATCGCCTCCTGCAGGTCTTCAGGGCTACATCCCGTATCCTCACAGAGCTGCCGTATGTATGTTCGAGCAGGCTGTCCTGCTTTTGCTCGGCCATATATGGGGGTCCATAGGAGTACATCACTTATGAGCTCGTCGTTGCTTCTCCAGTAGTGTCCTGCATGTCTGGTTCATCTGACTTGGATAGTTTTCGTGATGGGGGCAGGTGGCCGTATAGTTGGTGCCTTGGGGGGGTTTGCCGCCAGGACTTGTTCAATATTGCTCGCAACATTCTTGTGTAATTGCCGTCTAGCTTCTTCTCCAGCCGTTTAGTTAGCATCCAAGCAGTGCATCCATACAGCAGTATCGATACAACCATTATATAGAAGTTATTTGTTTGCACACAGTTTGAATGAGAAACAGGTTTATTTGATCCATAGATGGGACCCTATCAAGTGCTACTACCCCGGGCCAGAGTGGACCTGGGAGCAATGGCAATGAAGTAGTATATTATATTTCCCAAAGCTCCAAGATTGACGCCCCACCATCAGATTGTTTAATGTCGTATTTAGGACACTCTTTGCAGAGGTCTTAACCCTCTGCAGAAATGCAGTCAGGGTATTCTACAGTCTCAGTCGACGGAGCTGTCCAGCATTTGAACCCATGTCGCCTGTTCCATTTCCTACGACGTTAACCTTTATACTAAAGGCGTCTCAAACATGAATGTATATTGTTTGATTATGTGTAATCTTTTCTGCATTGCCCAGTCGGCTGGGGCTTTAGAATACACCGACTGCACCTCTGCAGAGGGGTAAGATCCCCCCCCCAACGAGTGTCCTGGATATGACACTAAACAATCTGATGGTCAGGTTCCAGCAGTGCTGGAGATTTGGGGAATGCGGAGTACCCCTTCATTGCCATCGCTCCCAGGTCCACTCTGGCTCGGAGTGGTAGCACCTGATAGGGCCCTATCTATGGGTTAAATAGAACTAACAACATACTTAAACTGAATTGTTTGAGGAAACTGAATAGCTTGAAATAGAAATGTTTTTGACCATTAAACCGTACTTAAATGTAAACTGCGTGCTTATGCTTAACTTAATTATTTGAAAGAGAACTGTTTTTCGACATTAAAACTATTTACACTTAACTGAATTGTTACATATAACTGCTTGAATAGTTTGAAATAGAAATGTTTTCTGACAATTAAACTCTGTACTCATGCTAAACTGAATTGTTTTAAATAGAACAGATTATTTACATAAAAATGGATTTGGCGTTAAATAACCTACAAATGTTGATATGTCATAAAACCAACAAACCAAACCAAACCATCTTTTTTTGCAAGTATTAGATGTGTAACATTTTTATGTATGTGTAGTCTGTGTGTATTTTTGTGTAGGTGTATCTGTTGCTCAAGTTTCTATGAAGATTATATGTATTGTTAGAATGTTTCTATTTTGCATGTTCATATGCTGTAAGCGAACATGTTGTTTAAATGTATCTTTTTTTTGCATGTGCATATGCTGCAAGTGAGCGTGTTGTTCGCCCGTGCTTCTATATGTGTTTTATGTGTGTATTTGGTTTGTTTGATTGATTTTAACGATATGTCAATCTGTCTTGGGTTATTTTTTGCCCAGAGATTTAGGAATCGCGTTCATTGTAAATTCATAGTTTTATTTTTCGTGTAGTTGTTTCTTTAGATTTTTTTTGCACATGGTCCTATTGAACGAGAGTAATTTACAAACAGATCTCTTTGAATTATACATGGGACTCTAAAAGGTATTCTGAGATAGAGTGGAACACGGAACAATAACCCAGCCGAGTACTTCACACTCCCGAAATCTCCAGAATTAAAGCCACAACATTAGATGTCATACACAAAACCCCTTTTTTATGGCGGAAAATTCTTAACCCTCTAGAGGGGATACAGTCCCACCAGCTGGGAGATATTTTATTTGAGTGTTTTTATGCCTGTGTTGTTTCTTTTTTTTTTTTTTTTGCTATGCGTGTATGTTGTTTGATTATGTGTTATTTGTTGGTGTACTGTTTGAGTGTATATTGATTTTATGTGTGTTTTTTTTATGTATATATTAGTTGCGTGGGCGCCTCTGGTAGTTTAATGGTTAACAAGCTAGACCAGCAAGCCTACATGAATGAGTTCGTGTCTCATTGGATGCTCCATTTATTCGGCCTTGTGCCACATCTAAACAAAAAGCTTCGCAAATTGCTATATTAGTTGCGTGGAATTTGTTTGTAAATTTTCACGCTAAATCCCGTTTCCCCACCAGATCTTCTGAGATAGAATACATACATATATACGAGGATCATTAAATAATTTTCCAGACTTTTTTCGTGTGGGCACTTTTATTGAAACTCTAGTCCCCTTCGAAGTAATCTTCTCCGGTTACAATGCACTTGTTGTACCGTTCCAACAACTTCTGGAAGGCTCCATGGAAGTCCTCTTGTGTGAGCGTGTCAATGACCTTCATCACAGCCTCTTTTATCTCCTCAATTGTATCATAACGACAGCCTCTGAGCTTAGGGAATAACCAAAAGTCAGAGGGAGCAAGGTCTGGACTATAGGATGGCTGAGGAATTGTCTTGATGCCTATCTTGGTCAAATAGTCTGTGACAAGGATGGAGTTGTGGACTAGTGCATTGTCCTGGCGGAAATGCCACTGACCCGATTTGAAGAGTACTGGCCTCTTCCTTAGGAATCTCTTCTTGAACTCCCTTAAAACCTCAACATACTAACCGTAACCCTAACCTTTTGGCCAATCAACTCTGGTGTGTATTGACTTCCTTATTCCTCCCACACCTCTCATCATCCCTCACAGACTCCCTGCCTCCCTTGAGTCTCTTATGCCACTCAAAGACTGATGCTCGATTGATGCAAGATGGTCGAAAAGCAGTCAGAATTTTATTGCATATCGTTCTTCTAAAGTGTCAGACTGTATTTTTGAAATTCACCAGCTGTGACAATCTGGCTTTAGTGGGGTGTATTCCAATTACTGCTGTAGCTGTTCATTTGGAGCTGATAACATAAAAAATTGGCCAGTCATCTCATAAAATGTATAGCAATAACATAGCGAATTTTCAGAAGTCTACGATAATTTTAAATGCCCATACAAAAAAGTATGGAAACTTATTGAAGGCACCACGTACATGTATTAAAGACTCCTCGAATACCCAAAACATGAACTCTCTTATCCAACCATGGGTTGAATAGTTCCTCAACTGTTCCTTTTTGAAGATGGCTTTGGCATTAAATTACCCACGAAGATTGATATGCCATTAAACAAAGAAACCAAACCAAAGATTCTGAAGGCACAAATCCAGTAGCGTATCCTGGGCAGTGAGAACTTGATGGAGTCTATCCTTCTCCAGGTCTATTGTGAATTCAGTTTTCCTTCTCCTAGATCGGTTGCCATACTAAGGTTAACGAGTCCAGTCTACGCAACTATACACCCATAGCTGACGAGGAGAGAATAGTTAGATTCATACATTTCTCGGGGTTATCAGCCTTATGTGAAATGCAAACAGCCTCGTCCGGGGTAGTCGTGACCACTTCCTATGACGATAACCATAACTCCACAAGCACCTCCAATACATACATGTACACATGCTGATAGTACAGTGGATTGTATCAACATTTAACTTAAATTTATATCATAAAAAGAATTGAAATTAAAATTTTAAAATTAGAAATATACGCTTAAATAGGTTTGATTTGGTTCCTTTTCATGGCTTATCAACCACGGTGGATTATTTAATGCTTAAGCCATTCTTGTAGAAGAACAAAAATGGTACTATTTAATCAATATTGGGGAAGGTAAGAGACTTCATGCATTTCCTAAAGGGTATTTGTCTGAAAAAGAACGTAATAGCTTGACTGGGGTACGAGCTCCCTTAATACATCACAGTTCAACACGTTAGCCTCTATACCATGGGGAGGGACATCACTCGAATAGGAATTTTAATAAAAGTTACGTAACTTTGTAGAGTACAAAGTTCTTAACTTTCCTTAAAGATTAAAGTTCAAGAGATCATTTTTTTTAAAATTAAGAATACTGGAATAAAAAGAAAACATTGAATGTAAAGAAACATCTCGGAAAAAAAAGAAAAAGAAAAATGGAATATATATATATATATATATATATATATATATATATATATATATATATATATATATATATATATATATAGAGAGAGAGAGAGAGAGAGAGAGAGAGAGAAACGAAAAAGAACAAGAAGCACTGAGAAACTAAGAGATTTCATTTTTGGTCGAGTAGTAGAGCAGCAGCATTTATCTTAACCAGTTAGTCATGGTAGCTTACCAGAGACAGAACGACTGTTCAACAATTACTGCCATAAAGTTCCCGCTGTGAAGTGTATCAGAGATAATAACAACATCAACAGTGCAAACACCACCACCACCACCAACAACAACAACAACAACAACAAAAGCGTTAACAACAATAAGAGCAATAAATACGTTATTCCATCTAAGAATACCAAGAAACTATGAAAAACGGGTTTTATACTTTTCATTTCCTATCGAGAGTATATGCAATTCCGCGTGTGTGAACCACTGAATAATAAGTATTCAATATGTTTAGACTCGTGTGGCACAGTGCAATAGGAGACCGAGTTCTCTACAGTGCAATTTGTCGTTAAGACGGTTCTCGTTACTACTGTTCTTCAGCAAAGCTCTTATATAAATCTTAGCCTAGTATGGTTCAAGGGCATAGTAAGTGGGCGCGTAATGAGACTTGAACATTGTAGAGCTTTAACAGTAATCGAAACGATGTTGATAACCATTGTTTCACGGTGAGGTTTTATAATAGGTATTGACACAACTTAGTCATGTCTAGTTCAAGGGCATCGTAACTGAGCAGGCATTGAGAATCGAATATTAAATAAAATTGATATTCATCTAGATGAGCTTGATAACCATTGTATAATCATTCGAGCAGAGAGGGTTTTTAATCTTGGTAAGGAAACCAATTCAGGAGAAAGATCACTGAATTCAAACCAGCTGTACTCCGCTTAAAAATTGACGTTGTGTCATTTCCTGCGCGCGGGAAAAAAAACGGAGTAAATACATACTTATATATATATATCTTTTATAATTATTGATATACTTTAGCTATGTTTGGCTTAAGGATAAGAGTATAGGAGCCTGAATGTAAATCGAACATTGCACAGCATCAATAGTCTTCCAAACGATATGGATTACCCTTGTTCGACGGTGAGGTGTTACAATCTTTGACATGCCTTAGTCATGTCTGGTTCAAGGGCAAAGTAAAGGAGCCAGCAATGTGAATCGAACATTGTGCATGATTAATAGTCATGTAGACGTGCTTGATAATCATTATTTCGCGTTAGGTGTTTATCAAAATTATCGATATGCCTTGGCCATGTCTGGCTCAAGGGTATAATAAACGAGCACTCCGTTATGGTAATGATAAGGGAGATGAACTTGCTTTCCCTTATGCTACAGGGAAGTGTCTATTATATATAAATATCTTTTGTTCATATGTGTATTTTGTAAGATCAAATATTTTTCTATCGATTTTGTTTTCACAGATAATAATTTACATGTTTTTATGACCCCTGTCCTGAAATGAAAATTAAAGAGTAACGTATTATTTTCTTGTATGAATTTAAACTAGATTAAGATGTCTAGCAGTCTTTTCGTAACATTAATCAAGAATTGCCAGCTTATTGGTATAATCGTAAGAGTGTTCGCCTAATGGTCTGGGAGACCGAGGTTCAATCCCAGATCGAGTCATACCAAAGACTCAAAAAATGGTACTTAATGCCTCCTTCCTTAACAGTCAGCATTATAAGGTACGGATCAATGGTAAGTGGAGCAATCCAGGAAAAGAAGTAGCGCCCGCCCCTACACCTCAGTGTAGTAGCTATTGAAAAAGTAAACCTTCGGGTCGCTCTTGACTACGGTCGGCTAACTATAGTGAAAATAATATTTCGAAACATATAGAGGAGGCGCTCTTAATTTAACGGTTATCCTCCTATGAAATTGAATCAGCGACCAGAGTTTAAAATTTGGACGAGGCTGTTTGCATTTCACACGCCCGCTAATGACTCTGCAAAGGCATGAAATCGTATGTTCTTCATCCTCTAGCTATGGTTAAATAGTAAGGCAGAATGGGCTCTTTTCTCTTGGTAAGGAAATTAGTTGAGAAGGAAAATTCTCAATTCAAACCAGTTGCACTCGGCTTAAAAATGAACTTTCTGTCACTTCCTGTCCGTGACGGAAAGGTTGAGTTGATGATTATTAAAGTACATATATCTTCCAAGTGTCGTATTTTATTTTCATCGCTTTATTTTACAGAATATGAGAATTAACCCCTTGATCACGCTAGCCACGACCCTCTTATTTAAGCTAAGTATCGATCATATTACAGTACATCCTACCTGCTATGGAACCAAAAGTATTTTAATATAAACTGTTTATGAATATATTTAACTTGTTTCATGTTTTAATCGAGTACAGTCTAAGGATTAACGACATTCTCTAGCAGATGTTGAGGCGCGCGAACAGTTATAGGCGTTGATAATACAGAGTTCAAAACCTGGACGAGGCTGTTAACATTTCATTTCCCGCCGATGTTTTAAGAAAGGCATAAATTGAACTGTTTTTCCTCTATCAATGAGTAAATAGTTGGGCAGACTTGTTCTTCAGTCTTGGTAAAGCAACCAGTCTAAGAGAATGAAAACTCTGAATTCAAAGTAGTTGTGTTTAGGTATTGAGTTTGTAGAGGAATCTGCCCAAAGCAGAGGAGTTGAGTACAGACAGGATTCGGAAGAAAAATATGGAATAATTTTAAAACCTTTATTTTTTAGTCTGATTAGTCTTATTTTTGAAAAAAAAAACGGGATTGCTCTAAATTTTTATGATTCGCGCAATTATTCAAGTACTTTAAAAAAAATTAAAAGTCAGTCCAATATGAGTGAGCAAGAAAAGAAACAACAAAGAATCAATGATTTGCTTAACGCCAAAACGAAGCCAAAGTTCCTTTGTCTACCGGATACAAACCAAAGAAAAAAACTTTTACCGAAAAGGGGGAGCAGAGGATTGAAAAAAAATAAAAGGAAAAGAAGGATTTTTCAACTCATTTCGCTACGGCGATTAAGAAGGACCCAACAATGTCAATAAGAAAGCACGCTAATGAACTGAAAATTCATTAGGAAACAAGATTTAGGCCCAGACCTTAACCCCCCCTTGATTACGCTATATGGGGCGTTTTAGAAAACAAAACAAATGCAACGTACCATCCATATATTGGTTCGCAATTGAAATAGAATGTCTGAAGAACTTATTTTGAAGGCATCCGAATCGTTTCGAAGCCGAAAAAGGAAAATGGCGAGGGGAGGACTAAGCCAAAAACAAAAAGAAGACATTTTAACTCTTCTCGCTATGGTGATTAAAAAAAACCCCACAATCTCAATGAGACAAGTACGCTAACGAATTAAAAGTACATGAGAAAACTGTGAGGACAGCAATTGAACAAGATTTAAGCCCAGAGCTTAACCCTCCTTGATTACGCTATGTGGGTGCGTTTTCGAAAACAAAACAAATGCAACTTCCGATCTAAATATTGGTTTACTTTAGACTGCTATTGAGGAGTAATGGAATAAAATGTATGAAGAATTTATTTTGAAGGAATGCAAATAGTTTTGAAGGCGTGTTGATAAATAATTAAAAAAGATGGCAACCATATTGAGTAAATTTACTGTTTTGTGGCTATCTTCTTATTTTATGGTTTATCTTTTCAGATCAAAACTAATCTTGTTTGGAAGCCAGGGCACTGAATGTTAAACTACCAGGATCCTAGCTTCAAGCAATACAGGTCTCGTTGGAGAGGGGGTCTAAACCCTTTCCATAATTGCCGTCAGTGTATTCTTCAGCCTTAGCAGACCGGACTGGAAGCGAAGTAAAGGTCGTGATTACAGAGTATAGAGGTCTTAATATATAGACAAGCGGTGAAATGATAGCGATGCATTTATTCTGGTGTCCAAGTCTCTGATTATCTACATCTGTTCTTATGTAATTGAATATTCAATTGGAAGCTGGGATGAGGATGCGGAGATGGGAATAAAAAAAAGATTCTGAAAAAACATGAAAGTTGATTTTAAGTATTTTTCTAATGTCCCCTCATTTAATTTTTGTGTCGTTCAAAGAGATTGAAACGGTGATAACATCTGTGATGTGTCATTTATAGTAAAGTATACAAATGAGAAAATGATGCAAGAAGAAGAAGAAGAAGAAGAAGAAGTTATGGGGAGGGAGCGTTACAGTAAAAAAAATGAAGGAAAAGAAGGTGGTTGTGAGCAATAGGAAGATGAGGAAAATGTGTTTTAAATAGAAGAAGAAGAAGAAGAAGAAGAAGAAGAAGAAAGTGGGTTAATAATATCAAGATGACAATGATGAGGAAGAATGAAAGAGAAAGAATAGAATAAGTACGACTATAAAGAGAAGAAGAAGAAGAAGAAGAAGAAGAAGAAGAAGAAGAAGAAGAAGAAGAAGAAGAAGAAGAAGAATCTTGCCCCTATACCAGTAATGAACAACAATCAGTAGGTGAAGGAAAAGAGAAAAAATAAAAAGAAAGACGTAGAAGAAATCGAAAAATATTATAGTGACTGTGTTCTTGAGTTTTAAGAAATCGGAAATACAAGTTAAACCATGATGTAACGGGAAAACGGAAGTACCGATTCCGCCATTGTTATTTTTCAATAATAATAATGTGGTGGGACTCTGTTTGAGGAGCTTACATCTGACTCATTATTTGTGAAATTAAGATTAAAGAAAATTAGAAAGTATAAAAGTAAATCTAGAAACATTTTTCTGTTCCAATGAGATATTTAAACAAGTCAATTGTTCATTAAATCGTTGCCCACATGTCCAAGTTTTAACAATTCATCATAATTATTCTCCTTTGAATCTTACTAAAATAAAAATAAAAATAAAATAATACAAAAATAAATTTCTAATTAAAATGATAAAATAAGTAAATCTTTGTAAATTTAAAAAATTAAATTTTTTTTACGTTGACTTATTAAAAGTTGTTCCATTTTTTTTTGTGTTTGGAATAAATTTTTTTTGGTGTTTTGGAATAAATTTTTTTGGAATAAATTTTTTTTTGGTGTTTTGGAATAAATTTTTTTTTTTGATGTTTAGAATAAATTTTTTTTTGGTGTTTTGGAATAAATTTTTTTGGAATACATTTTTTTTTGGTGTTTTGGAATAAATTTTTTTGGAATAAATTTTTTTTTGGTGTTTTGGAATAAATTTTTTTGGAATAAATTTTTTTTTGGTGTTTTGGAATAAATTTTTTTGGAATAAATTTTTTTTTGGTGTTTTGGAATAAATTTTTTTTTGGTGTTTGGAATAAATTTTTCTTTTTGGTGTTTAGAATAAATTTCGCCCTGCCGGCTGGGGCTGTAGAATACACCAACTGCTTCTCTGAAGAGGGGTAAAACTCTCCACCACGAATGAGTGTTCTGGATATGACACTAAACAATCTGATAGTGAGGTTCGAATGATGCTGGAGGTTTGGGGAATACAGATTATCCCTTTACTGCCATCGCTCCTAGATCCATTTGGCCCGGAGTGGTAGCACCTGATAGGGTCCTATCTATCGGTCAAATAGAATTAAACTGTGTACTTATGTTTTTGTATGCTGAAATGAATTGTTTGAAATAGAACTGTTTATATGTTTAAATATTGATTTGGAATTAATAACCTAAAATGGTTGATGTGCCATAAAACCAAACCAAACCAAACTTAATAATAAATTTAATTTTATTGGCACTGACAATATTCCTTTCTCCAAAAAAGTTTTCTACATTGGGCAAAAAGAGATTGAGATATACTCAAAATAAATACAATAGATACTATAAGATATACCACTATGCCGTCCAGTGGTCAGAAAATGAAATCGAGGAGGTGAAAGAGTATGTCTACTTAAAACGAAAGATGAATATGTGCCGGGACATGGATACGGAAATCTTGTGGGGAATAAGATCAGGGTAGTAGGTATTTATAAAGATTATTGAAGTCCTCAAAGTAAATCTGTACAAGAACCTTCACGTCACACTCTTCAATAGCTCTTTTTTGCCAGTAAAACAAAACGTAGGCTACAATAAAGAAGGAAAAACGGTAACTGGTTACAACACAGAGATATGGAAAGATCCATATTGAAAATATTTTAATGTGAACGCATCCTAAATGAGGTAATTTGGGGTGGAACTGAGTGATAGTTTGTAGGTTGGGTTTTATTGCATATCAACCCTTGTAGGTTATTTAATGCCAAATCCTCTTAATATATATATATATATATATATATATATATATATATATATATATATATATGGAAAGGAATAGTTTGTAGTTAACTTTTTAAACAAGCCAGAGATCATCTATTCGCACATAGTTAAATAGATGCAAGTATACCTGTCTAACACGAAAAATTCTATTTAGGTTGATTTAGTGGATTTTATGGTATATCAACCTTTTTGGGTTATTTAATGCTAAATTCTGTATATATATATATATATATATATATATATATATATATATATATATATATATATATATGATTTGTAAAGGAATAGTTTGCTGGTAACGTTTTAAACAAGCCAGAGCTCATTTATTTGACCACAGTTATATAGTTTCAAGGATTACTATCTAACACAAATAATTTTATTTAATATTAATCATTTGCTTGCATACTGATAAATGGTTTCAAGTATTTCTATCAAACACTGATAATTCTATTTAATATTAATCATTTGTTTCCGTGAAGTTAAATCGTTTAAAATATTGCTATCTAAGACTAAAAAGTTCAATTTAACAGTCAGTTGTTTGTTTTCACATAGTTACATGACCGATGAGATTCTAACACGTACTACCATTCCGGGTCAGAGTAGCCCTGAGAGTAATGGAAATGAAAAGATACTCCACATTCCCAAAATTCCAGGACGTTATCCTCACCATTAAATTAAATTTAGTGCAATATCCAGGGTACTTGTTGAGGGGTGGTCTTACCTCTTTGCAGATTTGGAGTCGGTTTATTCTTCAGCCTCAGACAACATGACTGGGAGCTAAGAGGAGGATGAGATCGCGGAATACCGAAAGCAGAAGTTCTGCATGGCCGGACACGTCACAAAAGTCACAAATAACAGGTGGACCTGTGTAGTTGTCGAGTGATATCCGACATCAGAAACGACCATATGAAAGATCGGAAACGACGATGGGAAGGGATCTGGCCATTATGCAAAATAATAGACAGCAAAAAAGAAAGTCGTTCGTCTAAGAAAGTCGGAAAGGATACAGCCTTATTGGTCTCTTTAAATAACTTTATTTATCATTGTTCTTGGGGTTTCTTTACAACTCCTAACCTTTAGGAGAGAGTCCCCATGACGTAATAGCTAAAGCGTTGGACGCGATCACAAAGTAAGTGAGTTCAAACTCCAGTCTAGCCATTACGTTCACTTGGGAAGGGTATCAATCATTTTATCCCATTAATAATGGATTAAACAGTACCACTACTGTTCTTTACACGGGTGGCTTTGACATTAAAAAACCTCCGAAGGTTGATATTCCTGTAAACAAAAAAACAAACCAAGTTAGTGGTTCATTTGAGATGTGGCAGCCTCCTGTTTGTCAAATGAGATGGTTTTAAACATTGACAAATCTTCTTTCTCATAATATTATATCAAACTTACAATCCTGGCTTTTGATTGATTGATTCTAAGGGCATGTCAACCCGTCTTGGGTAACTTTTTGCCAAGAGATTAGGGAATTGCTTTCATTGTACATTTATATTTAAATTGTGGTTTTTAGGCACCTGATTGTATACATATTTATCAACCCCTCTGCACGGGCAGGATATCACACAAGGTCAGTTTTTAAGCGGAGTTTAGCAGGTTTGAATTCAGAGTTTTCCTTCTCCTAGACTAGTTGCTTCACCAAGGCTGAAGAACCCAGTCTGTCTAACTATCTACCCGTAGCTGTAGGGAGAATAATTGGATTCAAACCTTTCCCAAGTGTATTAGTGCTATGTGAAATGCAATCAGTTTCGTAAAAGATTTGAACTCGTGTCGCCGTGTCCATTACACGACAGGCACCTCCTTGTATATCAGGTATTCGTATTCAATACAAATATTTTGCAAATAAATGTATTTGACCCATATATGGGACCCTAACAGGTATTAACGCTCTCGGTTAAAGTGGACCTGCGAGAAATGACAATGAAAAGGCACTCCATATTCCCAGGGCTCCAGATGGTGTTTAGTGTCAAATCCAGAAAAAAAAAACCTTGTTTGGGAAGCATTGAATCGGCAATACAGTCAGCTTATATATGTTTTTTTTTCTGAAGATATAACTTACTACATTTGACTAATTACACAAGCAATAAAAAGCTTTGTAAACTTCAAAGACATTTTCCTGATTTCCCTAACATTGGGCAAAAAATGACTCTTGGAAGCTAAAAATTTTAAGAAAATTGCGGGAAAGAAGAAAACGGCGGGGCAAAAATCAAGAAATGATTATAAAATTTGATAAGAACAGGGGAAATATTGCCGGACCAAATAAACTAAAAAAAAACAAAACAAAAAAAAAAAACGAAAACATCCCCCCAAACCACCAAACAAACAAACAACAAAACAAGCTAGCAAACAAACAAACAAACAAATAAAAGTGTTGCTGTTCCGACATAAACAAAATAATGATGTTAACCTCTGATCACTTCTGCGCATCTGGTTCAAGTAATGGATTGCAGGGTCAAGTATTCAGTCATCGCAATAAACTTCTAATCAGAGCAATAAAATGCGAAAGAAACTACAGTTGTTGATAGCAAATCTGTGACAGAAGCATCTGGCTGGGCAAACCAGAATTTCAACCTACGGGTCAACCATTGCAACTACGATTTACTGTTTGTTGGAATAAACCTTCAAGACCACAAATACGTTCTTGCTGATACATTAATAAGTTCGTAAACACACAATATTTAATATGGTCTTAATCTAATAATGAATATTAATCAAATAAATTTAACATTATAGAATTGTAAGATTTTCAAATTAATAACTACGTCTCTGACAAGAAGTTTACTGATTGGCAATAGCTCAAGGATGCTACTAACAGAGATGGAATATTAAAAGTTTTCGCAGTTGTTTCATTTCTTTTTAGAATTAAGTATAATTCAGAAAAAATATCACTTAGTAATTGCTCTAATGATGGTTTAATGCCCAAAACGTTTAACGTTGACAAATAATTAAACTATTGATAAAATCCCCCCCCTGAATGCATTGTTTTTCATATTTATATATACACACACACGTATATATATATATATATATATATATATATATATGCTCCCCTACCCCCGAAGGGTTGAGCTCTCTAGCGAATGAAGTAATCGTGTAGCCATTAGCGTTTGTTCAAGGCTCTTCATATATGAATTGAGCTCTCGATAGCCGTTAAGCGGATGTATGTAAACAATAGTAATTGTGATTCATTACCGTTTAAAATTTACTTCGCTGCTGCTGGTTCCCTCGTGGCTGAGGAGTAGAGTCTTGGATTGGCGTTTGAGTCAACCGGGTTTCGACCCCAGCTACGGGAATCTAGTATGTCTAGCCTCACTGATGAGTTCTGATAGAACGAAACAGATCTGTCTGTGGATGACAATATACGTATATATATATTCTTATCGATATGTATTGATAATATTGTTATAATAAGTAAAGTAAACTTGGCGACCTTAGTCGAGGGTGGCCCGAAGGCTCCCTTTTCGATAGCTACTACACCAAGGTGTAGGGGAGGGCACTACTCCTTTTCCTGGATTGATCCACTTTACTCTTGATCCCTACCTTATATTGTTGAGTGTTAAGCAAGGAGGCATTTTTTGAGTCTTTGGTATGCCTCGAACTTGGATTGAACCCAGGTTTCCCGGGCCATTGGCGAACACTCTAACCATTATCCCAATGTCCAGTGACAGAGCATTTATATCTAAGTTAGTATAGCCTACACATAGAGTTAACGGGGCTTGGTGACTGCCAGTTTCTCGCCCATGCGATCATCAGACATTGTTTGATGTACCGTACAACTATTTGTTAATCTGAAGAATTTGGACGCCTCTCGTGGGAAACACACGAACTTCTTCAGATGTAACTGATATAATGTTTTTTTAAAATTTGGTTGCTACACAGTTTTGGTCTTGTTTCATAGTAAATAAAGCGAACAAGGTATTTACCAGTTCCTCCGCCACGAGCAGGATGTGACACAGGGTCAAATTTTATGCGGGGTTTAACTGATTTGAATCCAGAGTTTTCCTTCTAGACTGGTAGCTATTGTTGTATAGCCATTCATAGCCATCATGATATCTATCGCAACTGTGATACAAATACTAGTGGACTCCGTTGTTTAGGTACGAACGGTTTATTAACGTCTGATTTCGGTTCTTCGACACGAGGAGAGAGACACAATTCTTACTATGCTAACCATCCTCGACGTGTGGCACATCTTGTGATGTTTAAGATCTCTGTCGGTAAAGATCCGAAAAACCCAAATACATATTTCAACTCTCAGAATTCAACTCTATGCCTCAATAGCTGAAATTCAACTCTCTGCTCCCATGGTCCAATCTCAACTCTCAACTCTCAAAATCCTCAAATTCTAAGGACCATCTCTTCCGGGCATGATGTCATCCACACTCCAGCCCCGTTTCCTGTCAAGGGGTTTATTATGACAATGGTGATTGTCATATCCTTTGAACGCGAGCGTAAACTGCACCAATTGACTATACACCTGGGCTCTTAACCCGAATAGTTCAAAGCCCAACCAAACCGAATGATAAAATATAGTTAACGAAAAATGATTAGTATAAAAAAATCATTCCTTAATCATATAATACCAACCAAAGTTAAAAACCCCAGCCTGCCCTATTATTTACCTCTCCAGCAATATACCTCTAGCAATCTACCTATCCAGTAATATTATTATCTCTCCAGCAGCAATATACTGGAGAGAGAATTGTTGTAGGAATAACTTTCTGAAGGGTATTAGAGCTATGTGAAATACAAACAGTCTTGTGCTGGATTTGAACTCGGGAGGTCGTGTCCATTTCCTACGACGATAACCATTGCACCACGAGTGCCCCGAAAAATAGTAAGTATTTAATTTTGAACTGAATTCTTTCTTTAGTATATACTTCATATTTGTGACATTGTGCCTTACGTCGTTTAATAAACAAATGATAATTTGTCGCCGTAGTTGGGTTGTACTGAGCAAATTAATTTGTGTGTCATTTCCTTTTGCTGATGGAGATATCTATTTGTAGGAGAATCTTATGAAATTGCCGAGTGATGAAATATTCCAAGGAAAGATTTAAAGATTGGGAGCATATTATTTACAAGTGGAGAAAAAGCGTAATTGTATCTAACGACTTTTCTTTCATCATACCTTGTTGAGTCTAGTTTCAGTTGCGTCTTTGACCTACAACCAAAAGCCTGTAACCGGCTCGACATTGTAGAAAAGGTAAGGGGAATCTTCATGGCGTAGCAGCTAACTGCGACATCTTTGTAAAAGAGTTCGAAGTCAAGTTACACTGATATGTTCACTTTCTTGGAAAAGGCATGGACCCCAACTATGAGTTTAATAATACCACTATTGTTCTACAAGGATGGCTTTGGCATTGAACTACCCACGAAGGTTAAAATGCCATTCAACTAAGAAACCAAACCAAATCAAACCAAATGTTGTACAAAGAGGCGATCTGCGATTTTCCTTGACAACATTGGAGAGAAATATTGCAAGACTTGCAGAGAAGCATCAACCACGCGTCGACCATTGAATAGCTCTTTAGTAGTGTCGTTTTTTGTTGTTGTTTTTTTTGTTTTTAAATGAATATGTTCTTGTATATTTATATCATTGTACTCGTTAGCATTCATTTTCCACAGAATTTAGTTTATGTCAAAAGGTGTTGTAGAAAACACCAACTACATCTTTGCAGAGGACTAAGATTCTCTCGCAACGAGTGTTATGGATATGTCCCTAAATCATCTGATGGTGAGACTTCTCTCCTGGAGCTTTGTTGTATACTCATATACATATACATCGGTATGCATAACACAACGAAACGACATAATAAAGACGAGCGACACAGTCTTTTCGAAAAATATACCTCTCACTTTATTTGAAAGGGTTGTGTGTGAGAGGGAGTTGGAGACCGAACAGAACTGCAACATATTGACCTCCACTCTATCGGCCATAACCACGTTTCTTTCCCGTTCTCCTGGGCTGCTCAACCGGGGGCCTGAGGGCCCACTCTGCTGGGTGCTGGCTTTCTCTACCGCAACTCATCTGATCTCCAAACTCGTCTGATCCACAACTGATTGAATTTCCTGCGCGCCGTGTTATATAATTGTTCAACACCCACCTCCTTCTTGTGGGCCTCAAAAATCGCACTCATTCAACCCGTCCACGGTCAAGGTTATATTCTGATTTTCCTCGACCGGATGGATGCACCAGTTATTTACACAGGTGCATTTCCTATTTTGACAACCCGGCCGGGTCAGAGGTCAATATACAACAGCTTAAGGAATGTGAAGTACCCATTCATTACAATTCCTCTCGGGTCCACTGAGACCCAAAGTGGGAGTACCTGTTAGGGTTCCAT
>OY757911.1:6203991-6293991 GCA_963585895.1 Sepioteuthis lessoniana
AGAGTATTCCTTCTCCTAGACTAGTTGCCTCACCAAGGCTGAATAACTCAGTCTGTCCTACTATTTACCCATAGCTGGAAGGAGAATAATTGGATTCATACCTTTCCCAAGGGTATTAGTGCTATGTGAAATGCAATCAGTCTCATCCAGCATTGAACTTGTGTTGCCGTCCATTTCCTACGACGATAACCATTACACCACGGGCACCTCCTTTTCCTTCTCATGCTTCTTTTGCAAATTTTTAAAACCTTCTATTCCTTCCTTCCTTCCTTCCTTCATTCATTCATTCATTTATTCTCTCTCATTTTCCGTCATTGCTTCCTTCTTTTCACCTTTTTTCCCCCTTTACACTTCTTTTCTCTTTTCGCTCCTTCGTTTCTTCATTTTGGATGTTTTAACTTGTTTGTGTCTTTCTTTCTTCATTTCTTTATTCCCCCGTTTCGTTCTTTTCTTTTCCCTTTTTTTTTTGTCCTTTCTGACACCAACTGCTTCTCTGAAGAGGGGTAAGATGCCTATCTCAACAACGAGTGTGTTGGATATGACGCTAAATCACCCAGTCCAGACGGCTGGAACTGTACAATACATCGTCTCCACCGTGTGGTAAGAACCCCTCTCTTACCAACACGTGTTCTGGATATGACACTAAACCATCTGATGGTTAGGCTCATGAACTGGATCATTGGAAATGCGGAGTAACCCTTCATTGCCGTCATTTGAAACCATTTAACTGTGTGATATTAAAACTATTGGTGTAAGATTGCAATATTTGAAGTCATTTTAAGTGTGTGCAAACAAATCCTTGGTATTAAAAAGGTTTATTCGAGTTAGATAAGAATGCTTGAAAAAGTTTAACCGTGTGCAAAAATTGAATTATTTGTATTACATGGCAATATTTGCAACCATTTGACTATATCCAAATGACCGAATTGTGTTGTATAGATTTATAAGTGTTGAATAGAATTAATTAAAACTTTTTAAAAAAAGTAACGTAAAGTTAGCGACCTTAGTCGAGGGTGACCCCAAGGATCCCTTTTCGATATTAGCGTAGAGGAGGGCGCTACTCCTTTCCCTGGATCGTTGTACTTTAACCTTGCTCACTACCTTATATTGCTGAGTGAAAAACTAAGAGTGTCAATTACTATTTTTTGAGTCTTTGGTATGACTCGACCTGGGATTAGAATCCAGGTCTCCCGGGCATTTAGCGAACGTTCTAACTATCTTGCCAATGTCCGGTATCCATTTTACTGTGCGGAAACAAATGATTACTATCAAATAGAATTATTAGTGCTTGCATTATTTGTGTGCAAACAAATTAGCTTTAACTCATTTTAAAATAAAATTACCAACAAACTATTTACTTACTAATCATATGTGTATAACCATTTAACTGTATACATACACATGACTGATAATTAATAGAATTATTATCATATAGCAATATTTGAAACCATCTAACTATGTGCAAACAAATGAGCTATGGTTCGTTAAAAATATCATCTATAAACTATTCATGTACAAATCATATATATTTAATATGTACAGGATTTAGCATTAAACCATCTACAAGGGTTGATATGCCATAAAATCCAACGAACCATGAACCAACCAACGAACCAACCAACTAAACAATCTATCCTTTCTTATTCTTATTCTTTCCTATCCATCGTTATTTCTTTTCACCACTTTCTTTCTTTCTTTCTTTCTTTCTTTCTTTCTTTCTGTTTGTTTGTTTGTTTGTTTCTGTTTTTTTTTTTTCTTTCTTCGTTCATTGGTTTGTCTCTTCTCTCCTTCTTTCTCTATTTACTGATACTTTTACTATCCCTTTCTTCACTTTATTTTCTTCCTTTTTCTTTCTTTCTTCCTTTCTTTCTTTCTTTCTTTCTTTCCTTTTTCCTTCCCTAATTTGCATTTTCTTTTGATCGTTTATTTCTTCGTTCGTACTTCCACATTTTTTTATTATTTAAAAAAGCTCCTTTGACTCCGCAAAGAAGGAACGTGTTCCTTTTTATCATTCTCAGTGAATTCTCTCATTAGGGATCCTCAACAAGTCGATTGTTGAAAATCCACTGTTGAGTCTACTAACAACAGAATCATCCCCTCCATATACGTGGCATATTCCATAAGTTTCCAGTCTTTTTTTTTTTTTTACTGGCATTTAACATAGTCGTACACTATTGAAAATTCAGTATGTTATTGCTATACATCTTATGAGATGACTGACCAATTTTTATGATTTCAGCTTCAAATGAACAGCTACAGCAGCAATTGAAATACACCCTGGTGAATTTCAAAAATGCAATCTGGACGTAACAACACTTTAGAAGAATAATATGCAATAAAATTGTTTTAAATTTGGAAAAAAATGCCACAGAAACGTATGGAATGCTTCAGACTGCTTTTCGACCATCTTGCAGGAATCGAGCATCAGTTTTTAAGTGGCATAAGAGATCCAAGGAAGGCACGGAGTCTGTGAGAGATGATAAGAGGTGTGGGAAGAGTAAGGAAGTCAATACAGCAGAGTTGATTGGCCAAAGGGTTAGGCTTAGGGTTACTATGTTGAGGTTTTAAGGGAGTTCAGCAAGAGATTCCTAGGGAAGAGGCCAGCACTCTTCAAATCGGGTTAGTGGCATTTCCACCAGGCCAATGCACCAGTCCACAACTCCATCCTTGTCACAGACTATTTGACCAAGATGGACATCAAGACACTTCCTCAGCCTCCCTATTGTCCAGACGTTGTTCCCTGTGAATTTTGGTTATTCCCTAAACTCAGAGGCTGTCGTCATGAGACAATTGAGAAGATGAAAGAGGCTGTGACGAAGGTCATTAACACACTCACACAAGAGCACTTCCATGGGACCTTTGAGAAGTTGTTGTAACGGTAGAACAAGTGCATTGCTGCCAGAGGAAATTACTTCAAAGGAGACTAGAGTTTCATGTGTGTATTATCAATAAAAGTTCCTCTACGAAAAAGGTCTGGAAACTTATTTAATGAACCGCGTATTTGCCAATCCTCTGATATGGGTAAGATGTCATGAAAGGTCAATTTTTAAACAGAGTTTATCAGGTTTAATTCAGTGGTTTCTTTCTCCCAGACTGGTTGTCATACCACGAGTGAATAACCCCATCTGCCCTACTATTTGCCCATAGCTAGAGGGAGAATTTTTGGATGAATACCTTTCCCAAGGATATCAGCATTATATAAAATGCAAACAGCCATGTCCAGTATTTGATCTCTGGTCTCAGCGTCCATTTCCAAAGATGGTAACCATTAAGCCACGAGTATATCCAAATTTCAAATGTAGCAGCCTCGTTCTGAAATGCCTTAAACTCTTTTTCCTGCTAGTTTTTCCTCTTACCTCTTGTAAATTTCTTTTCCTCAGTGAGTTTCCATCTTGCTTGTTTTTCCACCTACACTTCCTGTTAATGCTATTCGATTCATCATTGTCATTTCATTGTTCATTCCCTCGAAAATGGCTCCAACTGGAGCCGAAAGTGCTTGGGAAAAATGTAGCGCCTTCTTTAATTCATTCCATCCAGATGTCAAACGACTCATACTAAGATCAATTATAAAATAGGCAGAAACAAACGGGAGTATCTTTTTGAAACAAACATATCTAAAAAAGAAAATGCTGCATATATATTAACACACACACACACACACACACACACACACACGCAAGCACATTATATATATATATATATATATATATATATATATATATATATATATATATTATAAGAGTGTTGGTTGTCACTAAATCACTTTGTGGGTATGTGTCGAACCAAGTGTAATATAATATGGATTGTGCTCAATATTTGGGATAGAGCTATTATATAATAATAATGAATATATATATATATATATATATATATATATATATTCTTATGATTAATAGTTAAAAAAATAAAAAGCCCCAAATTTAAACTTTACTCCGAGAACTTTACACATAATGAACTTTTTTGCATTAAAACTCTATTTCACGAAACCAATTATGTGCCTTGAAAATTTCTGGTCTTGCTCACTGTATCGTGGATTTACACTTAAAAGTTGAAAATTGCTACATTTGATTTTTTTATTCTATTTCATAGCCAGTGTTTAAACTACCCTCAAGTTGTTTTTCAGTTCTATCCAAACAGATTGCCCAGTCGGCTGGGGCAGTAGAATACACCGACTTAATAGCTTAAAATAGAAATGTTTTTGACAATTAAACCGTACTTACATTTAAACTGCGTGCTTATGCATAACTGAATTATTTGAAATAGAACTGTTTTTCGACATTAAAACTGTATTTACACTTTACTGAATTGTCACATATAACTGCTTGAATAGTTTGAAATGGATATGTTTTTGACAATTAAACTGTGTACTTAGGCTAAACTGAATTGTTTTCAATAGGACAGATTATTTACATAAAAATGGATTTGACGTTAAAAAACCTACAAAGGTTGATATGCCATAAAACCTAACAAACCAAACCAAACAGAGTGGCATGTTATTGTAGACTTGCCCTAAAATTCAAGATTAAAACATTTGAAAATGTCCTGTTTTACGAAAAGTCTTCAAAAATAGCCAATTTCTTGTCTGTAATACAAGTTAACCATCCAAAGTGATAGAATGTAGTACAGATATGAATAAGTTTTCTCCTATGGTTATTATAGAAAAGTGAACGCAGTCCAACACAAGCCGGATTTATGACACAATACGTAGATATTTGTTTCGTTTATGTTGGCGCCACTCAGACGATCTCTTTGTCTGTTTTGGCGTGAAACCCACACAAAGGACTGAGGGCGAGATCTCCCGCGAGACCGTAAGTGGAGGAGGGAAGGAAGGTCCCAGGGAAGACAGAGAGAGCAGTTGACACGGTGGGCAGAAGAGGCAATTCGGTGTAAGATAGCAGTCCAGGGGAAAGACGGTCAGCAGAAGGAGGCAGTGAGGGAAGACAGTCAAAGATGAGTTAGCATTCCTCGTGGCTTTTGTAGAAGTTTCGCGCAAAATACACGCCCGCGATAGTCTGCAAATGCACGGAGAATGCAAAGTGTCACAAACTCCCTTTCTTGCATTTGTTCTTTTTCTTCCACCCTCACGGATGTATTTTATGTGGCCGTAAAGAAATGTGGGATACCCCTAGTCGGAAATGAGAAAAAAAAACACTAGATGAATCACTGGCCATGAGAAGTTTTGTTTAACGACTTTGAGATAGTCGGGGGTCGATCGATGGGGGTGTAATCACAGATTTGAAACTCCTTCTATTTCCTCCACTGATTATCATCATGACTCAGCACCTTAAGAAGTAACCGAATGAAAGGATCCCCATTTAATGATATAAATAGAACATTCTAGGTCATTTTTTAATTGTTTAAATTCAGACGAGATTAAAGAAGCTTTGTTAAGTCTGTCACAGGTTAATTAGTGGAGGATATATAGTAAAGATCAAACTAACAACAAAATATTTGTGAATTACAGGAGTATGTATTTGCCTAACTTCTCTCCCATGAGCAGGATGCTACACAAAGTCACTTTTAAAGCTTGTCTGAATTTAGAGATTTCCTTCTCCAAGACTAGTTGCCTAAACAAGTCTGAAGAACCTAGTCTAACCGACTAATTGCATATAGCTGGAGGGAGAACGGATGGATTTATGTCTTTTCCAGGTGTGAGAGCTGGCTAATAATCGTACCATGATGACTTTTACGCAAAGCATGCTTCTACATTTGCTTGAGTAGATCACTAATCGTTGGTCTGTACGCGAACAAAAATGAAATTGACAATCGGGAATAAAATACCAGATTAGAAATATGACTGTACTGTTGTTGTATACTCAAGTCCTGGTCGCCTGTTGTATATCAGGATCTAGATTATATCTTCATATTAATATGTTCGGATTAGTTTTAGTAGCAGAGGGCTTCGATGGTTCACACTTGATCTCCAAAAGGTACGACTGATTGTAGAAGTGTTATTACCGTTGTATTACCATTACTCGAAGCGCCGAACTATGTAATTTACGAAGCTCTTTACTTCGATGTGACACAAGGCCGAATGAATGGGGCACCCAATGAAACTCGAACTCACTCTTGCAGGTTTGCTAGTCAAGCTTGCTAACCATTACGCTATCCGAGGTGTCCAGAAGCGCCGAACTATTCATAAAAATTGGGGCTCCAGCTAAATATGTAGTTATAGACTAGTTTACCTACTAATGAAGAAAGGTATAATAGGCTAGTCCACAGCAACTTTCTTTTTTATATAGTTATAAAAATAGGTGTGGTTTCTTTGTTTTATGGCATATCAACCTTTGTAGGTTATTTAATGCCAAAGCCATTCTCCTCGAAGAACAGTAGGGGTACTATTTAACCGATAGCTGGGAGGTTACGGAGGTCCAAACCTTTCCCTAAGGGTATTTGCCCGAAAGTGAACGTAATAGCGCGACTGGAGTACTAACTCGCCTACTACGATTTCGCAGTCCATCGCTTTAACAATTACACCACGAGGACTCCTCCAAGTTATTGGAATAGTCATTTCAGAAAACTAATATCCTTAAAAAGTGGGGGTGGTTAGTTGAGTAACGTGTAACGTCCAAATACATACAAAAATAAAGAAAATCGTGGAGAGGATGTCCTCCTTCCACTGAAGAGAGTGGGGAATATCATATTTAGGGATCACTCACCCCTGTCTTTGGTGCTTAGAATACGACAACAGCATCCTCCACAGAGGCAGGTAAGGCCTCTACTTCCAAAGAAAAATGATTTGGCTTGGTTTGATTTTATGGCATATCAACCATTATATAAATGCCAAACCTATTTAAATATATATATATATACATATATATATATATATATATATATATATGTGTGTGTGTGTGTGTGTGTGTGTGTGTGTAATAATAATAATAATAATAATAATAATAATAATAATGATTATAAATAAATATATATTATATATATATCTAATATATATCTAATATATATATATATATATATATATATATATATATATATATATATATATATATATATATTAAATGCGATTTGTGAACACATTTTGTTGCTACAGACAGTGAAATGATCAAACAGTTTTATTTCTAACAATTCAGTTTAGCAGACTGGGTTCTTCAGTCTTGGTGAGGCAACTAGTCTAGGAGAAGGAAAACTCTGAATTCAAACTTGTTGAACTCCGCTTAAAAATTGACCTTGTGTCATATCCTGCCTGAGCCGGATATGACAAGGTCTCTCGTAGTAGAGAGGTTAGTTAAATACATACTCCAACTAAGAGACCGCCACACCTTAAAAAATTCTTGTGATTAAACTTTCAAACATAATATTGGACTTCTTTTTTAAAATTTATAGAATTACTCAAGAGAAAACTTCTAGAATTTCGTAAGCTTTGTTTAGCCTGGTTTACTGGCCGCATATCGCTTTCAGTATCAGTTATTTCAAATTTGTCACACAGTACTGAGCAAGTTCATCATTACTTCACTTTGATGAGACGATAAACGGTGCATGGTTGCTTAGAGTTGGAACAAATTCAATAGCAAGTAAATCTCAAACTTACTGCTAAATAGTAGTCATTTATGAAAGCTAACTGATTGTCTCTGTAGTTGTGTAATAAAGTTGCATTACGATTACTCGAAGCGCCTAACCGTTCATACAAATTCCAGCTAATTATGTAATATGAGGAGTATGGACCTAGTGAGAATATAACTAACTAATTATGGTCTTTGCCCAGTCGGCTGGGGCTGTAGAATGCACCGACTGCTTCTCTGCAGAGGGGTAAGACTCCCCTCCCCCAACGAGTGTCCTGGATATGACACTAAACAATCTGATGGTGAGGCTCCAGCAATGCTGGAGCTTTGGGGAATGCAGAGTACCCCTTCATTGCCATTGCTCCCAGGTCCACTCAGGCCCAGTGTGGTAGCACCTGATAGGGCCCTATCTATGGGTTAAATAGAACTAACAGCATACTTATTCTGAACTGAATTGTTTGTGTAAACTGAATAGCTTGAAATAGAAACGTTTTTGACAATTAAACCGTACTTACATTGAAACTGCGTGCTTATGCTTTACTGAATTATTTGAAATAAAACTGTTTTTCGACATTAAAACTGTATTTACACTTAACTGAATTGTTACATATAACTGCTTGAATAGTTTGAAATTGAAATGTTTTTGACAATTAAACTGTGTACTTATGCTAAACTGGACTGTTTTCAATAGAATAGATTATTTACATAAAAATGGATTCGGCGTTAAATAACCTACAAAGGTTGATATGCCATAAAGCCCAACAAACCAAACTAAACCTAATCATGGTCTGTTAATCTAGTTTACTAACCATGACTCAGCTTAGATTTAGAACAAGGCCGCAAGTATATGAAAATTGAACTCACTGATCAGGACAGAAGCTGTACTAGTTATTGTATAAGCTCATCTTAGGAACAAGACCAGTTGTACGTAGTACCCCGTGAGAATCGAACTCAGTATCCATTGTCATTAACTAAGCATAGCTTAGTTTGGCACTAAGTCAAACGTATGAGACACCTAGTGAAAACCGAACTCAGTATTCAGTACTTGTCATTGATTAAGTTTTACTTAGTTTGTAGCAAGGCCAGAATAACGGATCACCCAGTGAGAATTAAACTCACTACTCAGCGTTAGTCATTTACTAAGCTTAGTTTGGCACAGTGTTAGTGGTATGCAGGAAGCTTGTGAGAATCGAACTCACGAGAAATGGTCAACTAACCAAGCTCATAAACCATTACTTAGCTTCTATTTTGGTACAAAACCGCAAACACTTTATTCATTACTCAATAGTGACGGATTTGCGAGACTAGCTTGTTAACCATTGCACAATGCTAAAGATCTCCTTTAAATTTTTAAAGGGATTTTTGCATCTTGTGAATTGAATATTTATTTGGTTCCGTTGTAGTAATAAATCGTCGTAAGTTATTTAATGCCAAAGCTATCCTTGTCGAAGATCGGTAGCGGTACCTCTTTAACCGGAGGGTATTAGTCTAAAGTGAACGTAATATTGTGACTGGAGTTCGAACTCACTTTCTAGGATGTCGTAATCAAACACGTTAACCACGACGCCCCTTGCGAACTGGGACTTAATTTGAAAAATGACAAAACACCAGTTTAATTTTTTACTTTTATTCGTTTTTTATATAATTTTCCCTTCGTTCTTCCGAATTTTGGTCATTAAAAAAATTTCTTCTTTGTGTTTTTTTTTTTTTTAGCTCAATAAATTTTGTAAGCCTATTTCTTCGAAGATCTTCAGACCACTTAGATGATAGATATAAATGAATAATTAATACGAAAGAAAGTTCAATTAGTCAATAGTTACAGCCTCCGCCTCTATCTTAGGCCGAGTTGGGATTAAGATTAACTTTAACCCTTTCACCTTGCGTGACAGCAAATAACTGATAATGAACATTCAGATAACAAATACGTGTTGCCTACAGACGACGACGAAGGAAATTTTTAGGCTTTTAACCTTTTCTAAATGCCTTTTCCTTCCTTTTTGACTTTTTTTTTTCGCTATTATTTCGTCCTTTTCTCCATTCTTCAATTTTTATTTCCTGCATTATTCCCTTCTCCATTGTAAATCCTTCTTTTTAACATTTTCTATCTTTTTCCGCAATCTAAATCTTCTTTTCTGTTGTATTTCCATTTTCAACCTAATTTCTTCCACTTTCAATCATTCTTACTCCTTCTATTTCTGATTATTTTTAGATCCTTCCAGATTTCATTTTTATAAATTCCTTCAGTCTTTCATTCTTGGTTCGTTCATCCTTCAATTTTTACCTCTTACTAAGTCCTTCTAAGTCCTTCAATTTTTACATTCATTCTAAATCCTTCAGTCTTTCATTCTTGGTTCATCCTTCAATTCTTACCTCTTACTAAGTCCTTCAAAGTCCTTCAATTTTTACATTCATTCTAAATCCTTCAGTCTTTCATTCTTGGTTCATCCTTCAATTCTTACCTCTTACTAAGTCCTTCAAAGTCCTTCAATTTTTACATTCATTCTAAATCCTTCAGTCTTTCATTCTTGGTTCATCCTTCAATTTTTTAATCTTTCTAAATATTTTTTATATTTCATTATTATTAAATCCTTAGTATCTTCATTCTTCTAAATATTTCACTTTTTATTCTTTCTAAATATTCAATTTTTTTACTTTTGAATCTTTGGATTTTTTAAATTTCTTTCTAAATCATTTTGCCCAGTCAGCTGGGGCTGTAGAATACACTGACTGTTTCTCAGCAGAGGGGTAAGAGCCCCACCCCCCACCAACGAGTGTCATATATATGACACTAAACAATCTGATGGTGAGGTTCCAGCAATGCTTGAACTTTGGGGAATGTGGAATACCCTTTCATTGCTATCACTCCCAGGTCCACTCGAGCCCGGAGTGGTAGCACCTGATAAGGGTCCTATCTATGGATTAAATAGAACTAAACCGTGCTTCTTTCACTATACTGATTTTTGCATTTAAACAGCGTATATATGCTAAACTGAAATGTTTAAAATAGAATTGTTTTGACATTGGAACTGCGTACTAGTGCTGAACTGAATTGCTCAAAATAGAATTATCTGAAATAAAACTGTTTGACATTTAACTTTGTGTATTGCCCAGTCAGCTGGGGCTGTAGAATACACTGACTGCACCTCTGCAGAGGGATAAGACTCCCCTACCGAGTGTCCTAGATATGACACTAAACAATGGTGAGGTTCCAGTAATGCTGGACCTTTGGGGAATGGGGAGTGCCCCTTTATTGCCATTGCTCCCAGGTCCGCTCTGGCCCAGAGGGGTAGCACCTGATAGGGCCCTATCTATGGGTTAAATAGAACTAACAGCATACAAATGCTAAACTGAATAGTTTCAAATAGAACTGTTTTTGACAATTAAACCATACTTATATTTAAACTGCGTGCTTATGCTTAACTGAATTATTTGAAATAGAACTGTTTTTCGACATTAAAACTGTATTTACACTTATTTACTTTCCAGTAAATTGACGAATTGACAATGAGCGTACATTTAACAAAATGTCAAATCTAAGTTAACGAATAACATATATTGACTTATTCCGATATATATATATATATATATATATATATATATACATTTACCAACCCCTCCTCTCGGGCAGAATATGACACAAGGTCAATTTTTAAGCGGAGTTTAACAGGTTTGAAATCAGAGTTTTCCTTCTCTTAGACTAGTTGCCTCACCAAGGCTGAAGAATTCAGTCTATCCTACTATTTATCTATAGCTGGAGAGAGAATGATTGGATTCATACCTTTCCCAAGGGTATATATATATATATATATATATATATATATATATATATATATATATATATATATATATGTACGTTTCAGTGGGAAGGTAACCGAATAAATGGGCACGAATATAAATTTTGAATTTAAAATTTTAATTTAAAATTTTGAATTTAATTTAAGGTAAGTATAACAGTAATCTTTGCGTAAGGTTAATAAGAAATATAATTTCCTAAATTATTGTTAAATCTGATAATTTGCGTTGAAATGTATTTAGAATTTAAGATTTAAAAATTAAAATTTAATTTACTGTAGAAAGTGAGTTTGAACATACGTCTCCGAGCGGTAATAAAAAAAAAGGAAGTGGGCGAAATGGGGACAAAACTCTTCACCCCTCTTTAACCTTCCCTCCTGTGTCCATTCTGGCTGTATTAATTATATCCACTAGATCCGAAGAGGACCTGTTAATTTTGGTGTTATTGATTCATATCAATACCCATAACAGGATGGAAATAAATTTATTATCCTAATGTGACCGGTTTTTGTTTTTCTTAAAGGAATTATTGCTCTGTGATGTCAGTTACATTGAGCTCTTTACCAGGAAGATTTAGATGTTCATAGTTGAATGATTTTATTGTCCTGACGGAATTATTCCCAACTCCGGTTTAACTGGACTGAACAATACACACACACACACACACACACACACACACACACACACACATATATATATATATATGTTTGTGTGTGTGTGTGTGTGTGTGTGTGTGTGATTTTTGATATTTGGCTTCATCTATACAAAGTAGGTTCAAAATTATCGAGATTGTATTTTCTATGACAGAAATGAACAATCAATGAAAAATCCATATTCTTCAAAATAGTACCCACGGAATTAGTCACACTTATTCCAGCGAATTTTCCTTTGGCTGAAATATCTCTTAACCTCCTCTTTTGATATGACATCAAGCTGCGCTGTTACATTATTTTTAAAGTCCTCCATGACCTCGAAACCTGCCATTGAAATGAATTCTCTGAGTAGGAAAAGGGTAAAAGTCGTACAAAGCTAGGTATAATGAGAATCGAGTATACTAAACTTGCAAATTTCTACATATTACATATCTTCTTGGGAAGACATGGCCCTGGGGACTGACCATGTCCTCTGGAAAGAGTACGGATGTAACTTGCAAGACACATTTAGGTTAATTAGCCGCGCAATTACTATGAGTAGTTGATTTAGGGGCGCTTGCGTGCGATATGAACTGCTGGCTCAGTTGTAGAGTTTCGGCACTGCAATCTGTGGTCGCTGGTTCGATTTCCAGTGGTGGAGATTACGGTATACACTGCTGATGAGGCCTAATAAGGTCGAAATAACTGTCCCGTATGTGGTGCGTAGGTGTTCGACGGATTTTCTGGTCATGGTAATTCAATTTTCACATTTCTTTGTGTCACACAAAAGGGCGAATCAAAAAGGAACATGACAAACTTTAATTTTTTTTCAAATTGCATTGATTCATCCATTGTTTGTCTTAACTGCTGTATAAATGTAAAAGACATATTGACTTAATTATATAAGTTACTCAACCATGTACAGGGTTTATTTTTAATTCAAATTTTCGAATTAAAGAATTCAAATCTTCAGTGTCGATACTTAGAAATTTAGGAAATGTGGAGTACTCCTTCATTGCAATTACTACCAGTTCCACTTTGACCACGATAGTAGTACCTGATAAGTCCTTGCCCTGTCAGATGGGGCTGAAGAATACACCAACTACTTCTTTGCAGAGAGGTAAGACCCCACCCAACGAGTGTCCTAGATGTGACACCAAACAATCTGAGGGTGAGTTTTCAGTGATGATGGAGCTTTGGGGAATGCGGAGCACCCCTTCATTACTATCGCTCCCAGGATCACTCAGTAGTAACATCTGATAAGGCCTCATCTATGGGTTGAATAGAACTAATCTCCATACTAATGCTAAATTGAATGATTTGAAAAAGAACAGTTTTTGACTTTGAAACTGTACTTACTCTAAACTGAATTGTTTGAAATAGAAATGTTTTTGACAATTAAACTGTGTACTTACATGTAAGCTGCATACTTATGCTAAACTGAGTTTTTGACATTGAAACTGGGAGTAAACAAAATCTATACTTATACTCAACTGAATTCCTTGAATTAGAACTGTTTGACTAACCTGAATAGCTTGAAAAAGAAATGTTTTTGACAATTAAACTATGTACTCATGTTAAACTGATTTGTTTGAAATAGAACTGATTGAAATAGAAATGGATTGTTTTCAATTGAACATATTATTTATATAGAAATGGATTTGTCATCAAATAACCTACAAAGGTTGATATGCCATAAAACCAAACCAACCAACCAACCAACCAACCTGATAGGACCACATCTATTGATTAAATTGTGGAAACCCAGTGCATGTAGATCATGCCAGTGTTGTCAAAAAAAAAAGGGATCATGAAAAGTTTGTGGGTGGATTTGCTCTGTCTGGCCTTCTTGGGTCTGGGAAAGCCAGCATGCTTCCACTGGGAACTCTGTCTCTTGGTCTCTGTGTCATAGCAGTAAATCCAGCTTTCATCGTATGACATTTTTTTTTTCAAGTTTAAAACAGAATTTTATTGCATATCGTTCTTCTAAAGCCCAGATTGCATTTTTGAAATTCACCAGCTGTGACAATCAGGCTTTAGTATGATGTATTCCAATTGCTGCTGTAGCTGTTCTTTTGAACCTGAAATCATAAAAATTGGTCAGTCATCTCATAAGATGTATAGCAATAACATATTGACTTTTCAAGAGTTTACAACAATTTTAAATGCCTGTACAAAAAGTCTGGAAACGTATTGAAGGCATCACGTATATAACCGTGTGTATTGAAAATTATTCGAATTGGATGGGAATACTTGAGATCATTAACATAGCGGAAACAATTGATTAATATTAGACTTTGAAAGCAGTATTTGAAACTATTTAACTGTGATCAAAGAAATAAACTTTGGCTTTTTCAAATAATGTTACCTATAAACTACATTTAAAGATCATGTTTATTAGATATATGAATAAACAGGATTTGGCATTAAATATCCTACAAAGGTTGATATATCATAAAAACCAACCTGAATAATTACGAACTGGCTTGGAGGTAACAGCAGATTTTATTCAAGATTGATCTTAGACCGAATAAATTCAACCACCTTTTTTTTTTTTGGTGCAGCACTAAAAAATCTTGTTGATGTAGAGAATATAAAAGAAAATCAGAAACGTGGTCGATCGTTTGGGGTCAAAGTTTTCTCTACACAAATAAGACGAATATTTGCTTTATTAGAAACAAATAAAAAAACACAATGAATAATAAGCGAGAGAGAGAGAGAGAGAGAGAGAGAGGGAGGGAGAGAAATATATATTCTTCGATCTCTTTCTTTTTCAAACTATTGGAGCAACTAGAAAATAATATATTAAATTGATGCAAAGGTGTATATATAACGTTTTTTACAATATCGTTTACTTTCATGATCACATAAAAAGTCGTTTTCAGTAGCCATTAAGGTCAATGAAAACTTGCATCACATTAAATAATTTATATCATAATTAATTGCAAATATATAAATAAGTAAGGGAAATACTATATGATTAGCATTTTAGAAACTATAGTGATTGACGGGAGAGTGATCACAGAAACTACCTGATTATTATCAAATTAGATTTGGTTTTGTTTAGTTTTATGGTATATCAACCATCGTAGGTTATTTAGAGCCAAATCATGTTTATATATATATAGTCATCGACAGACAGACTGTTTCGTTCTATCAGAACTCTTCAGTGTGGCTAGACACGCAGGACGCTCGAAGCCGGAATCGAAACCCGTCCAACTTGACGATAGACTAAGGCTTCAGACCACACAGCCACAAGCGGACTACGTTGGCTAAGGGAATTTTTAGGTATTCACCCACAGACAGATCTGTTTGGTTCTATCAGAACTCTTCAGTGTGGCTACACAGGCTAGATTCCTGAAGCTGGTATCGAAACCCGGTTGACTCAAACGCCAATCCAAGATTCTACCACTAAGCCACGAGGAACCTAGCGCAAGCGAAGGAAATTTAAACGGTTACGTATCACAATTATTTTTGTTTACATATATCCGCTTAACGGCTACCGAGAGCTCGATTCATATGAAGAGCCTTGCATATATATATATATATATATATATATATATGGATTTGCAAACACATTGTGCTAATAATATTTTGAACGACCCTGAGCTCTTTTTACTCACAGTTAAATGGTTTCAAGTATTGCTATATAACTGTCACGATCTAACATCAGTCATGTGTTTGAACTCAGTTTATTCTATTTAACAAATAGATAGCACCCAATCAGATGCAACCACTCCGGGTAAGAGTGGATCTGAGAGCAATGGCAAGGTAGGGGAATTCTACATTTCCCAAATCTCCATCAGCTTGTTTTATGTCATATCGAGGACAATCGTTGGCGGTGGTCTTAGCCCTCTGCAGAGATGCATGTGGTGTTTTCTACAGCCCCAGCCGACTGGGCTTATCAAATTAGATTAGAAATTGCTTTAATCACATTAAGAGCCAACTCTGTCGACTTGGACTGTAGAGTGCGCTGATTGCATCTTTGTAGAGGGGTAGGACCTCCACCACAATCAAACTATTGAACAGAGCAAGTTTTCAGCCAAAAATACTATCTTGGGCGTCTCGGGTGGTGTACTGGTAAGCAAGCTAGACTAGTAAACCTTCATGAGTGAGTTCGAGTCCCATTAGGTACCCCATTCACTCGGCCACATCTAAAAAAGCTTAGTAAATTACTAAAAGACACCATTTTCCCACATAGTCAGAACTATTGATAAGACACTGTGACCACAGTTGTCAAACTGCTAACATCATCGATCGGAAATTAAGGTATCTATGAACTATGTTGTCACCCAAAGTTTGTGTGTGTATGAGCTATCCCTTGATTAACGTTACTCGTATGTCCACTCTGAACTGAAGGGGGTGCACCTGTAAATGTCCATGTTAGAAATATACGTATTCAATAGAAAAAAATATCCTCTGAAGAAACAACACAACACCGTAAATATGAAGGCAATTCCTTAACCTGTTGGCATTAAATAACCCTAAACAGATTTACATGGCGTTAGATCAGTCATTGCTCCGAAAAAAACGTTTTCTTTTCCAATTAAACGAGTCAGTTGTACAGTATGTCTATGTGGAGTATGTATAACAATTCAAGCAATTTGTAGTAAATAATTTCCATTAAATCCGATCAAACACAAGAGAGAACTTTCCGTTTTGGTTGAAATGGTAAAAGTTGTCCCATATTCACACATGATTTTATTCATTTGGGATTCTTCAAATATCTACGTTTTTCATCTTTAGTGACCCTCTCAATCAAAAATTACAGTTTACCGTATTGAGCAAGAAATATAAAATGCTTAAACGGTGATCAATTTTCATATTTATCAATTAGTAGTAAATTCGATTCTCACTGGGTGCTTCATACTTCTGGCCCTGTTCCAAACGAATCTAAGTTTAGTGAATGTGTACCACAGAGAAGTGATTTCGATTCTCACTGGGGGCTTCATACTTCTGGCCCTGTTCCCAACGAATCTGAGTCTAGTAAGTTTCTACCACAGGGAGGTGATTTCGATTCTCACAGGGTGCTTCATACTTCTGGCCCTGTTCCAAACGAATCTAAGTTTAGTGAATGTGTACCACAGAGAAGTGATTTCGATTCTCACTGGGGGCTTCATACTTCTGGCCCTGTTCCCAACGAATCTGAGTCTAGTAAGTTTCTACCACAGGGAAGTGATTTCGATTCTCACAGGGTGCTTCATACTTCTGGCCCTGTTCCAAACGAATCTAAGTTTAGTGAATGTGTACCACAGAGAAGTGATTTCGATTCTCACTGGGGGCTTCATACTTCTGGCCCTGTTCCAAACGAATCTGAGTTTAGTAAATGTGTACCACAGAGAAGTGATTTCGATTCTCACTGGGTGCTTCATATTTCTAGGCCTTGTTCCAAACTAATCTAAGCTTTGTAAATTACTAATACAGAATAGTAATTTCGGTTCTCACTGAGTGACTTGTACTTCTGGTCATACTCTCTTGTAAAATAAGTTTAGTAAATAACTAGTTCTGTAGAGTGAATTCGGTTCTCGCAAGATGTCTCATTTTTCTGACTTTTTGCTTAACTAGGCTCAGCTTAGCAAATGACTAGGACTGTTTAGAGAGTTCAAATCCCTACTAGGTGCCCCATTACTTCTAGGCTTATTCAAAACTAAGCCAAGCGTAATAAATCTCTAGTATTGTCTAGTTAGTCCAATCTTCACATACTTGAGGTCTTGCTACTAATCTAATTCCGTTTGCCGCTAGATTATCAAAATGAAGCAACGATCAGTTTGTTCAGTATTTAAATGGGTGACTATTTAGGAATAACACGTACTGAACACTCGATAATCAAGTAAATCACCTTCAGAGAAACTGGTAAGATTCCCTTGACATTGTGAAAAAGATGGTTCTATGAACTATTACATCAAACTAATATCGCCGCCAAGGAACATGCCTACCCAAAAAAGAGAAGGGCGTTTTCATATATTTATCTATGAAACCTTAATATTATGAGAATAGTATTTTCCCTAAAATCACCTTACATTCTTTTGCAAACACAGCGGTCAAGAATCAGATTACGCTTCGGCAAAAGTTCAGAATAATTCTGAACAAGAATAATCAAGAAAATATCAGAGGGAGTATGTAAATGAGAGAGAGAGAGAGAGAGAGAGAGAGAGAGAGAGAGAGAGAGAGAGAATGAAAATTATAGTGAGAAGGAGATAGAAAAAGACTGAGAGTAATATAGGAACTGAGCGTGAGACTGAAATGATAAATATGAGAGAGAGAGAGAGAGAGAGAGAGAGAGAGAGAAAGAGAGAGAGAGATGGGGGGAGGAAGAAAGAAGATAAGAGTGAATGTTAAAGGTTCAGAAACTGAGATAATGACTGTGTGAGGGATAGATACATACGTAGGTTGGGAGGTAGGTTGGTAGAGAGAGAGAGAGTGAGAGAGTGTGAAAGAGAGAGAGAGAGAGAGAGAGAGAGAGAGATAGCTCAAGTCAGTATTTGAAACAACTTGTATCGTCATAACTCGTAGATAGAAAAGAACCTTTATCTGCCAATGCGACATATATGAGAATGTTCTAAGGTGGAAGTGGCTTGACGGATAGCAGCAGGGAGAATGGAAACGGCGAATCGAGGTGTGAAATTCAGCAGAGGTTGTCTACGTTCATTTCAACAAGAATTGGAGTAGGATATAAAGAATGTACTGATGAGGGTCTTATTTGAATGTTTGGTTCTGGTTTCTTATATTTGTTTAATGACACATCAACTCTAATGGGTCATGTAATCCCGAAATTTAATTCACTTTGAAATATTTCATAACGATATTTTCAATATTATGTATAATTTATCAATACTAGTAAAAATGTGCCCCTTCTGACTGCAAGTATTTGAGTTTTCATGTAGCAAATATATTGAAATAGAAAAACTAACGAAATCAAATTAGAATGTATATGAAAAAGATATTACGGGGATCATTAAATAAGTTTCCAGACATTTTTTGTATGGCCACTTTTATTGATAGTACACATATGAAACTCTAGTCCCCTTCAAAGTAATCTCCTCCGGCTGCAATGCTCTTGTTGTACCGTTCCAAAAACTACTGGTAGCCCCCCTCCCTGGAAGTCCTCTTGTGTGAGTGTGTCAATGACCTTCGTCACAGCCTCTTTCATCTCCTCAATTGTCTCATAGCGACAGTCTCTGAGCTTAGGAAATAACCAAAAGTTACAGGGAGCAAGGTCTGAACTATAGGGAGGTTGAGGAAGTATCTTGATGCCCATCTTGGTCAAATAGTCTATGACAAGGATAGAGTTGTGGACCGGTGCATTGTCCTGGGGGAAATGCCACTGACCCGATTTGAAGAGTACTGGCCTCTTCCCCAGGAATCTCTTCCTGAACTCCCTTAAAATCTAAACATAGTAACCCTTTGGTCAATCAACTGTCGTGTATTGACTTCGTTACTCCTCCCACACCTCATAATCCCTCGCAGACTTCCTGCCTTCCTTGAATCTCTTATGCCACGAAAAAACTGATGCTCGATTCATGCAAGATGCTCGAAAAGTAGTCTGAAGCCTTCCATACGTTTTTGTGGCATTTTTTCCAAGTTTAAAACACAATTTTATTGCATGTCGTTCTTCTAAGGCGTTCTCACGCCCAGATTGCATTTTTGAAATTCACCAGCCGTGACAATCAGTGTATTCCAATTGCTGCTGTAGCTGTTCATTTGGTGCTGAAATCAAAGAATTTGGTCAGTCGTCTGATAAGATGTATAGCAATAACATAGTGAATTTTGAAGAGTCTACGACAATTTCAAATGCCTGTACAAAAAGTCTGGAAACTTATTGAAGGCACCACATATATAAATTTCTATTTTATTTATATTCATTTCTATATAAATTATTTATGTGATACCTTTTAATACATGTGAGAAAAAACAATGATATTTGAAATCAATAATATCAATTAAACTTATTTTTTTAAACCACAATCCAAATAATCCACATTATATACAACATAAACCTTTATTTCTTAGTTATATATGACACATTACAGACTATTAACGTGTAAATAACAGGGGCCTGCTTCTTCCGGTTTTCCAGTGTTCGCCTGGCATTCATACCATTCAGAGGGTGAAATTAATGGCAAGCGAAGATTTACATTGCTCCTAGCTGTTTGGCGTCGTGAATCATTGACAGGCATTAACAAATATAGATTAACATTGCAGTTAGTGGATCAATGACAAGCAATAACCCACTTGCATCTGGCCTTAAGACATGGGGAACCTCCGACCAGCAGCATATAAGTCTCAGCTCATGCGTGATCTCCGCCTTTCCTAATCCCCACCTAAAAAAAAAAACTTAACTAGTCGAAGGTATGGATAAATATCAATAACACTAGCCGGCCTGGCGTTCTTGCCGGATGTGTTATTAATTTGGATCGCCTTGTACCTGAGGGCCGTCTTCGAGGGCAATACCTGCTCCGACAGGATTAAATTCATGGCTTGACCCCTGAGGCGCCTTAAAATGCGAATGCCGAAGGAGCTAAGCAATTTTTGTATCTGCCACCCATGAGTCTTCATTTGTGCGCGGCTCTTACATTTAAATCACCTTCTGTCAAATTCTTCCCGGTGGGATGTTAGATAAATATCATTGCGTGCCTGGTGTTCGCATCGGATCGGTGCTATTAATTTGGATTGCCTTTTCCTAGAGAAGCGTCTCCCAGGCAATATACCAGAAAACTATCACCTTTATAATTGACTGCTGCGCCCAGAACTATTTTCCTTAACTGAGAGTCAGTATGTTTCTATTCCTTGAACTGTCTTTTCGACCCGTCGTGCCAAACTCGTTTAGCCCATCTGTAAACATTCTTTTGACTAAAACACATTCTTCAGTAAATTTTACATGGTTTTCACTTTTTAGCCACAGTAAAATACAGGGCTTCAAATACGTTGGTTATATGCCCTACAGAGAGGTAAGAGCCCCTCAAGATGTGGGGTCCTGGATATGACACTAATTGCCTCTGATGGTGAGGTGCCAGTTCTTCATGGCCATTACCCCTCCGTCCTAACTCGGAGTAGTAATACTTGTTAGAGTCCCATCTATGGGTCAAATAGAGCCGTTTGAAAATTATTCATATTACAAACAATTACTTGACGCCATATAACAGTAATGGTGTAAAGGTTATCCTCGCAGGAAATGGACACGGCGACACGAGTTCAAATCCTGGACGAAACTGATTGCATTTCACATAGCACTAATACCCTTGGGAAAGTATGAATCGAATTATTCTCCCGCCAGCTATGGGTAAATAGCAGGACAGACTAGGTTCTTCGGCCTTGGTGAGGCAACTAGTCTAGGAGAAGGAAAACTCTGAATTCAAACCTGCTAAACTCCGCTTAAAAATTGACCTTGTGTCATATAAAAAATATGGAGGTGCCCGTGGTGTAATTGTTATCGTCGGAGGAAATGAACACGGCGACACGAGTTCAAATCCTGGACGAGACTGATTACATTTCACATAGCACTAATACCCTTTGGAAAGGTATGAATCCAATTATTCTCCCTCCTGCTATGGGTAAATAGCAGGACAGACTAGGTTCTTCGGCCTTGGTGAGGCAACTAATCTAGGAGAAGGAAAACTCTGAATTCAAACCTGTTAAACCCCGCTTAAAAATTGACCTTGTGTCATATCCTGCCCGAGCGGAGGGGTTGGTAAATAGGATCAACAGTAAATTATTTGTACTGAGCAGAATTATTTGAAGTTCTTCTTATTTACTTAGGATTATTATTTGTCACATGATACCATATAACTGTGTGCAAACAAATAACTTATCAAGTAGAAATATACATTTAACCAGATAGTTATGAATACTAGATAAGAATGCTTAAAGCCATAAAATTAAGGGTAACACCGGCTCATTGGCCAAGTGAGTAGAGTGTTCACACACTGTCCGGGAGACCTGGGTTCAATCTCCGGTCGCGTCATGCCAAAGACTTTAAAAATGGTACTTGATACCTCCTTGCTTAACACTCAAAATTATAAGGTTAGGATCAAGGGTAAAGTGGAGCAATCCAGGGAATGGAGTAGCGCCCTTCCCTACACCTTGGTGTAGTAGCGATTGAAAAGGGGGCCGTCTGGTCGCCCTCGACTATAGTCGCCAACTTTACTTAGTTTACTCTTTGTATTACATAGGAGTACTTGATGTGTACACCTTCCCAAATAACTGAAAAACACTGCTAGATTATATATTTATAAAAAAGAAGTGGATTAACTACGCTTTGAGCGGTGAGGCATACTCTCCTTTTGAAGGAGTATCCTCCGATCACTGAATTGTTTCTGTGAAGATTCACTTGCGTCTACGCAGAAATAACAAACAAACGGGAAAATTTTTTCGATGTGACTGGTCCTCCCTTTCCAATAGTAATACATTTAATCAAAATGTGGTACCTGAAAAGAAAAAGTTTAATACGCTTCAGGAGATATCTGAAAAACATACTCCGCCTACTTAGAACTCACGGCAGAGAACATAGCAGCTAAACCAACAGGCAAATATTACTGTATATATATATAATTATATACAATATACACTAATATATAATATTGGTGTATATATAATATTAGTATATATATATATACACTGTATATATACACTAATATACCCACTCACTGGGCCAGCATATAATCACTATCCAGGGAATGGACTTGGCCACCTTCGAATAATGGAACGTCCCAATATCCATATTAACCTGGAAGTTAATAACAGTTCAAGAAAAAAACAAATAATAAGAAAAAAGCATCCTTATTTAATAAAAGAAATCCAATCAACACCAATGTTCAGAAACATAAGGAGGTCCATAAAGAACTAACACATACCAAAAGGAACAATGAGAGTACTTTTAAGTTCTAATAAATAAAATCCGGAATGTGGTTGAAGATTAAAAAAAAATACTATTTGTATGTCAGGCAGTAAATGAAGTAAGCGGGAAAAAAAGAATCATAAGGGCAAAATTTAAAGTTGCCAAGCAAGAAGAAAGACTTCAGAAGCGGAAAGAACATTTCCAGAATCCTCTGATTATCCTACTGAAGAAATATTAATGGCCAATTAGACATCAAATTAGGACAATTTACAGAGGAAATCTTGACGCGGCCCGGAAAGGAAATTTAGAGCAGAAAAGCTGCAGGCTTCAACGAAATACTTCCTGAAGTATGGAAGACAAGAAAATTTAACGATATACTTATTCAACGCTGTGTATAAACAAAACACTATAGAGAAATTGAAAACGGCTACATCTTCCTCTTCTCGGAATCGCAAAGATTTACAGAGGCATAACACTTACTGCTACTAAAATACATAATACTTCGTTTCTCAATAGTATACCATCTGGGGCTGTAGAATACACTGACTGCACCTCTGCAGAGGGGTATGACCGCCCCAACAAGTGTCCTGGATATGACACTAAACAGTCTGATGGTGAGGTTACAGTAATGCTGGAGCCTTGGGGAATACGGAGCACTCCTTCATTGCCATTGCTCCCAGGTCATCTCTGGCCCGGTGTGGTAGCACCTGATAGGGCCCTATCTATGGGTTAAATAGAACTAAACTGCATACTTATGCTAAACTGAATTGTTTGACTAAACTTAATAGCTTGAAATAGAATGTTTTTGACGATTAAACCGTGCTTACATTTAAACTATGTGCTTATGCTAAACTGAATTATTTCAAATAGAACTGTTTTTAGACATTGAAACTGTATTTACACTTAACTGAATTGTTTAACATACAACTGTTCTGACATATAACTGTGTGTAAACAAATTCTGTACTTGTACTAAACTGAAGTAGCTGAATTAAAATTGCTTCACTAAACTGAATAGCTCGAAATAGAAATGTTTTTCACAATTAAACTGTAATTACATTTAAACTGCGTGCTTATGCTAAACTGAATTATTTCAAATAGAACTGTTTTTCGATATTAAAACTGTATTTACACTTAACTGAATTGTTACAAATAACTGCTTGAATAGTTTGAAATGGATATGTTTTTGATAATTAAACTGTGTACTCATGCTAAACTGAATTGTTTTAAATAGAACTGATTATTTACATAAAAATGGATTTGACGTTAAATAACCTACAATGCCATAAAACCCAACAAAACCAAATAAACCATCTGAAGTTGAGAAAATTTTAGGAAAAGTCAGAATGGTTTTCGGTGAAATCAATCCACAGCATCACAGATTTTGACTATTCATTGAAACACCGAAAGAGTACGTTCAAAACATCTAGTGGAAACACTCTTGTTCCTAGATTCGATTCCATACAATGAGAAAAGATACCATAAATACCACTAGGATATGGCTTCGGCAAATAAACTGTTATCGCTATTCTGAAGTTCTACCAAACAAAAAAGCAATAGTTCGCTCACCTGATGGTAACATTGACTTCGTCGACATTGTCGTAGGAGTCTTGTAAGGAAATACGTTAACACCGTATGTTCATAATATACCTAGATTACATACTATAAACGTCAATAGATTCAAAGAAAGAAAATGGTCTCACCCGGAAAAAAAGCAAGAAGCAAACGATATCCTGCAAAAACTATCACGGATTCAGACGACGTAGATGATCAGACACTTCTTACAAATACACTTTCCCAAGCTGAATACTTGCTGCATAGCTTAGACCAAGTAGCAAGTGGCATTGGTCGCTACATGAACTCAGATAGAATAGAGATCATGTGTTTTAAACTAGATGGCGCCATCTCCAAATTAAATGGCAAGTTTTGAAATTAGTAGACAATTTCACATACTTCGGTAGCTATATCTCATCTACTGATATTAATGTCAATATACGCATAAAAAGCATAGACATTGGTTATCGATCATATGGAAATCTAATTTCTAGGAAAAAAGTTGCCATGTTGGCTGGGGCCGTAGAATACGTCAACAGCACCCCACTTAAAACCCCATGTGACACCATGTTTATAACGTGCCAAAAAATCTAAACATACAACACCGAGTTCATATTTTAAGAAAATGTCTCCGATGATGAAGTTGTTATTTCGAAATTAATTGGACCCGATTAATTATTTTGCAATAGCCCTCTAAATTGTATAGTATTCTATACAATATATATATAATGTATATGTCTGTATGTATGTATAAACAGGACTTGGCATTAAATAACACACAAGGGTTGATATTCCATAAAAACCAAACAAATTGATAAATAAAACGTGGTTTATTTCAAGCTGATGCCGTATCAGTAGTGTTGTATGGCTACACAACTTGAAACGTAACAAAGCGCTCGGAGAAAAAGCTAGATAGAAATTACCCAAGAATTTGGACAGATTTAGGAAGCAGCACCCAACACAACAGCAGCTGTACGACCACTTACCTCCCAACTCACAAACTATCCAAGTAAGACACTGCTGAAGATGTAAAGACCAACTCGTAAGCGATGTTCTTCTGTGGGTTACTACACATAGACACAGCAATTTTAACCGACCATCAAAGATTTATATTCAACAGCTCTGTGCGAATTGTGGATGCCAACTAGAGGACATACCAAGAGTTATAGATGATAGGGACAGATGCTGCGAGAGAAAGCCAAAAGAATCCGTGCTGATTATTCACTGCATGCCAAAAAAAAAAAAACAAAAAAAAAAAAAACAAACCCAAAAAAATTTGAGAAACAAATTCACAAAAATGTACAATGAACGCGATTCTCTAACTTGTAGGCATAGAATAAACCAAGATAGATGCCGTTAAAATCATTAAATAAAATGCTGAAACACTCAGTCAGGATCGATCTCAGGAGACAGCATCTGCTAGACTTGGTCACTAACCACCATGAGATAGATGTCGTTAAAATCATTAAATAAAACGCTGAAACACTCAGTCAGGATCGATCTCAGTAGACAGCATCTGCTAGACTTGGTCACTAACCACCGTGAGATAGTTTTATATTTAGTATTCAACTCCCCTTTCTTTCTCTCTTTTCTTCTTTTATTCTCTCTATTTCCCTTGACACCAATACAACTAATAAACTTTAACGGCTTCTATCGTATTCAATAGCACATAGAAATTGTGGGCTCTTAGTGACCTTTTTTTTCAAGCCTTTGGTTCGTTTTTATCTTTTATTCTTTCTAAAGTACTGGGGCAACTTTCATGAGTACAGGTGTCCGTAAACGCTTATTTCTTTTTATAGATATTAGCTTCTCAAGAGAAAAAATATCTCGTGTCATGAAGAGTGTACCTATTCTGTCTGGCTAATCTCATCAGTCTGATTTCATAATCCGACGCAATATTAATAACTCTGCAGTTTGGTTAGATTAAAACTAATCTGAAATTGTTAATCTACGATGTTCAATCGCTGTGATTAATATTCAAAACAGAATCAATGGCACTCACAAAGATAAATATCTGTTGTATAAATGTTATGGCCCTGGAAGGGGTCACAAAGAGAACAGACACCACGGTTATAGTATAGATATATATTTACATGAACAGAGGATGGTTACAAGTTCGCATAATCGCGCGGGGGAGAGGTGAGCTTCCGGTTCTAGGCTGACTTCGTATAGCAACATCTTCCGGTATTATGAAGTGTGGCCAACTCTATTAGTAGGTGATTCCGTCACACACATGAAATAAACTCTGTTTTCACCATTAGACTGCAGACTTATTGATTTGAATTAGTATGTTTATACGTTTAATAAAGCAACATCTCACAAAACAGCATCAGGGCAGCCACTTAGCTCCCATCTCACAAAATATCATATGGGACACTGTTGGAGAAGAAAGGTCGAATTCCTACTATGGACTCCAACACGTTGACGTGCCACTGTCAGCCTACCAGAAAAAAAGTACATACATCAGCTCTGTGCAGACACTGGATGCAGTCTAGAAGACCTGTCGGGGGCAATGGAGGATAGGGACGGATGATGAGACAGAGTCAGGGAAATTCGTGCATTAAACATGACTTAATACTGATAATAAAGATGATATTAAAGATAAACGTTTATATATTTAGGATGTTGAAAAAAATTGATATCATTTAAGATGTACGAGGGGCATACGATAAGTTCCCAGACTTTTTTAAAAATTTGTCTTAGACTCTTGAAAATTCACTATGTTATTGCTATACATCTTCTCAGATGACCAATTTTTATTATTTCAGCTTCAAATGAACAGCTACAGCACCAATTGGAACACACCCTACTAAAGCATGATTGTCACTGCTGGTGAACTTCAAAAATGCAATCTGGACGTGAGGACACTTTAGAAGAACGATATGCTATAAAATTCTGTTTTAAACTTGAAAAAAATACGACAGAAACGTATGTAATGCTTCAGACTGCTTTTCGATCATGTTGCATGAATCTAATATCAGTTTTTGAGTGGCATAAGAGATTCAAGGAAGGCGGGGAGTCTGTTAGGGATGGTGAGAGGTATGGGAGGAGTAAGGAAGTCAGTACACCACAGTGGATTGGCCGAAGGGTTACTATGTTGAGGTTTTAAGGGAGTTCAGGAAGGGATTCCTAGAGAAGAGGCCAGCACTCTTCAAATCGGGTCAGTGGCATTTCCACCAGGAAAATACACCAGTCCACAACTCTATCCTTGTCACAGACTATTTGACCAAGATGGGCATCAATATAGTTCCCCAGCTTCCCTATAGTCCAGACCCTGGTCCCTGTGACTTTTGCTTATTCCCTAAGCTCAGAGGCTGTCGTTATGAGACAATTGAGGAGATGAAAGAGGCTGTGACGAAGGTCATTGACACGCTCACACAAGAGGACTTCTATGGGGCCTTCAAGAAGTTGTTGGAACGGTAGAACAAGTGCATTGGAACCGGAGGAGATTACTTCGAAGGGGGCTAGAGTTTCATGTGTGTACTATCAATAATAGTGCCCATACGAAAAAAGTCTGGAAACTTATCGTATGCACCTCATAAATATATGATAATCAATATCTTATCTTGTTCAATCAAACTTAACAAGCTTAATGTTGAGCAAAATAAAATTTATTCGTTATAATTTGAATGAGAAATTTGAATGTATGGGGATTTCTTGAACGGTTGGTGAGTTGGTTGTTTTATTTTACGGTGTATCAACCCATTTTGGGTCACTTAACGCCGAATTAAGTCATTTTGATAAAAATTTTAAACAATTCAGTTTAGCATAAGTATAGCTTTTTGTTTACACATAGTTAAATGTGAAAACGGTTCTACTTCAAACAACTCAGTTTAGCATAAGCACACAGTTTAGTTCTATTTGACTCATAGATAGGACCTTATCAGGTGCTATCACTCCGAGCCACAGTCCTACCCTTTTGCAGAGATTCAGTCAGTGTATTCTACAGCCCCAGCCGACTGGGCCATTCTTGAACGGATTCGCGGGCTTTTGCTCGTTTTCAAAAGGAGATCTGCCTGTGACATGGCACAGGTCAAGTCGGTAACCGGCTCCTTTCACCCGGAACATAGAGTCTTCTCTTTTTCACCTTGTCAAAATCAACATTGCAATTGGTGCATTTTAAAAGAATTCTCTCACAATTGCATACAGTTTTACTTCAATAATAATCTGATAATCCGATTAAATGAAACCTCGGTAGATTACTTTTGACTCTGTAGGTATAGTATCAAGTAAATAAGGACTGTGTATATCCAAATAAGGAGTGCTCAATGCACGGCTATTTAATACAATACTGGGCCAATTATTGTGAGGAGTCACAATATATATATATATAAATATATATTTGGGCAGCATTTTTTCATTAATAAAAATTTCGTTGAATATAATAGACATTTTCTGTCTACATATTTTCTTGTTGATTCTTTCATATTGCCGTATTGATTTTATAGTATTCGGCGGGAATTGATAGATATATTTTCCATTATTGTTTATTTCCCAAGTACTTCTGCCCGACTTTGGGCCATCATCAGAGGAGGATTTTTACAAAAGTGATGTAACTTTGGTATGTACGAACTCTCACCGAATACACAACACTATTAGAACATCAAAATAACATCAAAATAACAAACAAAAACTACAGATTCTCGAAGCACTACATATTAGAAACATGCAATCCAAACTTAACAGAATTAATTTTCAAACCGGTGCTAATGTACTTAAATGTCTTTAGCTACTGACACTATTTATAGAATAATTTTAAAAGTAAACGCTACACACTGCAACGGCCCAGATGCTCTTCTTCTTACAAAGTAGTAATGATCAACAAGAAAATACGTAGACAGAAAATGTCAATTATATTCAACGAAATTTGTATATATATATATATATATATATATATATATATATTAGTACAGAAAAATATACGTTGGTTAAAACCGCGCCAATAGTGATAGTTCCAAATAGAGCTCTGTCTCGAAATTGAAACAGAGCTTGTATAAGATCTAAAATCTTCTAAGTCCTAAAGAATTCAAAGTTTCAAGTTTCATGCTGTATTCGAGACCCTATCGTTTGAGTATATATATATATATATATATAAATCATGCACAAGAGTGTGTTAAAAAGTGATCCATGCTTTTGTAGCTGAGTAAGTTTAATAGTCAAAATTTTGAAATTATATTCGCGAGTTACTTCTTCCGTTACTCAGTGCTTCATGTAAACCTCCAATTGACGGAAATAGGTACCGTAGAATCATAATCTTCAAAATTATTAACTTAATTTTGAAGAGACGTGTAAATTTAGTCGGATTTTCAGATAGCTCTACGGGAACACTGAGAAATGTATAATAGAAAACTTTTGTCAGGCAAAACATTCAACACATTCTATCGTATTTCAAGCCTGTCATATTAGCCACAGCAGACGTTTGGTTTGGTTTGTGGGGTTTCATGGCATATCAACCCCTGTTCGGTTATTTAACGCTAAATCCATTTTTATGTAAATAATCAGTTCTATTTAAAACAATTCAGTTTAGCATGAGTACACAGTTTAATTGTCTAAAAAAGTTTCCATTTCAAGCAGTTATATATAACAATTCAGTTTAGTGTAAGTACGGTTTCAATGTCAAAAACAGTTTAATTTCAAATAATTCAGTTTAGCATAAGCAGGCAGTTGAAATGTAAGTACAATTTAAGTGTGAAAAACAATTCTCTTTCGAGCTATTCAGTTTAGTCAAGCAATTCGAATTCAGCTACTTCAGTTTAGTATAAGTACAGAATTTGTTTACACACAGTTACATGTCGAAACAAGTTGGATGTTAAACAATTCAGTTTTGTCTTAATACAGTTTCAATGCCAAAAACAGTTCTATTTCAAATAATTGAGTTTAGCATGAACATGCAGTTTAAATGTAAGTACGGTTTAATTGTGAAAAACATTTCTATTTCAAGCTTTTCAATTCAATCAAACAATTCAGTTTAGCATAAGTATGCCGTTAGTTCTATTTAACCCATAGATAGGGGCCTATCAGGTGCTACCACGCCGGGGCCAGAGAGGACCTGGGAGCAATGGCAATGAAGGGGTGCTCCGTATTCCCCAAGGCCTCAGCATTACTGTGACCATACCATCAGATTGTTTAGTGTCATATCCAGGACACTCGTTGGGGGGGTGGTCTTACCCCTCTGCAGAGGTGCAGTCAGTGTATTCTACAGCCCCAGCCGACTGCGCTAACAGCAGACATGGAAACTTTGATTCTGCCATAGGCATCCATAATTCGACGTAAATTCATCGCGATGAATTCATCGTCGGTATAATAATTGTATAGAAAATTTATCCCCAGTAAACTCATCAGCTGGGAAATTTATCGCTGGTCAATTAATTGCTCGTATAATATAATTTAAAAAAAAATCCTTACAGTAAACCTTTAGTTCATTTTGTATCAAATTTTAAAAAGCAGTGATTAAATTCTGGATTCGATGACGACGAATTTATCGAATATTAATTTACTACTGATAAACTTACAGCACGATGAATAAACAGACGATGAATTTATAACACGATGAATTTAAGGACGATGAATTTGCCACTCTATATTTACTGGCGATGAATTTTTATCACTCAATGAAGTTACCTAACACGAACCTCTATTCATGCAAATTTTCTCTACTTTTCAAATAGCATCAATCGAAAAAGCAATTGTCTTTCATACTTATTTTGGGGCTTTTCTAGACTTAAATATAATTTGTAATGTCAGCTTTGATATCGAAGGTCGAACTTCGAGGCACATTTACTGTTAAGTTTTGTTTCTTTCACGAGATCGTTTGAAATCTCCGAAATGCTTGAAAGCACTTCCTATAGTTCGCACATATTATATATTTCGTATTTTTATTAATCTAAGCAGTCCAAATATTGGAAAATGAATTATGGAATCAATCAAGTGGTAAATGAAAGAATTGACATTTATTCATATGTCTACACTGAGAGATTAAATCGCATATTTGGCCTGATCATAAGATGGAAAATGATGAAGAAAAAAACATTCTGTTTTTACCTTCCATCTAAATCTGCTCAATTCAACAGTAAATATTAATCACGACAGAAATAATATTGTGCATTGAAAAGCTCAGATAAAAAAAAAAATCAGCTATTAGGTACGTGGCAATCTATGGTTATATATATATATATATATATATATATATGTTGATAGATAGATAGATAGATAGATATTGTTATCCACAGACTGTTTCGTTTTATGAAAATTCGTGTGGCTGGACACGCGAGATACTTCAAGCTGGGATGTGTGTGTGTGTGTGTGTGTGTAGTGGAGTGTGTAGGACTTGAAAAATGGTAACAATAGTGATTAATTATTTCTACGTCTGAGCAAATACTGAGAATGTATGTACCAAGCGGGTGAAACTATGCTATATATATATATATATATATATATATATATATATATATATATATATATATATATTCGACCCCTCCGCACAAGCTGCATTTGACACACGGTCAATTTTAAGCGGAGTTTAACTGGTTTGAATTCAGAGTTGCCCTGGTCCAAGACCGGTCACCACACCAAGGTTAAATAGCCCAGTCTACTCTCTTATTTACCCGTAGCAGGAGGGGAATAATTGTATTCCTGTCTTTCCCAAGGGAATTGGCGCTATGTAAAACACTAACAGCCTCCTCCAGATTTAAACTCATGGCCCCCAGCTGATTTCCTACGACGGTAAGCATTACTCTACAAATACATCCAAAGGTATATATATATATATATATATATATATATATCATGCAGGATTCATAGATTAAGGTCATTCCTTTTTTTTGTTAGGTACGCCCTTGCATATATATATGTATATATATATATAAAGTTGGCGACCGTAGTCAAAGGCGACCTAAAACCTCCCTTTTCAATTGCTACACCGTGGTGTAGGGGAGGGTGCTACTCCTTTCCCTGTATTGATCTACTTTACCCTTGATACATACTTTTTAATGCTGAGTGTTAAGCAAGACGGCATCAAGTACCATTTTTGGAGTCTTTGGTATGACTTGACCAGGAATTGAACCCCGATCTCCCAGGCCATTGGCGAACACTATACCCACTATATTTTGGTAATTAGAAGCAAATTTTGGCAGCTCTAGATTCTTTTGCCAAGATCAAGAAGGTCTCAACCACACTTGACTATGAGATATCTAGCTTGCCTGATACTCTACGAGAGCAACTTAACAAATTTGCATCTGTGGCTGGGAACATGGTATCGGAATACTGGATTTCAAGCTTACCAGGCAAAATGTAATGAAACTTTCTGGTTGGTTGGTTGGTTGCTATGTTTTACGATGTATCAACTTTTTCGGGTCATTTAACGCCGAATCAAGAAAGTTTGTTTGTTTCAAGGTATTTATATCTTCAAATATTAATTCATGGTGTACGGGTTTGTAAACAGTTAAATGTCTAAACAGTTCATTTAAATGTCAAAACAGTGCTATTTCAAACAATTCAGTTTAGCTTAAGTATACAGTTTCAATGTCAAAAACAGTTCTACTTCAAACAATTCAATTTAGCATAAGTATAAAGTTTAGTTCTATTTGACCCATGGATAGGACCATATCAGGTGCTACCACTCTGTGCTAAACTGAACCGGGCAGCGATGGCAATGAAGGGGTCAAATTTCTTGAACCATTTCGTTACGGCATGTGTGATCAATTGCACCCTCATCTATCGCACGACGATTGTTTATATATATATATATATACCAGTGGCGAATCTAGCCTATTTTTGCTACTCGTGCCCACCACCCACTGTCAACTTCAGTTCCCAACCTGTGGTCTGTGGACCCAAAGTATGTCATCATAGTTGCTATTGCGTGATTCTCCATTGTATAGCACAGATTGACAAACGTACCTTCCAGGGTGTTTTTTTGTAAACAATCAAGATACTACATAATTTGTAGTCTTGTTAATACTGTAGATAAGATGATTTTTTTTCCTTTCAAAAGTATAGAAGAAAAGAGAAGATGTTCATTACTATGACGAGAAAGTAGTTTAAATTTCGCTTAAAATAAAGATTATTTGTTGAAAATGTATTCAAATAAACAAATTTTAGTTACAGAATGTAATATATGCAACATTCATTAAAGAAATAGAGATCTGTTAGTGAAAAAACGAATTAAAACACGCCGTTTAACCAACATTTACCATAGCGATGATGATGACGTCGGCGACGGCTATAATCTGCTATCCCCCCCGCTCTCTCTCTCTTTCTCCCTCTCTCTCTCTCTCTCTCTCGGTCCCTCTCCCTCTTCCCAAGACAGTTGTCAGTTGTGCTGATTTTTTCGAGCACGGTATTCTGAATTGCTTTTTCTATTGGCTACAGCCAAAAGCGAGATTTCGCTAACATTACTGTTATTATAAGGGTCTAGTGCCTGGCACGGATTACGCGTGTTCAACATTATAGACGATTTTATGGGATGTTCAATGGATCTGACGGTGGCCGGACAAAGACCATCCGTTCAAAACAGCATCGTTGTATTATTCCCAGATATATTTATGAACTTTTGGCAACTTAGTTATAGAAACTTGAATAGATACGTAATTTAATTGAGATCAGACTAAGTATGTTTGCTTGAAATTATTGGATGATTTTTAATCCATTTTGAATAACATTGACCGAGTTATTGGTCGTGCCGGGCACGAGTAGCACTAGTCCCATCTCCGCCCCTGATATATATATATATATATATTATATATATATATATATATATATATATCGCACACGAATGTTTTTGGTGCCATCCACTGTGTTATGGCGCAGTTATAACTCGTAAGGCATATGTTCCTGAAAAAGACTGCATCTCACGTTCATCTGGGCAGCTTTTAAATCACCCACTGGGTAAAGCAATGGACAACTTGACAGCGTACCAACTACTATGATTCTATCAAGCACTGCAAGTTCCTTCCAAACCTTGAACTACTTTGGTCTCCTGATATACTCGTCACAAATAAGAACGAATCAAAATATTACAAAAATTTTGACTCACCCTTGAATATATATATATATATATATATGTTTCATTAAATAGTAAAGACACATTTTGTCTCTACAATCTAATTAAGATCCTTTCGAGTTTTCTGATAAATGTCTTGGTTTCAGGTTGGAATTGGTGGACAAATTTACCAAGATTGTCCCGAGCGCTTTTGGACTCTTCATAGGCCATCATCAGGGGTTGCTTGCATGTGTAAAGAGGATTGTTTATAAATGTGTTTTGAAAGTTTTAATATTCCGTATTTCTTGAATATATTCTATTTTGTTGATAGCGTTCTATTTTTTAAATTCTTCGGTGACTCAGTTTTATCCCACTCTGCGTTTGCATATTTTTGTTATGTTTTAAAAACCAAAAAACTTTGAAACTCATTTAAAAAACAACACTCTTTACACATGCAAGCAACCCCCGATGATGGCCTATGGTGGGTCCGAAAGTGCTCAGGACAATTTTGGTAAATTCATCCACCAATTCTAACCTGAAACCAAAACACTTATTAGGAAACTCGAAAGGATCTTAAATCTTCAAAATGTGGCTTTACTATTTAATGAAACGTGCTTAAATGAACGATTGCTGCCTAACCACACACACACACACACACACACACACACACACACACACACATATATATATATATATATATGTGTGTGTGTGTGTGTGTTGAGGGGATGAGTACAACTCCTTTATAGATGATAACTTTCTTTACAACCAAAATTACAACTTGAAACATCCTGATTAACAATTAATTTAACTTGTGAATGATATATATGAGAAAGATTATAAGGCCGTATGATATGTTTGTAGTTGGATTATTGTGACGTACACTTGTACGATACCATTTTATTTATATATATATATATATAGAATTAACTTAAATCGCGAGTCGGAATTCTCCTACTAAAGTTTCACCTCAACGGATCATCAGGGAGTCTCACACCGGTGTGAGACACCCTGATGATCTGTTGAGGTGAAACTTTAGTAGGAGAATTCCGACTCGCGATTTAAGTTAATTTTGTAATTGGCTCCACTCGTGTTGAGCACTCTTGTAATTGAAGCATTGCAGCGTTTTACGGTGGGTTTTATTTTTCTTTTGACCAACTGACTGCATATCTCTTGATTTTTTTTCAACTGGTGTGACGGAGTTGGCCTTTTCTTTTTTTTTTGTCCTATGAGATTTTTTCTTTTTCCCCTGGGTGATTCGAGATATTTTTATCTCTTGTTCCTGGCGGATTTTTTTTCTTTTTTCTGGTAACCGTGAATGCTGGTAGATAGTAGATTAGTATATATATATATAACGGATCTATGTAAACAATAGTAATTGTGATTCAATTGTAATTGTGATTCATAACCGTTTAAAAATGTACTTCGTAGCTAATATCTCCTCGTAGCTAAATGGTTAGAAGCTTTGGCTTGGTGTTTCAGTCAACCGGGTTTCAATCCCTGTCTAGCCACACTGATGAGTTCTGATAGAACGAAACAGATCTGTCTGCAGATGACTATATATATATATATATATATATAAGCTGAAGACTGCCTCATTTTGACAGATGGCAACTATCTTTACCACCAACGTTATAACTGAAATATCATGATTAATTACTATTTCAACTTGTTAAAAATATACAAGATACATAAGATAATAAGGTAGTAAGACTTCACTACTTCCAGGGATTATAGTAACATAGATTTGTACGACACTTATGTCACTCTCTCGATCTACATAGCTACAAACCAGTGACAAGCATAGCAAAATATCTGGTGACTGTCTAAACTGTATGTTTTATTTCAGAGAGTTTTCTGTTAAACTTTTCCCCTTAAAGAGTACCTACAGGTCAGCAGACATTGGATGCAGACGCTTCCTTCTCCAGATTTAATTTTTGAGTTTTCTTCAAAAAGGATTGTCTTCACCACGGCTTTGTCATTAGACTGGATCTCTCTTAACACATATATATATATATATATATATATATATATATATATATATATATATATAAGATATTCATCTTTATTGTTATTTCCACAACGTTTCGGCCGATATATCCTCCAGCCTTCTTCAGGTGTTTGTCGAACTCGGGAACCTTCATGGAACTTCGAATTCCGTCCTTTATTGAATCCACGAAGGTCGCTTGTTCTGATTCCGTTAGCCATAACCGTTATAAGGAAACTCTAGCTTAAACCTCAGTCGATCCGTCCGTATCCTTTGACGAGAAAAGTCTATGAGAAGTTTATTTTTAAATAAAACCTGCAGTTTGCATAGCCACCAATTATTTTGCTATGCTTGACTCTGGTGAAGAGCTGTGTGAAGCTGAGAGATGCATTAGTGTCTTACAAGCTTATGTCACTATAATCGAACGACATACGCTTGTCTTACTACCTTATCATCTTGCGCATCTTGTATAATTTTCACAAGTTGAATTAGTCATTAAATAAGAATGTTTAGAGTTGTAATCTCGGCAGTAAAAATGACTATCATCAGTCAAGGTGTAGGACTCATCAAACACACGCACACACACTCACACACATATATTAATTCATTATTGCTTCTTTGTTTGCTTGTGATTTATTTGTTGGTTATTTAATGCTAAATCCATTTTTTACAATAAACTGTTCAATTTCAAACAATCCAGTTTAGCTTAAGTAGACATTTTAATCATAAAAAACATTTCTATTTCAAGCTATTCAGTTTAATCAAACAGTTATAATTCAGCAAATTCAGTTTAGTACAGGTATAGTTTTTGTTTACACACAGTTAAAAGTCAAAACAGTTCTATTTCGAAGAATTTAGTTTAGGTTAAGTACAGATTCAATGGCAAAAACAGTTCTATTTCAAACAATTCTGTTTAGCATACAAAAACAGCTCCATTTCAAACAATTCACTTTCGCATAAGTACGCAGTTTAAATGTCAAAACAGTTCTATTTCAAGTAATTCACTTTAGCCTAAGAATGGCGTTTAGTTCTATTTCACCCATAGATAAGACCCTATCAGGTGCTACCACACCGGGTCAGAGTGGGCCTTGGAGCGATAGCAATGAAGAGCTGCTCCCCATTCCCCAAAGCTCCAGCATTACTAGAATCTCACCATCAGATTGTTTAGTGTCATATCTAGAAAACTCTTTGGGGGAGTCTTAACCCTTTGCAATGGTGAAGTCTGTGTATTCTCCATTCCCAGCCGACTGGGGAATAATTCATTACAATAGTAACAGTAAACAAGGCTTAATTGTTGACTGTTGCCAATGGCGATGAACCATATCTGATTATATTTATTCAACCTTTGAGTAAATTAATCTATCTATCTATCTATCTATCTATCTATCTCAGTCTGTTCATATCTCTCTTTCTCAACCTCTTCATATCTATCTATCTATCTATCTATCTCATAATAGCGTAGATAGGTAGTTTACTCTACTTATAAATAATGAATGCTCAATATCGGGGAAAGAGTATGTGTAGAAATAAGATAGCGTTGACACTGAGTAAACGGGGCTAGGAGATTGTCAGTTTCTTGCCGTTGCGATTATCAGATTAAGTTGACCAGTTGGTCAGATGACCATAGAGGCGAAAAATTGATGGTCATCAAGTACTGTTGATTTTTTATTAACCTTATCCTAATATATATATATATAGGGTGGAACGATAAAATTGTCGCCCTAGAAAAGACATGATTCCATTTCCGTTTTATGAAAACCGGTTTTCTTTTTTTGTTGCAGACCATCTACTAGTTGGCCAGTTGTGTACAAATCCCAAGAGCGATAAAAGCCTTCTATCATGTCTGAAAGTGACACAATATTCAACGAGCGAGATCAGAGATGCGCCGCTGTACAACTCATGCCCTCTACCGATCCAAGTTATGACAACAGGACCATTTCAATCACCCTCAAAATGCAAATCCGGACGGTTCAACGTGCACCGGGTAATGAAAACAAAGTTTCCGGCAACGGTTATGGTCTTTGGTGTGGTTTCAAGTGAGGGCCACATCATGCCACCTCACATCTTCGAAGTCGGTTTGAAAGTCCACACCAAAGTGTACTTGGATGTGCTGAAGAGTGTGGTGATCCCCTGGTGCAATCAGGTGGCCGTTGGCAGACCCTGGGTGTGGCAGCAGGACTCGGCGCCGGCCCACAAGTCCAAAGAGACCCAGGCTTGGCTTCAGAAGGAACGCAACGACTTTGTATCCTTCTCTCACTGGCCCCCTCTTCCCCCGACCTGAACCCGCTGGACTACTTCGTTTGGTCATACGTCGAGAACATCACCGACATGACCTCCCACAACACCAAAGCCAGCTCGATCGCCGCCATCCACCGAGTATTCACCGAGCTCCCGCCGGCGCTTGTGGAAAAGGCATGCTCTCAGTTCCGGATCCATATTGAGGCGGTGATTAAGGCTGAAGGCGGCTACATTGAATAGATGTCAGCTGTACTACATAATCAAGTTAGCTGAATTGATTTTTTCAATAAAAGTTTTTAAATAAAGCTGTAGTGTTGTTTTTATAAGGACGACAATTTTATCGTTCCACCCTGTATATATATATATATATATACGGAATTTGATTAATAGATAGATTGTTGAACAGAAACACATGAAGTTAAATGAACCACATTACTTAAAGGTTCAATAGTTATAATCAGATATTTGTGACCCAATCCCTCAACACAATAGTTAACAATTCCGATTTTTATAAAGTTACTTCTGAAAAGAATTTTATTCCTTCTAAGTCCTTTATTCTTGTTGTCTAGTACCAGACTCAGATAATTGTACTAAATCTTCGAAAAACTCGCTGTTTTGAAATAGCAAGCTAGCCATGCGAGACGTTAAAACTGTAGTGATGTCTAAACGCACCGGGTGTCCTACATTCGTCATCCTGCTTTTTTTTTTACCAATTTAATGTGTGTTAATTCCTAAATCATCAGAAATTGATAGATAAAATCAAATTGACATTGTCAGACGTGATCAGACTTAACTGGATCGATTAGCTGAGTGATTTAAACATTGATGACTAAATAGATACAACAAGATGTGAATGTAAATATCTCGATTTTTTTCTTTTCTCTGAGATCCTCTCCATATCCGTTCTTTCCTGCTGGTAGATTGCAGCCTCATCGCGTTCAGAGAACAATCGATTATGTCTATCATTTCCATAATGTATTCTCTGTGAAGTCCAATAGCGACGAAATTATTTTTAGAACATGCAAAGAAAGCTAAGGACATGTCAGGATATCTGGCTGGGCAGGTCACGATATCCTGGAAAGCTGCGGATATTATGGCACTATTTTCTTCGGTGCTCCCATTCCAAAACGACAGCCTCTCCAGATTTTGTACAAGGGTCGTTCAGATGTACATGGCGGTTCAGGGATCGAATACAGCTGGAGATATTTAGACTTTTTGTGTTACTTTGATGCTAAAGTTTTCAGCATTTTAATAAAATAAAAAAAAGAAAAAAAAAAGAAATTGAAAACATAAATTTTTTCAGTATTTTTTTTTAAATAGTCACATTTGGTTTCTTTGTTTTTAATGGTATATCAACATGTATGAGTTATTTATTGAAAAATACATTTTTGTGAAAGAACAGAAGTGTTAACCTCAGCAGAAGTGTAAAACTCCACCAACGAGTGTCCTGATTTGACACTTACTAATCTGATGGTGAGGCTTCAGTAATGCTGGAGCGTTGGAGAATGCGGAGTACCCCTTTATTGCCATCGTTCCAAGGTCCACTCTGACCCGAAGTGGTTGTACCTGATAGGGTCCTATCTATGGGTCAAATGGAACTGAACAGTGTACTTATGCTAAACTGAATTGTTTGCAATAGAACTGATTTTGTATGCTGTACTACATAATCAAGTTAGCTGAATTGTTTGAAATAAAACAGTTTATATGTATAAAAATGGATTTATGGGTTATAACTGAGCCATAAGGCAGTGGATGGGACCAAAATCATTCGTGTGCGATATATATATATATATATATATATATATATATATATATATATATATAAACAATCGTCGAGCGATAGATGAGGGCGCAATTGATCACACATGCAGTAACAAGATGGTTCAAGAAATTTCACCCCTTCATTGCCATCGCTGCCTAGTTCAGTCTGGCTCAGAGTGGTAGTACCTGATAGGGTTCTGTCTTTGGGTCAAATAGAACTGAACAGTGTATTTATGCTAAGAACTGTTTGAAATAGAGTTTGAGTTTGAGTTTGAGTTTTGTTTAACGGCATATCAACCCCTGTGGGTCATTTAATGCTAAAAAAGGTTATTTTGAATTTCAGTCATTAAAGTAGCAGTTCTATAGAGATGTTTGGTTATATCTTGCTGAAAAAGTTGCTTTTTTTTAGAAAATTAAAAATATATTCAGGGTTTATATTCTTAAAGATGTCCCTCAGGTTTCTTGCTTGATAGTACTTAGTGCGGATATGTTTAAGGTTAGTACAATTTAGAACTGTTTTGAAATTGAACTGTTTTGATATTTAACTGAGTGTAAATCAAAAACTATACTTATGTTAAACTGAATTGTTTGAAATAGAACTGTTTATATGAATGAACCCTGCTGAGGGTTAAACTTTCTCCCAACCCCACACAAGAAGGGTATCCAGGGTATGAAACTAAACAGCATCTGGGAGTGAGTGATAAGTCTTGAAGATGTGGGGAGTGTGAAGTACTCCCACATTGCCATTATTCGCTGGCGCACACTGACGTAGAGTTTTATTATGTTAGGCTTCCATTAATGGGCCAAATTATTTTTTTTGAAAACTATTTGTATTAGACAATAATACTTGATACCATATAACTGTGTGTAAATTATTTACATTAATTAATATTTTTAAGAAAATTAAGTATTACGAATTGTTACATAAAGCTATAACTGTTTACAAAGGATTATTATTATTATTATTATTATTATTATTCATTACTCATTAGAATTTTTCATATCAGTGTAAGCTGATAGTCTTTCACTGGAGTTTGAGTGACAGCAAGTCTCCTCAAGTCTCTAGGACTCTTCTCAGTATTCTGGCCGTTTTCAGTAATGCTGTTGTTTGGATGGTCTTCACTCGGTCGCCAACTTCTAAATCTTCCAGACTCTTTAATAATCCTTTAGTTACCGTGCCAAAAGCACCAATCACAATTGGTATAATTGTCATTTTCATGTTCCATAGTTTTTTTTCCGATTCTTTAGCAAGGTCAAGGTACTTATCTCTCTTTTCACATTCTTTCAGTTTTATTCTGTGGTCTGCCGACAATATTGCAGATTTTCTTTGTTTTGTTGATTATTATAAGATCTGGTCTTCGGGCCGAGATTATTATTATTATTAGTTAAACCACGTAAATGAGAGAAAACATATAATCTTTATAAAATAGAAATAATTGCATGAATCCATATAGTTATTAGTACCTGATAACAATACTTGAAACCATACTTAAAACCATATTTGTTTGGTTTACTGTGTTTGTTTAATGGCATATCAACCTTCGTGGGTTATTCAGTGCCAAATCCATCCTTGTAAAAGATAGGTGGTAGTACTATTTAGCCTATAGCTGGGGGGTAAGAGGATTTATACTTTCCCGCGGGTATTTCTCCGAAAGGGAAGGCAGTAACGCGCCTGGAGTTCGAACTCGCTCTCTACGATGTCGCAGTTCAGCACGTTAGTCACTACAGTATAGGTATTTCCCTAAATTATTTGTATTAGGTAGGAATGATAAATAGAATATAACTGTGTACCCACCCTTAAAAAAAAAAAAAATCCTGAAGAAGCAAGTATACAAAAACAGTAAATACAAATGTACATGAACACGATTCTCTGCCTAAATGCATAAAATGACCCTAGAGTTGTTCACAGACCGTTAAAACCAATCAACCAATCTACGGACTGTTTGTCAAGACTTATAACGTTTATATTTTGGTATTTGACACTTTGAGAGAATATTAAATTCATTCCTTTTAACAAACAGTAAAGTAATTATTAGATGCATGTAGAATTTCTGAATGCACTCGACTGGAGGCTGAATACAAAGTGGTAAACAGTTTTTTTTATTAACCATTAAAGAACCCAAAACATGAAAAACTTTGCTCACACTAAATAGTTTTATAGTGTGCTTTTGTAATAGTCGAGCTAGATGATTACATTCTTGACAAACAAACTGAACATTTGTTCTATTTGAAATGGTTTGTATTTCATCACTTTCTGAATAGACGAACTCACTAGTTTCAACTGAGTTGTCAACACTTTTCTTAAATTCAAAGATTTTTCTAACTTCTAAAAGAAGCTATTCATTCCATTCCAAAATGAACTCCAGAAATACACGTAAGAACCCAAGAGAATGCCAAAACATAGAATTCTAAGAAGCTACATTAGATATGGAACGATAAAATTAGTATTTTTTGAATTAAAAGCTCTGTTTTGTTTTGTTTTGTTTTGTTTTGTTAAATTTTTAACGAAAAAAGATTTTTCTAAAAAATTCGGTTTCCTAAAAGAAGCTTTAAAAACATTTTGCTAGTGAACTAGAATAAATAAAAAAATTAGATTAAAGAAAATTTATAACCATTCAGAAGAACAGAATAGAATTAAAGACTTGTAATTTTTCGGACTGTTTTCCTCAGCTTTATTGTCGTTAGTTGTAACATAACGTTTCGGCCGCTGAATCCCCCGGCCTTCATTAAGTGTCCTATGTTTTGCACTAATACCCTTGGGAAAGGTATGAATCCAATTATTCTCCTTCTAGCTATGGGTAAATAGTAGGGCAGACTGGTTTCTTCAGCCTTGGTAAGGCAACTAGTCTAGGAGAAGGAAAACTCTCTCAAACCTGTTAAACTCCGCTTAAAAAAAACTGACCTTGCGTCATATCCCGCCCGAGTGGAGGGGTTGGATAAATATGATAGAAATGATTCAACTTGGGAAAAAATTTCAAAAGTTTGACTGATTTCCCAGGTTGATTCATTTCTACACCCTGATAAACAACGGACACCTGAGGAAGGCCGGAGGATACAGCAGCCGAAACATTGTGTTACAACTATCAATAATAGTGATGAGGACAACAGTCCAAAAAGTCATACAAAAGATATTGCACATCATGTCTCATCTAAAAAATTCAGAGAGAGAATTAAATACTTTCTCTTTTAATTTATGACGTCAAAAATCATGTTTTGTCCAGTCGGCTAGGGCAGTAGAATACACCAACTGCATCTCTGCAGACGAGTAAGGCCTCCCCAACGAAAGTCCTGGATATGACACTAAACAATCTGAGTAATGCTGGCGCTTTGGGTAGTGCAGAGTACCTTCTCATTACCATCACTCCCAGTTTCACTCTGGCCCGGAGTGGTAGCACCCGATAGGGTCCTATCTATGAGTCAAATAGAACTAAACTGCGTACTTATGCTAAACTAAATTGATTGAAATAGAACTGTTTTGACATTTAAACTGCGTACTTATACTAAACTGAATTGTTTGAAAAGGAAATGTTTTGACATTTATCAGTGTGTAAAGCAAAAACTATACTTATACTAAACTGAATTCTTTGAAATAAAACTGTTTGACTGAACTGAATAGCTTGAAATAGAAATGTTTTCGACAATTAAACCGTGTACTTATGAATTATTTGAGATAGAAATTCTTATTTGTATAAAAGTTGATTTAGCATTTAATAACCTACTAAGGTTTATATGCCTTAAAACCCAAACAAACAAACAAACAAAAATTATGTTCATTATACACTGAACAAAGGAAAAAAAGCTGAGTCGTCCTGAAGAGCATCTAGTTAGTGTTTAGGTCTAATCAAGGGGTCGGGCAGTGAAAACCAATGGCTTGATAGTTTACTTAGGTTATATCATTTAGTTTAATAGCATATCAATCCTTGGGTATTGTTGCATATTGACCTCCGACCCGGCCAAGCTGTCAAAAGAAGAAATGCACCTGTGTAAATAACAGGTGCATCCGGTCGAAGATGTCGGGGGGGGGTGACCTTGACTGTCGAGGGGTTGAATTGAGTGAGAAATTGTGACGCTTGCAGGAAGTAGGTGGATGTCAAATTATTATATAACCCCGGTGACAGGAAATTCAGATCAGTTGGAGAAAAGATGCTGGAATAAGTACCATGTCCCAGCAGAGTCTGGGACCCCAGGCCCCCGGTTGAGCAGCCCAGGAAAACGGAAAAGAAAGGCTGTGATAGCCAGAAGAGTGGGGGTCAATATGTTGCAGTTCTGTTCAGTCTCCAACTCACCTCTCACACAGTTAAACCCTTCGTACCCCTTTCGAACCCTTTCAAATAAAGTGAGAGGTATATTTTTCTAAAGAACTGTGTCCGCTCGTCTTTATTGCGTTGTTATGTTTCTGCATGCATATGTGTACGTATAGTTGCATATGTAATATGTTGCTATTCCACAGTATTATCTAATACTAAATCCAGTTTATAGATATTACATGTATTATCAAGGAGGTGCCCGTGGTGTAATGGTTATCGTCGCAGGATATGGATACGGCGACACGAGTCCAAATCCTTGACGAGACTGATTGCATTTCACGTTGCACTAATACCCTTGGGAAAGGTATGAATCCAATTATTATCCCTCCAGCTATGGGTAAATAGTAGGACAGACTGAATTCTTCAGCCTTAGTGAGGCAACTAGTCTAGGAGAAGGAAAACACTGAATTTAAAACCTGTTAAACTCCGCTTAAAAATTGACCTTGTGTCATATCCTGCCCGAGCGGAGGGGTTGGTAAATATGATATTTCATATATTATCTTTAACGGAATAATTTGTAAGTAACATTTTAAAACTAGCCAGAGCTCATTTGTTTGCATAAATGGTTTCAGGTGTAACTACTTATTGTTTGAACACAGTTAAATGATTTCAACTATTGCTATCTAACATTCAAAGTTTTATTCGCATACAGTTAAATGGTTTCAACAATTGTTATCAAATTAAAGTAAAGTTGGTGACCTTAGTCGAGGGTCCCCTTTTTAATAGCTACCACACCGTTCCAACAACTTCTTGAACTCCTCATGGAAGTCCTCTTGTGTGAGCGTGTCAATGACCTTCGTCACAGCCTCTTTCATCTCCTTCATCATCATCATATCGTGCTGGCAGCACGGATATCCCTGACCCTCTCGCCACTCCTCCCTATCGCCACTCCTCCCTATCGTTCATCGCCCTAGGTAGGTCTTCAGGACAACAACCTGTATCCTCACATAGCTGCTGAATGTACGTTCGTGCTGGTCGTCCTGCTTTTGCGCGGCCGTGTGTGGGGATCCATAAGAGTACATCTCTTATGAGTTCATCTCTGCTTCTCCAGCAATGTCCTGCATGTCTGGTTCGCCTAACTTGAATAGTTTTCGTGATAGGGGGCAGGTGGCCGTACAGTTGGTGTCTTGTGGGGTGTTGCTGCCAGGACTTGTTGAGGATTGCAGGCAGCATTCTTGTGTAATTGCCATCTAGTTTCTTCTCCAGCCGTTTTGTTAGCGTCCATGTAGTGCATCCATATAGCAGTATCGATGTGACCGCTGCCTGGAAGAAACTGCGTTTCATTTTATCGGTTAGGTCTGATTTCCATATAGTCGATAGCCTATTGATAGCTGTCCATGCTTTCGTTAACCTCGTTTCGATGTCCTTTTCGGTTGATTCGACGCTGCTTCCTAGGTACGTGAATTTGTTTACTAGTTTAAGAGGGGTTCCTTCTAGAGTGGAGATGTCCCCCGTTTGGTTATAGCACATATATTCCGTTTTGTGTGCATTAACATGGAGGCCTATGCTTGCTGCTGCTCGTTCCAAGCTATGCAGAAGTGTTTCGGCTTGGTCAGGTGTATTTGCCAGTATCGCTATGTCATCGGCGTAGTCGGCGTCGGTAATTGTTGTTGCGGGGTATCTTCTGCTTCTTTTCTTCGTCAGTTCGAAGCCATTCTCTTTGATTTTGTCAATCGATGTTCTAAGTACGTAGTCTAGGCAAATGATAAAGAGATACGGAGCCAGCGTGTCCACTTGTAGTACTCCTGCTACAATGTCGAAGTATTCTGTGTCTCCATCTGGTGATCGTACTTTTACTTTAGTGTTTCTATAGAGAATCGTTATTGCCGCTACGGTTTCTTTAGGTATGCCGTACGCTAGTAGGATTTGTTCCATCTTTCCTCTGTGAATGGAGTCGAAAGCCTTGGTAAAGTCGACAAATATTAATGTCGCTTGTAGGTTCTTTGCCCGTACACCTTCAAGGATTCTGCGGATGGTTAATATTTGTGAGGTCGTAGATCTATTTCTTCGGAAGCCATTTTGGTTTTTTCTAAGTATGTTGTCGATTTTGGGTTCTATTCGGTTTCGTAGTAGGGCATTGTAGATTTTGGCAGCTATGGATGTAAGTGTTATGCCTCGGTAGTTTTTGGCTAATCCGAGGTCCCCCTTTTTAGGGAAGGGGAGTATGCATCCCTTCGTCCATCTATCTATCGGATTTTGATTGTATACTGCGTTGCAGTGTCGGAGCAGTATGTCGTCGAATTGTCTGGTCTTCCATACTTCCGGGGGAATTTCGTCCAGTCCTGCAGCTTTCCTATTTTTAATTTTTCTGAGAACCGAGTCGAGTTCTCCTTGTGTGAACGGTCCTAGTTTAATGTCTAATTGTTTGCTAATTATTCTGGTGATTGGTTCATGCGTTATTTTTGGTGGGTTTCCAAGTAAGTTTTCGAAGTGCTGTTTCCACAGTTTTATTCTTTCTTGTTGGTTTGCTGCTTTAAGTTTTGCTTTGGCTGTGTTCTTTCTTCTGCTCACTTCGTTTATTGTTTGCCAGGCAATTCTAGATTGTCTATCTTCTACCGAGTCTCTAATCTTATCTATCTGATTTTGAATGTATTCTGTCTGTTCCTTTATATATATGCCTGCTAATTGATATTGTGCCGTTTTTAGTTTTAAGGCATTTGTGTTTGTTGGGTTTTTTCGATAGTTTTTGGAGGCTGTTTTCACTAGTGCACGTTTTTCTCTCACCGCTAAAGTTTCCCATGGGACTCTATATTTAGTTTTAATTTTTGTTGGAATGTATTTTGCTGCTGCCTCAAGGTGTGCATTGACGAAATTTTCGTATTCGTCGTTTGGTGTACTTTTTTCCGTCTTTTCTTGTAGTGTTTCGAATCTGTTTCTTAATTCTAATACGTATTTATCTCTGACATCTTTGTTGTTTAATAGGGCCCAGTTATAGTGTTTGGTGGTCGCTGTTCGTTTGTCGTTTTTTCGTAGGCTTAACCGTATTTTCGTTGTGACTATTCGGTGATCGGTGGACACACCCTCAAAAGAGGAGTATGCCTCGCAATTCAATGCACTATTCTTCCATTTCTTGTTTATAAGGACGTAGTCTATCTGAGCTTTAGTATTGTTTGCGTACGTGTATGTCCATAGTTTGCCCTCTCTTTTTTGGTAGTTTGTATTGAGGCATGCTAATCTATTTTCTATCTCCTTAATTGTCTCATAAAGACAGCCTCTGAGCTTAGGGAATAACCAAAAGTCACAGGGAGCAAGGTCTCGACGAGAGGGAAGCTGAGGAACTATCTTGATGCCCATTTTGCTCAAATAGTCTGTGACAAGAATGGAGTTGTGGACTGGTGCATTGTCCTGGTGGAAATGCCACTGACCCGATTTGAAGAGTGCTGGCCTCTTTCCGAGGAATCTCTTTCCGAACTCCCTTAAAACCTCAACATAGTAACCCTAATCCTAACCCTAAGCCTTTGGCTAATTAACTCTGGTGTACTGACTTTCTTACTCCTCCCACACCTCTCATCCCCCATCACAGACTCCCTGGCTCCCTTGAATCTCTTATGTCACTCAAAAACTGATGCTCGATTCATGCAATATGCTCGAAAAGCAGTCTGAAGCATTCCATACGTTTCTGTGGCATCATTTTTTCCAAGTTTAAAATACAATTAAATTGCATTTCGTTCTTTTAAATTCTCCTCACGTCCAGATTGCATTTTTGAAATTCCCCAGCTGTGACAGTCAGGCTTTAGTAGGCTGTATTCCAATTGCTGCTGTAGCTGTTCATTTGAAGCTGAAATCATGAAATTGGTCAGTCATCTCATAAGATGTATAGAAATAAGATACTGAATTTTCAAGAGTCAACAACAATTTTAAATGCCTGTACAAAAAAAGGCTGGAAACTTATTGAAGGCACCACGTATGTGTATAAACAGGATTTGGTATTAAATAATCTAAAATGGTTGACATTACTTACCCGCCTCCCAAAAAAACACAACAAATGAATGCAATTAACATATGTGTATAAACAGGATTTGGTATTAAATAGCCAACAAAAGTTGATATGCTTCAAAACGCAACCAACCATCAAGTATTTCGATCTCGCACAAATAGTTCTGTCAACTGTTTTCAAGTAATACTATATAATTCTAATAATACAATTCACAATCAATAATTTATTAGTACACAGTTAAATGGTTTTAAGTATTATAAATGATTAAATAATTCTATTTGACCCATCGATAGGACCCTAACAGGCACTATTTCTCCAGTTCAGCGTGGAACTGAAAGTAATAGTAATGAAGTGGTGAGCCTCATTTTTCAAAGCTCCTGGACTGGAGCCTCACCATCATATGTATCAAGTATAGGTCACCTAGTGGGGATCAAACTGTCTTGCGAATTATCTTGGAAGTAAGCTTGCCTCACACCCAGGGCACAAACATTTAATGTTCTGAGCGTGGCACTGCATCTGAAGCACCTGACGGTGAAGCTCCAGTTCTGGAGATGTGGGCAAAGTGGAATACCTGTTCATTACCATTACTTCATTGCCCACTCTTAACCAAAGTGCTTGTACCTGTTAGCCTCCCATCTTTGAGTCAAATAGATCTGTTAAAAAAGTATTCGTATTCGATAAATATTCAAAAAAACATATACAATGAACAATATGTATTAAACTCGAGGCATAAAATAACTCTAGGTAGTTTGACATGCCATTAAAATCAATCAATCAGACAATCTCAGAATTAATTTTTTTTATTTATTGCGGACTTTTTGTCCTCATCTTGGTAGTTTTTGTGTTGTTTCTTCTTTCACTACGTTTCGGCTGAATTTCACCTCTGGCCTTCTTCAGGTGATTTTTACCGCGACCTCGTATAGGAATGCTGAGTCTTGTAACCGTATCCCCAGTAATTACTGCCTTCCATAGTTGTTGTCTATCGCACCACGTTTTTTTTCCGAAACGTAGTGAAAGAAGAAACAACACAAAAACTACCAAGATGAGGACAAAATGTCCGCAATAAATAAAAAAATTAATTCTCAGATTAAGAAGCCTCATCTCAAAATGATTCCAATTAAAGGCAAGTACAGACAATCTCATATGATAAAATTAGCTTGCATAAAATAACAGATGTGGGGACTTCGCGTCTTTAGTCGGTAAGTGCCACCGCGTTCTTGTTCTCGACCAGAAACAAACAAACAAACAAACAAATAAACAACAACAACAACAATAAAAATAAAATAAAATAAAAAAAACGCTGTGAGTCTGCACCTGAGGATTCCAAATTCTTCCCTTCCCCTTAAATGAATAATCTGATGCTGACCGAGCGTTCTTTCTTGTAAATGGTTCACAGGATTATAGCACTCAGTGAGGATCAAATTCACTTCATGGAAGAAATGGTCCGCGATAGGATCTTGCTTACCAAGTTAAACTATGCTTGTATATTTCTCTTTAATTAGTTGAGTTATTTCAAATGTTTCTAATAATCATCGCTGACAGATGTCTTGCATGGTTTAATATGTTCACCAGTTAGATTAGCAGACCATTACTCGTGAATATGAATCTCACTGAGCCCTACATACATCCGGTAAGCTTAGTAAATATGATTGTTTGTTTGGGTTTTATTGCATATCAACCTTTGTGGGTTATTTAATACCAAATTCTTTTTATACAAATTAGCAGTTCTATTTCAAACAAATCAGTTTAGCATAAGTACACTGTTTAATTGTCAAACAATTCTGTTGCAAACTATTCAGTTTAGTCAAACAGTTTTAATTTAAAGAATTCAGTTTTGTATAAGTATAGCTTTCGGTTTACACGCAGTTAAATGTCAAAACAGTTCTATTTCTAACAATTCAGTTTAGCATGCAAAAACAGTTCCATTTCAAACTATTCGGTTTAGTATAAGTACACAGTTTAGTTCTATTTGATCCATAGATAGGGCCCTATCAGGTGCTACCATTCCGGGCCAGAGTGAACGTAGGAGCGATGGCAAGGAAGGCGTACTCCACATTCCCCAAAGCTCCTGCATTAGTCGAGCCTTACTATCAGATTGCTTAGTATCATATATAGGACACTCGTTGGGAAAGTTTTACTCCTCTGCAGAGATACAGCCTGTGTATTCTACAGCCCTAGCCGACTAGGCTTAATTATAATTATAATTATCGGCACCTATCGTGGTGTAATAGCGAGCAAGCTAGACCAGCAGACCATCACTAGTGAGATTAAGTCTCACTAGGTTCCACATATATCTGGCCTTTTGCCACAACTGAACAAACTTTGTAAATAACTAATTATCATCGCCAACTCGAATATCAACCGACTGCAGTTATCTATGCGCTTGGGTCAATAGTAATGTATTTCCCTGAGAGATTAATTTTCCTCTGGCTTTAAACTATTTCATAGAATTCAAAACCAAGAAAAGAGAGATTTGATAGCACTTGAACAGCCAAATCTCTTTTACAGCTTTCATGTCTTCACTATAAATACCAGCTCTGTGTCGATGTCCTTGACATTTTTAACTTGAAACAAATTTGCATGGAAGTATCAGAATAGCAAGCCGCATTCTAATAGTGGCATTTCCTGTCAAGCGCTGACGACCAACAATTTCTGATTAGATATTTCATTTGAAACTTGCTGGTTTTGATCTCTTCTTAGATCTACTCACAGCTTATTTACACTCTCATGTCTGCGTTTGAAAACTTATTGAATTGCTTGTTATTTCCAGCATATCTAACAATTGATTTTAAACAGCCTTGAGTTTGTACTTTGTTTTTCCTTGACATAATTGTTGTGGGGAACACTTCTTTCTGTGTGAATCTATGGAGCAATTCGACAAAAAATCAGCGATATTAACTAAAATTGCTCTCTAATTTGATCGAAAGGCAGATTATTTATAATGGATAAAAAAAAAGCTAAGAGAGAAAAAAGAAAAAAAAAACGGAATGAATAAAACTTCCCAACAAAGAAAGCAAGAAGAAAATTTAAAAAAAAAAAAACTGAGAATATTAGAAGCAAGAAGATAGAAAAGAAAAAAAGTAAGTGACTCTCCAGCAGAAATCTCACCAAAGGAATGAATACTTGACTCGTCCTCCCAGTAAGATACTCTGAACTATTTCGAAAATAAGGCAGTAACTCAGACAGATAGGAGAAAGGACAAGAAAATCGACAATCATACTCAAGGCCTTACAGACTCAATATATCAATCGGCAGGTGGGTGAAACTCCTCCAACGAGTGTTTTGGACATGACACTAAACAGTCCGATGGTGAGGCTTCAGGAGTACTCCTTTATTGCCATCGCTCCCAGGTACACTCTGGCTTGGAGTGAGAGCACCCGATATGGTCCTATCTTTAGGTCAAATAGAAGTAAACAGTGTACTTATGCTAAACTGAATGGTGTGAAATAGAATAATTTTTACATTTAAACTGTGTACTTATGTCAAACTGAATTATTTTGAAAATGGGTCAAACAAAACTAAACTGTGTACTTATGTTAAACTGAATTATTTGAAATAGATCTGTTTGTATTTATAAAATGGATTCGGCTTTAAATAACCTACATGGTTGATATGCCATAAAATCCAAACCAAACCAAACCAATCTATATATCAAAAAAAAAAGAAGGAGGAAGAGGACTCATCAACATCGAGGATTGTGATGATGAAACAATTTAAGGACTCAAAGAACATACAAAGATAAAAAAAAAGCAAAGAAAGACTAGTTTAATGGCATATCAACCTGTGTGGGTTACTTAATACCAAAGATTTCTTCGGAGAAGAACAGCAAGGATACTATTAAACCTAGAACTGGGGAGGAAAGGATGGGCATCAAGACAGTTCCTCAGCCTCCCTATAGTTCAGACCTTGCCCTCTGTGACTGCTTTTCGACCATGTTGTACGAATCGAGCATCAGTTTTTGAGTGGCATAAGAGATTCAAGGAAGGTAGGGAGTCTGTGAGGGATGGTGAGAGGTATGGGAGGAGTAAGGAAGTCAATACACCAGAGTTGATTGGCCAAAGGGTGAGGGTTAGGGTTAAAGTTTCTATGTTGAAGTTCGGGATGAGATTCCGTCAGAAGAGGCCAGCACTCTTCAAATCGGGTCAGTGGCATTTCCAACAGGACACAACTCCATCCTTGTCACAGACTATTTGACCAAGATGGGCATCAAGACAGTTCCTCAGCCTCCCTGTAGTCCAGACCTTGCTCCCTGTGACTTTTGGTTGTTCCATAAGCTCAGAGTCTATCGTTATGAGACAATTGAGGAGATGAAAGAGGCTGTGACGAAGGTCATTGACACGCTCACACAAGAGGACTTCCATGGAACCTTCCAGAAGTTGTTGGAATGATACAACAAGTGCATTGCAACCGGAGGAGATTACTTCGAAGGAGACTAGAGTTTCATCTGTGTACTATCAATAAAAGTGCCCATACAAAAAAAAGTCTGGAAACTTATCGTATGCACCTCGTATATGATATGTAAACACATTTTGAACATAATATTCTTAAACGAACCTTTGCTCATTTTTTTGGCACACAGTTAAATGGTTTCGACTTTTGCTATCAAATAAGAATAATTCTATTTACTATTAAGCCTATGTTTGCGTAAAGTGAAAAATGGCTCTAAGTATTGCTATGTATTACTAACAATTCAATTACACATCAGTCATTTGTGTACACAGAGATAAACAATCAAACAGTTCTATTTCAAGCAATTCAACTTAACATTGGTCATTTGTTTGCCCTCAGTTAAAATATCAAACAGTTCTATTTGAACCATTGTGAGGGCCTAATTAAGAGCTATCACTCCGGGTCACTGTCGACCTAGGAGTCATGGCAATGAAGGTAAACTCTGCATTCTCCAAAGCTATAAAATTACTGAAGCCTCACCATTGTTTTCTGTCATATCTAGGACACTCGTTGGTCCTACTCCTATTGTTGTGAGACCGAAACTTACCTGCATGATTGACTCTTCCAGTACTATATTACTAGCGTAGTAATATCCTAATACGGTTAGTAGTAGTAGTAGCAGTAGTACAAGGCTACTCGAAGTACGACTACTAATATTGGACACTATCCTTTGTAGCTTTTATTAATATATCTTTCTTACCCTATTTACCAACCCCTCCACTCAGGCAGGATATGATACAAGGTCAATTTTTAAGCGAGGTTTAACAGGTTTGAATTCAGATTTTTCCTTCTCCTTGACTAGTTGCCTCACCAAGGCTGAAAAACTTAGTCTGTCCTACTATTTACTCATAGCTGGAGGGAGAATAATTGGATTTATACCTTTCCCAAGGGTATTAGTGCTATGTGAAATGCAATCAGCCTCGTCCAGGATTTGAACTCGTGTCGCCGTGTCCATTTCCTACAACAATAACCATTACACCACGAGCACCTCCATATCGTTCTTACCTCTAAACCGTGTTCCGTGTTTTCTTCTGTGTACCGACTTTGGGTCCACATTACCTATACAGAGATGCAGATGGTATATTCTTGAGTCCCAGCTGACTGGATCGGATGATCAAAAAGTATTGAGACGGTTGATCTCTGGAACTTGCACTGATTCGTTCGGGCTTAAACAAGTTCTCTCGATATCGGTCTTAAAGTCTGGACGTCATCATTTTGTTAGAAAACTTGCTTAGCTGAGTACGAATCTTTGTTTAACATTTTTTTTTAAATTTTAGATTCATGATGTTGTATAGCCGTGTAATACATATACGACATACAAATATACCTCTCACACTTTATTCGTAATGGTTGGAAAAGGGTCTTTAGCAGCACTTCTTTCTCATTCTGCTGGCTGCTCAACCGGGGTCCTGCTGAGAGCTGGTTCTCACTGCCTCGAACTACAACTCGAACTTCAACTGCCTGACTCCAACTAACTTGAACTCTCTGTGGCACCGGGTTATGTAATTGTTTGACATCCACCTGCTTCCTGTGGCGTCGCAATTGCACCGAATTCAACCCGTCCACGGTCAAGGTGATACCCTGATATCGTCGACCGGATGCACCTGTTATTTACACAGGTGCATCTCTTAATTGACAGCTAGGCCGGAGGTCAATATGCAAGAATGAAAAGCTATTGAGAACTCACTCATGATTCGGTATCGTTGTTTAATGGCATATCAACGTTCGTGGGTTATTTAATACTAAAGCAATCCTTTTGGTAGAGCAACATTGATGCTATTTAACCCATAGCTTGAAGGTTTATACCTTTCCCTGGGGTATAGTCTGAAAGTGATCATAATAGCACGACTGGAGTTCGAACTCGCTTACAACGATTCCGGAGTCCAGGGCTTTAACCATTACACCACGAGGACATCCTCTCGATATGTTTTGATCAAACCATCTATACTTGTATAATGCAATAACGAGTCAGAAACACCCTATAGTTCCAAAACTGAATAGGTGGGAAAAATATTTCAACTTGTTATCAATAATATGTTATATTTGAATGGGTGACCAACAGGAATTATAGTCTCTTGTGATAGATATTTTCTGACAAGAATAGAAATGTTATCAAATAGAATGACAAGTTGAACAACTGTGTTTTAATTAAAAATCAACACACACACACACACACACACACATGCACGCGCGCGCGCACACACACACACACACACACACATATATATATATATATATATACACTGTTGTTGTTTCAACATTTGAGAAGAGTCATTTATATTCCATGGCTTGTTCGGACAATTAAGTTTATTTTTTTTGTTGTTGATATTTTGTTTTACGTCAAGATAAATTATAAACACTCCTCTAATGAATCTAAGTATTGCGCCAAGGGCAAATTAGTTAATGAGTTGCTGAAGTCATTAATCTATCGAGATAATAATGAAAGCACAGATTACTTAATTGCTTGTTCGTTTACTGATAAAGTCGTAAATGCTTCTTTAAAAACTTTTTTTCTGTTTTACGGACTTTAGGAACAAACGAATTGTCTATCTTTACTGATTTATATACTCTTTGATAATCTTAAATGTTTCGTAACTTTTTTTACAGGTGAATCATCGATAAACAGTATTAATGTTTCACAAGATTTTTTTTTTCTATATGATCAATAACCAGTCAAAAGCAGTCAACACTTGACCTATGTGTATGTGTGGTCCAATCAGTTGGGATTGTAGAATACACCGACTGCATCACTACAGAAGGGCAAGACTCCCCCCCCACAATGAGTGTTCAGTGGCCCGATAGGCTGGGGCTGCAGAATTCACCGACTGCATCTCTACAGAAGGGCAAGACTTCCCCCCACAATGAGTGTTCAGTGGCCCGATCGGCTGGGATGCAGAATTCACCGACTGCATCTCTACAAAAGGGCAAGACTTCCCCCAACGAGTGCCCTGTGGCCCAATCGGCTGGTGCTGCAGAATTCACCGACTGCATCTCTACAGAAGGGCAAGACTTCCCCCAACGAGTGTCCTGTGGCCCAATCGGCTGGTGCTGCAGAATTCACCGACTGCATCTCTACAGAAGGGCAAGACTTCCCCCAACGAGTGTCCTGTGGCCCAATCGGCTGGTGTTGCAGAATTCACCGACTGCATCTCTGCAGAGGTTTAAGACTTCTACAACGAGTGTCCTGATATGACTCTAAACAGTCTGATGGCGAGGTTCCAGTAATGCTGGAGCTTTGGGAAATGCGAAATTCTCTTTATTACCATCGCTCCCAGGTCCACTCTGGCCCGAGTAGTAGCACCTGATAGGGTCCTATCTATGGATTAAATAGAATTAAACTGTGTAATTTACGCTAAACTGAATGGTGTGAAATAGAACTGTTTTGACATTTAACTATGAGTAAGTAAATAAAAAGCTATTCTCATATTAAACTGAATTGTTTGACACTTATCAAAATTACTTAATTTGGCATTAAATGACCTGAAAATGGTTAACATGCGTAAAACAAAACAACTAACCAACTAACCGTTCAACAAATTACTACTGATGCTTAACTGAATTGTTTGAAATAGAATAGTTTTTACTTTTAAATTGTGTTCTTATGTGAAACTGAATTGTTTGAAATAGAACTGTTTGTATTTATAAAAATGGATTTGACATTAAATAACATACACTGATTGATATGCCATAAAACCAAACCAAACCAAACCTATGCTTATGTAGACATCGTTTTAATTAGATGAAATATTTCCAACAAGGTATAGGAAATTGTCTACAAGTATCAGAGGTTTGATATGCAATGAGGAGATGACACCATCTTGATTAAAACGCATGGACTTGGTTTTTTGTTTGTTTGTTTTTAGTAGACAGATTATCGACTATACAGAAATTTGATCTCCGTGATAAAATAAAACGGTGATTTGTCTAAGCTGTAGCCTTGTCAGTATTAATGTATGGTTGAACAACTTGGATTCTAATGAAACGCCTACACAAAAAAGACTACATATGAAATACACAAGGACACTGCGTGCCGTGTTGAATAAATCCTGGAAGCAGCACTTTACAAAACAGCATCTGTACGACCACTTACCTCCCATCTTTCCAGTCACCTAAGTAAGACGAATAAGACATGTTGAGCCCAGCAGGTGAAGTAAGGAGGAACTTATAAGCTACGTTCTCCTATGTACTCCCGCACATAGATACACCAGAGTTAGCAGACCAGCAAAAACTTGCATGCATCAACGCTGTTCAGACACTGAGTGTTGTCTGGAGGACTGACCAAGTACGATGGCTAATTGGGAGGGAAGGCGAGAACGGATAAAAGGAATCCTTACCGTCGGCATGCATTGAAGCTTTTTTCTTACAACCATTCATATTATCCATCTACAATTTTTAACTTGCATTTTAGCTTTACTTGTAAGTAAAGTTGCTGACCTTAGACAAGGGTGACCCGAGGGCTCCCTTTTCAATTCCTACAACACTGAGGTGTAGGGGACGGCGCTACTCCATTTTTTTTATTGTTCCCCTTTACTCTTGATCTGACCCTTATAAGGCTGAGTGTTAAGCAAGGCGGCATCAAGTACCATTTTTGAGTGTTTGGTATGACTCGACCTGGGATTGAACCTCAGTCTCTCAGACCATTGAACAACACTTTACTTATTTGGCCATTATTGTTGTTAATATTTTCCTAAATTTTTATTAGAAGATGCATTGTTGACCGTTATTCATCGTTTACAATTATTTCCTCAATCTAAATTTAAGCTGCCCAGCATCTCGGCTGAGGAGAAAGATCCTCTCCCACAACGAGTATTTTGGATATGACATTAATCTATCTGATGACAAGGCTCCAGTCCTGGAGCTTTAGGAAATATTGAGTGCCCTTGCGTTGCTACTGTTCCCTGGAGTGGTAACAACTGATAGGGTCCTATCTATGGGTCAAATAGAACTGTTTAATCATTAAACAGTGTGCTAACAAATGACTTACATTAAAGTTAATTGTTAGAAATAGAATTCTTTGACCATTTAACTGTGCGTAAACAAATGGATGATGTGTAATTAAATTGTTAGCAATAATCAAAACAGTCCAACTCGGTAGAAACAATAGTGTGCAAACAAATTAATTCTGACTCATTCAAAAATAAAATTACCAACAGATTATTCACTTAAAATCATATATGTACATCTACTTAAATGTGTGTAAACAAATGACTGATATTGAATTGTTACTGTTACTTAGCAATACTCAAATCCATTTAAATGTGGGAAAACAAATGACTGATATTAAATTGTTATATAGTAATTTTCAAATCCATTTAAATGTGTGCACGTCATAGCGCGACTGGAAGTTGAACTCGCTTACTACGAGTCCACAGTCCATCGCTTTAACCATTGCACCACGAGGACAATTCATTCGGTTGGCAAACAAATGACTGATATTAAATTGTTACTTTTACGTTGTAATACTCAAATCCATTTAAATGTGTGCAAACAAATGATTATTAGAAAATAGAGTTATTCGTGTTAGATAGAAATACTTGAAACCATTTAACTGTCTATAAAAAATGAACTCAGGCTTATTTAAAAATGTTATTAAGAAAATGTGTTTACAAATCATGTATTTGGCATTAAATAACCTATACAGATTGATATGCCATAAAAAACCCAACCCGACCAACCAACTGAATTGAAGCGCTCTGTCAGAGGATCTTAGAATGCGTTGACTGTATTTCCTGCCGATTGTTAAGAGCCTCCGAAAAAGGCTACCCAAAAATAACGTAGACACAGAGTCAACGGGGTTTGGTTACCAAGTTGGTCTGACAGTTACTTAGACTAGAAAGCGAGAGTTACTAAATGTGGGTTGGTTTGCAAATGATTTAATACCAAATCTTGTTATTATATATCCATCATTTGTAAGCGAATAGTGTGCAGGAAATTTTATTTTAAAATGAGTTCTTTGAGTTCATTTGCTTGCGCACAGTTACTAACAGGTACAACCAATCCGGGTCAGAGTGGAAGATTCAGTTTTGGGGCCTCTCCATCAGATGTACTTTAGTGTCATATCCAGTACACACGTTGCTTGATATTAACTCTTTGCAGAGATACAATCGGTGTATTCTACAACCCCAGTCGACAGGACGTAGTTTCTGATTGTGTCAACGCTAACTTATATATATATATATATATATATAGAGAGAGAGAGAGAGAGAGAGAGAGAGAAAGAGTGATATAGATTGATATTTTCTTATTAAAGTTTGTTAATCGTTAGATTTAGAGAGAACCGTCTTCAATGTGGCGAATACGATCTAGTCAAGCTAAAGCACCTATTCCCATCAGATTGCTAATGTTAAGCAAGATGGCCCGGTTAGTATTTTGATGGGTAAGCATTTGGTAACAGTAGGTACTGTAAATCGGTGGTTTTCAAACTTTTTGAAGCCGAGACTCATTTCTAGTTTCATATTAATAAAAATGAAATTTATCAAAAATATTTAATATTCAAATATCTAAATTTTCACATTCAGTATTTATACTAATGAAAGACATAGTAGCCTTTTGACCACCTTTTGAGACCACAATGGATAGTCAGAAGTCACGATAAGCCAACATTCTGGGAGGGATTGTTGTTTAAACTGAATTTTCATATGTGTGTACTAGTAAGTAGAAATATGAATTTGCGGTTCTATCGCAAATCGAATATAAATTTTCAAAACACCTTTGCAGCGTCTATAGACCCATGCTGTTTAAGTGGAGGTCCCCCACCCACAGTGGTTTCGAACCCCCGTTTGAAAACCACTGCTTTAAGTAACATGAGATCAGTTTGCTAAAATAAGCAAAGCTTAGTAAATAACTAGAAAAACCTTAAACACAGTACCACGGCCGTATATGTGCGCATGTGTGTGTGTTTGTGTGTGGATAAGTTTGTTGCCTTTGATGTAGAAGGTTAATGTAATGGTCGTTGGATTTCCATAAACAGCGCATGCGCGAGTCAAATGTAGACCACAAGGAGTAGGTCACTGGTGTTAATTTGGATAGAGCAAATAACAGTGAAAATATCGTAAAATGCCTCATACAGATTCTGGTATCAAAATGGTAAATAGTGTAAACGTCTCCTATTAATTTCACTCGATGAAAATATGCATATTCGACTGATTCAATCACCCTTGTACACAAGGCTAATTTCGTAAAGCATCGGACTATCGATATTTTAGAAAAATAACCTCGAAACCTTTTAGCTCTGTGACATTAAAGAAATATCTAGACGCCTGTCTCTGAGTAATGATTACTATGTTTTTTTTTAAAATCATTATTTAACAGGCGGCATTCAATCTTCTCAGAGGCTTTGAATTCAACTAATTTAAGTTAAGTAGGTATCTACAAACCGGTCTAGTGGTTAGAGTGTTTGCTTATGGTCCGGGAGACCGGGGTTCAATCCCAGGTCGAGTCATACCAAAGACTTTTCAAATATGGTACTTGATACCTCCTTGCTGGATGAGGCTGTTTGTATTTCAAAAAGCATTAATAACCTTGGGATTATCTTCCACCAGCTATTGGTAACCAGTATGGCAGACTGGGCTCTTTAAACTTGTTATCATAACTAGTCGAGGAGAAGGAAAACTCTGAATTCTGGTCTAGTGGGTAGAGTGTTTGCTGATGGTCCGGGAGACCTGGGTTCAATCCCATGTCGAGTCATACCAAAGACTTTTCAAATATGGTACTTGATACCTCCTTGCTTAACCCTCAGCATTATAAGGTCCGGATCAAGAGCAAAGTGAAGCAATCCAGGAAAAGGAGTAGCCCCCTTTCCTAAACCTTGGTGTAGTAGCTATTGAAAATGGAGACTTCAGGGCGCCCTCGACTACAGTTGCCAACTTTACTTTACCAGGTATCTACAAAATCAGGAATGGAGTTCATTGCGGCAAGATGAGAGGTAATAAACTATTATTATAGAAAAGTTGTGACGAAATGGCTCTCGACGCTGCATGGTTGTTTGTTTGTTTAAGTTTTATGGCTTATCAAACTTTAATGCCAAATCCATTTTTATACTATAATCAGTTCTATTTCAAACAATTTAGTTTTGCATGAGTACATAGTTTAATTGTCAAAAACATTTCTATTTCAAGCTATTTAGTTTAGTAAAACAGTTCTAATTCAAACAATTCAGTTTAGTAAAAGCATAGATTTTGTCTACACACAGTTAAATGTCCAGACAGTTTTATTTTTAAAAAATTCAGTTTAACGTTTAATGACAACAACAGTTCCATTTAAATTAATTCAGTTTAGCATAAGTACACGGTTTAGATGTCAAAACAGTTCTATTTCGAGCAATTCAGTTTAGCATAAGTACGCAGTTTACTTCTATTTGACTGATAGATAGGGCCCTATCAGGTTCTAACACTCTGGGCCAGAGTGGACCTGGGTGAATCCGGTCGAAGATATCGGAATATCACCTTGATCTGTGGACGTGGTTGAATTTGGTGCAGATGCATACGCCCACTGGAAGCAGACAATTATATAACCTGGTGCTACAGATGGCTTGAGTCAGTTCGAGTCTCAGTTGCAGTTGGAGTCAGTTGGGGGACAAGATGCCAGCGTGAGAATCAGCTTGTAGACTGAGGGCTTGCGGCCCTCAGTGACCCACGGTTGGGCAGCTCAGCTAGAATAAGGAAGTAGTGTTGCTATGGTCAGAAAAGCTTTGGGTCAATATGTAGCAGTCTGTCCCCGTCTCCAACCCACCTCTCACACACAAAAAACATCAACCCTTTCGAGAATAAAGTGTGAGAGGTATATTTTTATAAAGAAGCGTGTCCGTTCGTTCATTGAAGTTCGTCATTATCGTTGACTATGTTTCTGCATATATTTGTATATGTATATGTATACGTATAGTTGTATGCTTATGAGTATATGAAAATATTATTAAATCTTTCAGGTCAAAAAATCAGAACATTTTTGTCTAAAATTAGCATAAACTCGAACTAGAAACCTTTTTTAAAGACTTAATCGCAATTTTGATGATAAATTTGATCGCAAAAATGTTATTAGTTATTCGATAAAACCATCACCTTCAAAACATCTTAACTTCTGAAACGGAAGATAATAGACCCCCACCCCCAAGAAAATAAGAAGAAAATGTGTATTTGACTCAAAATTCACGATTAAGATTAGGCATATATCCTTTTACATAAACAATTTTCAAAAATAGCCAATATTGCTCGATATGGCACGTAAACACGAATGCATTCTGTAATATGAGATATATTACCTGCGCTTTTATTTTTTTAAGTAAATAAAAAGACACACACACACACACACACACACACACACACACACACACACACACACACACACACACACACACACCTCTATGTAATAACAATTCTTTGTAGAAGTTGTTAGAACAATTATACAAAAAGGTAACCTCTTGGCATAAAACAACCTTAGACGGTTTAGATCAATCAAAATCAGTCAAATAGTTTCGTGATTGACATTCATAGAACTCGTGTAGTAGAAAAACCGTTTAAGTTTTTATATTTAATATATCTATTGTATATTGCGCAACTTATAAAGACTAGAGCACTTAAAACAAAAAAAAAAAGTTTTATTTGTCATTCTATAACTATTAATTTAAAAAAAACAACCTTTCTTTAAAAAATCTTTCTTTTTTTCTTTGTTTCTTTGTTTGTTTGTTTGTTTCTTTCTTTTTCGATATCAATGCCTTGCTTCATTCCTTCTTTCGTTTCTTTTTTATTTGTGGTTTGTTTATCTTTCTGCTTTCCTTTTTACCTTTTTCTACATTTCTTTCTTTCTTTCTTTCTTTCTCCATGTTTTTCCTTCCTTTCCTTCCTTCTTGTTTTCATTCCTTCTTGGATTCTTCTTTCTTTCTTTCTTTCTTTCTTTCTTTCTTCTTGGTTTCATTTGTTCTTGGATTCATTTCTTTCTTTCTTTCTTTCTTTCTTTCTTTCTTTCTTTCTTTCTTTCGCTGCATTCTTTCACTTTTCTTTTCTACCTTTGCTTTTCTTTCTTGTTTTATTTTTCATGCTTGAAGGCATTCCTAAGATTTTACTTTTTTTTCTTTTTACGAAGCCAGTCATTTTTATTCGTCCTTTCTTTTTAATTGAGTCTGTTTTTTCTTCTTCGTATTTTATTAATTTGACTCTCTAAATGGCGGTTATCACGGAGGGCGTTTTTGCGTAACTCTTCCAGGTATAATCCCAATAAAGCCGCAAACTTAGAATAAAATTAGAATGTTCTTGAGTCTTAAAAACTGTACTGTAAATGTTTATTTCTTGTTGTTTTCAATGAAGTTGTTGAGCACATGCATAAACAGTACTCGTTTTTAATTACCTGCGTGTTAAAATTTAAAAAAAAATGAATCTATTTTTGTCTTCTAAAGCCGTCACTACAACAAGACCTGAATAATTAAGTAAGATTGAATATTTGATCTAAACTTCCGAAAGAACCAAAAGTTACTCAACAGATAACAACCTCAACGAACAACCCTCGGGGTGGTAAAAAAAAACAAAATTAAATAAATAAATAAATGAATAAATAAATAAAGTAAGAAAAAAAAAGAAAAAGAAAGCAAAAGAAAAAAGAAACAACCACTGCTACACCATCACCTTCTACCCACCCCCTAAAAAAGCACGTGGAAGCAAGAATGATACATTGACGGAAATCAAACTAAGATGAGGTCATTGGCTTTTTGCTATGGAAACCATAAAACTGCGTAGATCAAAATGGTAGTATTCGGCTGTGTGGCTTGAATCAGCCGCTGATAAACCTTGTTCGGGTCACATGGGAAAGGGGGTCTGTTGCTTGACGACTCCCAAACCCTTATGATTCTAGCCAATTAAAATCACCAAAGAGGGATCCTGACGTATTTGATATTAACGCAATCATCGCTGTCATCTCCTATCAATTATTTTTGTGAATGATTGACTTTAACTATATTTACCAACCCCTCCACTCGGGCAGGATATGACACAAGGTCAATTTTTTAGCGGAGTTTAACAGGTTTGAATTCACAGTTTTCCGTCTCCTAGAATAGTTGCCTCATCAGTCTGTCCGACTATTCGCCCATAGCTAGAGAGAGAATAATTAGATTCATATCTTTCTCAAGGGTATTAGTAGTATGTGAAATGTAATCAACCTCGTCCAAGATTTGAACTCGTGTCACCGTGTCCATTTCCTACGAAGATACCCATTACACCACGGGCACCTCCATGATTGACTTTAACAGTATGCTCTCCTATCTCTGCCCAGTGATTAGGAATTTGCGTTTATTGTACATCCATATTTTAAATTTTTGTGTAATTGTTTCTTAATCTTATTTTTTTTCCACAGACCCTCAGTTATATGATATCAAGTATTCCTATAATACACATAATTTGCACACAATTGTTTAGTTTCAAGTATTCTTATCTAATAATAATAATTATATCCTTTCAAGTAATTATTTCTATTTTTTGATAGTCTGCACACTGTTATATGGTTTTTGATGGTTTGGTTTCTTTGTTTAATGGCATATCAACCTTTGTAGGTTATTTAACGCCAAAGCCATTCTCCTAGAAGAACAGTAGATGGTTTTTGAAGTAATTTATAAGAATCCTTAGTAAACAATTAGAGTTTCAAGTAACTATTCTTAATACAAATAATTTACAGTTATATGGCATCAAGTATTCCTATGTAATATGAATTATTTGTAAACAGATCTATTTGACCCATAGATGAGACCCAGACGAGAACTATCACTCTGAGTCAGAGTGGACCTGGGAGTAATGGCAAAGAATGGATACTCCATACTCCCCAGATATCCAGATTTGGAGTCTCATTATTAGATGAAGTTTTGTGTCATACACAGGACTGTTCTTTTGTGTGTATGAAGTTTGGGGAGCTCTTACTCCTCTGCGGGGGATATAGTCAATGTATTCTAAGACCTGGCAACAGAGTGTCATAGTTTTATTTGGAAAATCAAACAGCAGAAATACAGGTCGTGCCAATTAACTGAGCTTAAAAAATAAAGAGTAAAGATATTTAACAGAAAAGTCAATATTATTATCAAAAGTTTGTACTCGTGTTCACAATAAAAAAAAAATCAAAAACAAAAAAAAACAAAAACAAAAAACAAATAAAAAAACAAATAAAAAAGAAAAAGGAAAACGAACAAATAAAATAGCAGAAAATAGTTATTAAATAAGACTACGTTCAGCCTCAAAGACGACAATCATGGTTCACGGCATTGAGTCGGAAATCGCATAAAAAGAATTGGCTTACTTTCAGGCAGCTTTCCACTCACCCCAAAGCAGCACTCGTCAATTTGGCTAAAAAAGGGCTTGATTTATTACCCTGCGCCTGAGGCACCCCAAATATGGAAAGCTAACGGAACCAAAACGATTTTCTTGATCGTCTCCTTCGAAAAGCTTGCTTTCTGTGTGGCACCTCACACTAAACTAACCATGAGTCGTAAAAAGGAAATTGAATCGGTGGCTCAAGATTAGGCCCAGAACCAAACTGTTTGTGCTTCACTTGGCGCTTATGTCCTTTGAAAATGCATGAATCGATATGTTCTATACCCAGCAATGGGTCAATAGTAGGTCGGTTTGGGCTTTTTAGCCTCGGTTTGACTACTATTCTAGAAAATAGAAAACTTTGGATTCAAACCAGCTTCACTTTGTTTAACCAAGTGACCTCGTGTCGCATCCTGTCCTTGGTAGAGATATTGGGTAAATATTCACATATTAGTATTAAGGAGAAGTACAGGGTGGAACGATAAAATTGTCGTCCTAAAGAAAACACCACTACAGCTTTATTTAAAAACTTTTATTGAAAAAATCAATTCAGCTAACTTGATTATGTAGTAGAGCTGACATCTATTCAAAGTAGCCGCCTTCAGCCTCAATCACTGCTTCGATACGGATCCGGAACTGGGAGCATGCCTTTTCCACAAGCGCCGGCGGGAGCTCGGTGAATACTCGGCGGATGGCGGCGATCAGGCTGCCACCGGCCACCTGATTGCATCTGTGGATCACCACACACTTCAGCACATCCAGGTACACTTTGGTGTTGACTTTCAGCCGACTTCGAAGATGTAAGGTGGCATGATGTGGCCCTCACCTGAGATTTGCATTTTGAGGGTGCTGGTAATGGTTCTGTTGTCATAACTTGGATCGGTAGAGAGCATTAGTTGTACAACTGACATCTATTCTGTGTAGCCGCCTTCAACCTCAATCACCGCCTCAATATGGATCCGGAACTGAGTGCATGCCTTTTCCACAAGCGCCGGCGGGATCTCGGCGAATACTCAGCGGATGGCGGCGATCGAGCTGGCTTTGGTGTTGTGGGAGGTAATGTTGGTGATGTTCTCGACGTATGACCAAACGAAGTAGTCCAGCGGGTTCAGATCGGGGGGGGGAGGGGGCCAGTGAGAGAAGGATACAAAGTCGTTGCGTTCCTTCTGAAGCCAAGCCTGGGTCTCTTTGGACTTGTGGGCCGGTGCCGAGTCCTGCTGCCACACCCAGGATCTGCCACCGGCCACCTGATTGCACCGAGGGATCACCACACTCTTCAGCACATCCAAGTACACTTTGGTGTGGACTTTCAAACCGACTTCGAAGATGTGAGGTGGCATGATGTGGCCCTCACTTGAAACCACACCAAAGACCATAACCGTTGCCGGAAACTTTGTTTTCATTACCCGGTGCACGTTGAACCGTCCGGATTTGCATTTTGAGGGTGCTGGTAATGGTCCTGTTGTTATAACTTGGATCGGTAGAGAGCATGAGTTGTACAGCGGCGCATCTCTGATCTCGCTCGTTGAACATTGTGACACTTTCAGACATGATAGAAAGCTCCTATCGCTCTTGGGATTTGTACACAACTTGCCAACTAGTAGATGGTCTGCAACAAAAAAAAAAAATTAAATGGAAATGGAATCATGTTGTCTTTTCTAGGGGGATAATTTTATCGTTCTACTCTTATACTCTTTTTACGCTAACTTACAGTAATCACTTATTTCGTGACTGATTGTTTCACTTCCTAATCGCCGCATAACTATCCTTACAATTTTGTTGCGTCTTGTATATTTTTGCTTTGATAGAGTTAGTCCTTATGGCGTTATACTGTACTGTAATTAGAAGACGTTCAGTTTCTTAGAATTGAAACAACAGAACTTTATGCCTAAATTGAAATATTGCTATAGCTTAGGAACACAGGAACCATTTAGCTGTGCGCAAAGGAATTGTGTTCAATTTAACTAGTGTTAAATAGAAATACTTGTAACCACTTCAACGCACCTGTCCACAAATCTCCCTATTCACCTGATCTTGATTTGTTTGACATTTATCTTTTCCCCAAGCTTAAAGGAATCATCAGGTGGATCTGTTTTGAAGGCGCTGGACCCATCAAGATGGTCGGAACGACAGTGTGGTGGGGCATCTGGGAAGAATATTTTCCAACAGTATGTAGAAGTGAAGCAGAGAATGATGTAATAGACCCTTGGTGAAACCATGTAGTTTGTTGTTTGGAAGTGAAATAAATTGTTTATGACACCAGTCCATTTACTTTGCTGACAAACCTTGTATTTATCAATCTCCAAGATTTTGTTGCTATTGTCATTGGCCTAGTTGGCAAAGTGTTCACCAATGGCCTGGGAAGACTGGGCTTCAATCCCAGGTCGAGTCATACGAAAGATTCGAAAAATCATACTTGATAAACTCCTTGCTAAACACTCAGCATTTTAAGGGGCGAATCAAGAGTAAAGAGGAGCAATCTAGCGAAAGGAGCTGCGCCCTCCCCTACATCTTGTTTTAATTGTTTATGAAAAGGGAGTCTTCGGGTTACTCTTGATTACTTTACCTTAATTTTGATTATGAGGTGCAAAAAAAAAAAGTAAAGCATGATTTATATTTAGCATAAGGCCACAAATATTGAGCATTAATGAATTTGAGAGACAAGCTAATTAACCATCACTTGCAATGCCATCAATCCTATTTTTCTTTTGATGAAATACACATAATTCATATATATATATATATATATATAGGGAGAGATAACGAGTTAAATAAAGAATGAAGGAAAATTGATTTTTCTGCATATTTACTTATTAGGTCTGTACCTCCAGGATGTCTGACCCAATTATTGCCCGTTTTTTTTTTCTGCTTATTTTAGGAAAATATGAAGACCTTTCTAGGAAAAAAACTTCAATAGGAAAATCTCAGAGGAGACTCACTCTAACCTTTGATGATGATGTTGATAGCAGTTGCAACGCCCCGGATGTTCATAATGGACGTTCTGCATATCGCTTTGATTTCGACAAAATTACAGTAGCCACTTGTAAAAATTCAAAGTCGGGGAGGAGTCAGACATGGAATACCAAGAATGTCATCAGCCTTCCAGACTTATATCTAGTCATTTATATTTGAATAACAACGTTAGTTTATTTTAAATTCTTTATGCTATCCCATTGGTTATTACAGAGGTTCGTAAATGGAAAAACAAAACAAAAAACGTTTTACTATCTATTCTGATTCAATGATGATGCATATTTTTGTACAAAGAGCACAAAAATATCTATCTATCTATCTATCTATCTAAATCTGCTCATATCGATTTTTCTTTATCTGTTTATCTCTGTCGTTGTCCGTCTATTTCTCTCTCTCTCTCTCTCTCTATATATATATATATATATATATATATATATTGTCATCCACGGACAGATCTGTTTCGTTCTATCAGAACTCTTCATTGTGGCTAGATAAGCTAGATTCCCGAAAGCTGGGATCGAAATCCGGTTGATTCCAAGATTCTACCGCTCAGCCACGAGGAAACTGGCACAAGCGAAGGGAATTTAAACGCTTATGTATCACAATTGTTTTTGTTTACATATATCCGCTTAACGGCTACCGAGACCTCAATTCATACGAAGAGCCTTGCAATACGCTAATGGCAGCACATTTACTTCCTTCACTAGAGAGCTCAACCCTACAGGGATAGGGGAGCATATATATATATATATATATATATATATACATATTGTAACAGTGTTGGTTGTCACTAATTCACTTGGACGAATAAGGTGCTTCTTGACTAATTTTAAGCCAAAATGTTCCAGAGGTTCCTGGGGGCACAGGCGGTCAGCTCTGATCTTCAAAAACTCATTAAAATCAAGAGAATTCAGATGCCAAGTTTTACCAAGTTTGGTCGATTAGCTTAGTAGTCTATCGATAACAAATAAGCAAGCAAAGAAAGGCATAGTGAGTATGTGTGTGTGCGCGTGTGTGTGTGCGTAAGCATTTTGAAGAAATTTTACAATAAAAATTAAAGATAAACAACGCTTTAACTGTGAAGTGTACTTCCCTTTTAAAGGAGTATCTTTCAATCACAGAATCGTTTCAGCAAAGATTCGCCTGAGTCTGCACAGAAATTAGAGACAAACAGTTAAAGCTTCTCGATATGACTGGTCCTCATTTGCTAATGGAGATATAAGTAATCAATATACAGTAATTGTATTGGAACTCAACTAATTTCCATACTAAAAAGAGCTAATTCTTCTACTAAAAATAGGCTCCAGAAGCTGAATTTTTTGTATGTGAAATTTTGCATTTATAAACCAACCGGCGCATTCACGCCAGTTTTTAAATTTCGAGATATTTCGGAGACGACAATATTTGACTTGCTGCGAAAAATTTGAAGGACCAAAACCTAAGAAATTTTAGAAATTTTTCTTCCAAAAATATTACAAATTCAATTTCTTTACCAATTGAATTTGTCATCAACGTTTTTAGTTAATTTTGAGTCTACGTAAACAGTATAGATAATCGAATAAATTGCTATTTATTCAGTATGTATAGAATTGTCCAAAAAGTTAGCGACCTTAGTCGAAGGAGACCCGAAGGATCCCTTTCATGAGCTACTAAACTGAGATGTTGAGGAAGGCGCGACTTCTTTCCTTGGATTCCTCTACTTTACCCTTGATCCGTACCTTATAACGCTATGTTAATCAAGGAAACATTAAGTACCATTTTTCTGAGTCTTTGGTATGACTCGATCTGAGATTGAAGCCCGGTCTCTAGGGCTATTGATAAACACTCTACCACCAACACAAATGGACCGGTCCAATCTATTACTTACTCAAATACCTCTTGATTTATTTCTTTTGAGTGAAAATTTACAATATTTTCTTTCAAGAATGCATTTAATTTCTACTTGTTTAGTTTTTCTTAAATATTAGGATAAGAATATTTACCTGTCCCCTGATGAATATAATATCAGCAACAGTTTACATATACTTTCAGGCATAAATGCATTCTCTCTCTCACACAGTGACAAATTTATACAGAGTTTTATTCACACAAATACTTCCTTTCTTCTAAGCTAACAAATACTGCTATACTTCCTTGTGTGAATCTTTACTATATCTATTAAAAACAAGAGACAAACAAATAAAGCTCTGACTAATAATATCTTTGCTTGCAAAAACATTTTGTGCTTTTGCTTTTCGGCAAACCTTTTGCTCAATTCAAAGAAATAAAAATTATTCATTTTTACATCGGGTTTTTATTAATTCTTTTCTCCTTCATCTGTAACTGCTGAAGAAAGAAGTTTGAGACTATTCAAGAGACATCTGAAAGACATACTCAAAATGATGAACGTGAAAATTTTGTTGCTACTTTTGTTGCTTAGAATCGACAGCTGAGTGAATACCAACCAAACCAAGACACAAATAGAGGATTCCCTTGGAGTTGATTAGTGAGAAAACGAGATAACGTGAAATTCAGTAGAATATAGGCAATCACGATTAGCATGGCAGACAGTAAATGAATTGAACGGAAGAAAGAGCACTTCGAGAGCAAAGCTAGAAGCTGCAAGTGAAGAAGAAAAACTTCAGGAGTGGTAAGAACATTGCAAGAATCTGCTTGGAAATCCTTCTGAAATAACTGATGAATCGATCCCAAAAATCATTAATAGGCGACTACTCATAAAATTGGGAAGCTAATCAAGGAAGAACATTCAGTACTGAAAAAAAAGTAGAAAAACCGCGGTTCTCGACAAAATACTTCCTGAACTATGGAAAACAAGGACATTAGCCGACATGATTCTTCGATTATGCAACGCTGTGTATAAACAAAACAATAGAAAAATGGACAAAAGGCTACATACTCCTCTTTCCAAAGAAAGGTAACCTCGGAATCATTAAAAACTACAGACATAACTCTTACTTTTATAGCTGCTAAGGATTTCAATGCTCTATTTCTCAGTCTTATTCAACCTGAAGTTGAAAAAATTCTTAGGAAAAATTAGAACGGCTTTTGGAGAAATCAATCTACAACTACACTGATTCTGACTATTCGTTGAATAATCGAAGGAGTATGTGTAAAGAATCTCGAGGCAGCACAATTATTCGTTGTTTTCTCCAAGAATTTGGATCCCATACACAGAAGATATATGGAATAAATACTACTACCATATGATCTCCCCAAAGAAAATATTACTACTATATTGACACTTAACAACAACAACAACAACAACAACAAAAATAAACAAAAAAACAAAACAAAAAAACGAAAGCAATGGTTCACTCACTTGATGATAACACGGATAACATTTTTTCCAGTCGGCTGGGGCTGTAGAATACATCAAATGCATCTCTGCAGAGGGACAACAGTCTCTTAACAAGTGTCCTGGTGATCCACTTGGCTGGGGCTGTAGAATACACCGACTGCATCTCTGCATAGGGATAACACTCCCTCATGAGTGTCCAGGTGATACACTTGGCTAGGGCTGTAGAATACACCGACTGCCTCACTGCAGATGGGTAGAACCTCTCCCAACGAGTGTCCTGTTTATGACGCGAAACAATCTGATGGTAAGGTTCCGTGTAATACTGGAGCTTTGGGGAATGTAGATTATTCCTTCATTGCCATCGCTCCCAGGTGCACTCTTGCCCGGAGGGTCCTATCTATGGGTTCAAAAGAATTAAACTGCGTACTTACGCTAGAGTGAATTGTTTAAAATAGAACTTTTTTTGTATGCTAAACTAAATTGTTTGAAATAGAACTATTTTTACTTCGAAACTGTGTACTTATGCTAAACTGAATTGTTTGAAATAGAAATGTTTATATGTATAAAGATGGATTTGGCCACAAATAACCTACAATGGTTGATATTCCATAAAACCAAACCAAACCAAATTATATATATATTTAATATGTATGTATAACGAGAATTTGGCATTAGATAACCTACAATGGTTGATATGCCATAAAACCAAACCAAACCAAACCAGATTATATATATATTTAATATGTATGTATAACGAAGATTTGGCATTAGATAACCTACAATGGTTGATATGCCATAAAACCAAACTAAACCAAATTATATATATATTTAATATGTAATTTTAACGAGGATTTGGCATTAGATAACCTACAATGGTTGATATGCCATAAAACCAAACCCAACAAAATCAAACATCCTTCGACATTGTCACAGGAGTCTTGCAAGAAGATACATTTGCAGCACGGATGTTTATAATCTGCTTAGATTACAAATTATGAACGTCGAAAGATTTAATAAAAGATGATATCCCGTAGAAATTATGACAGATGCAGACTACGCTGATGATCTTGCGCTTCCCGCAAATTTACCTCCTGAAGCTGAATCCTTATGGTATTGCCTGGAGCAAGCAGGAGGAGGTACTGACCTCTACGCAAATGCAATAAAATAAAATAAAAATTAAAAAAAAAAAACCAAAGTTTTTGTGTTTTAAACTAGATGGAGGCATCTTCACTTTAAGTCGCAAGCCTCTTAAATTTGTGGACCAGTTCACATAACTGGGTAGCAATATCTCATCTACTGAAAGCGATGTCAACATACGCATAAGGAATGCGTGGACAGCTATTGACAGGTTGTGGATCACATGAAAATCTGATGTCTGTTATAATATAAAACGGGATTTCTTTGAAGTTGTGTCGATGTCGGTACTACTGTATGGACACTCTACCTGAACTCTAACAAACAGTATTTAGCCTTATTCTGTAGGTCTCATCAAGCTTTTTGCTAGATGGGACCTAAACAAGAATGCTACGTGTTGCTTTGAATAAATCTTTGAAGTAGCATAGTATAAAACAGTAGCTGCATAGCCACTTATCTCCTATATCTTAAATGATTCGACTAAGACGATCAAGACACGCTTGGCACTCCTGGAGAAATAAGAACGAACTCAAAAAGTGACGTTCTTCAATGAATTCCCCCCCCCCATGAACTCACAATTGTTGGTCGACCAGCCAAAACTTAGATTCTTCAGCTCTGTAGAATACACCGACTGCACCTCTGCAGAGGGGTAAGATCACCCTAATGAGAGTCCTGGATATGACACTAAACAATCTGAGGGTGAGGTTCCAGTGATGCTGGAGCTTTGGGGAATGCAGAGCACCCCTTCATTGCCATTGCTTCCAGGTCCACTCTGGTTCGGAATGGTAGCACCTGATAGGGCCCTAACTAACTGCATACTTATGTTAAACTGAATTGTTTGAATTAGAACTGTTTATCTAAACTGAATAGCTTGAAATAGAAATGTTTTTGACACTAAAATTGTGAATTTAGATTTAAATTACGTGCTTATGCTAAACTGTATTGTTTGAAATGGAACTGTTTTTAACATTAAAACTCTACTTACACTAAACTGAATTGTTTAATATAGAAGTGTTTTGACATTTAACAGTAAACAAAATCTGTATTCATACTAAACTGAATTAACTGAATTAGAACTGTTTGAATAAACTGAATAACTTGAAATAGAAATGTTTTTTGACAATTAAACTGTGTACTCATGCTAAACTGAATTGTTTGAAAAAATTAACCAACCAACCAACTAACCAACCAACCAATCAGCTCTGTGCGGACACTGGACGCAGTCTAAAGGACATGCTAGGAGCGCTTGGTGATAGAGAGGGACGGTGAAAAGGAGATAGAGAGAGACAGAGAGAGATAGAGTGACAGAGAGAGAGAGACAGAGACAGAGAGAGACTGAGAGACAGAGTAACAAAGGAATTTCAAGCTATCAGCATGATTTAATAATGATGATGATGATGATGATGTCCAAAATGTTCGGATTGTTTTGAAACCTCAACTATGTCACCTCTTGAAATCTATTTAACGCCTGTTAAACAAGATATTTCGTGAAAATTCCACGTTCTTAACAACCGACTATTATTACCGACTATGGCGATTATGTAAAAATATAAACAGAATAAAAACACCCAATTTTACACGGTGTTTGCAGCAACATATGTCAAAATACACAAATGTCAACAAAGGCTGTTTTTATACATAATGCTTGTCATAAAATCGTCTCTATACACAAAACACTATTTAAAATAGAAATCCGAGCAATGTGTCCTTTAATATAGAAATCTAAATATAACACGAACTTTTATAGTGTATTATAGTTTTTTGAGGGTATTCGGTATTTCGCCTTGTTTGTGTCAATCTTCGAAAGAATTAGGACAATTTGTAAATGCAATGAAGTATTTTTTAAAAAATATTTTGCACAATGAAAAGATAGAAAAAGATTGCTTTATACGTTCGTCGAAAATACGTGTTCATTTTATTTTGGCGTTGAAGGATTGAGTCTTAAAAGGCAAAATTTCAAGAATATTGTTTTGGCCTTGTCTCTAGTCTTGCCCAGTCGGCTGGGGCTGTACAATACACTGACCGTTTCTCTGCAGAGGGTTAGGACCCCACTCACAATGAGTATCATGGATATGACACTAAACAATCCGATGGTGGGGTTCCTGTAATGCTGGAGTTTTGGGGAATGCAGAGTACCTCTTCATTGCCATCGCTCCCAGGTCCATTCTGGTCTGGAGTGGTAGCACCTGATAGGGTCCTATCAAAGGGTCAAATAGAACTAAACTGTACGTATGCTAAACTGAATTGCTTGAAATAAGACTGTTTTGATATTTAAACTGCGTACTTATGCTAAACTATACAGTTTGAAATCAATGTTTTTCATGCTAAACTGAATTGTTTGAAAAAAAAACTTTTTGACTTAGAAATTGTATTATTATTATACTAAACTGAATTGTTTGAATTAGAACTGTTTGACTAAACTGAATAGCTAGAAATAGAAATGTTTTAACAATTAAACTGTGTACTTATGCTAAACTGAATTGTTTGAAATAGATTGGTCTATTCGTATAAAAATGGATTTGGCATTGAATAACCTACAAAGGTTGATATGCCATAAAACACAAACAAACAAACAAACAAACTGTCTGTAGTCGAATTAAAAGCTAAAGAATAATGTAAAATAGAACAAACACTTTTTATCTTAAGGGTTTTCGGACTATTGTCTTCATCTTTATTGCTATTTCCTCAACGTTTCGGCCGATATGTCCTCCGGCCTGCTTCAGTTTTTTGTTGAACTCGGGAACCTTCACGGAACTTCGAACTACGTCCTGAAACCCCTGGGGTCACGTGTTCTTCTTCTGTTAGCCATAACCGGGTACAAGTGTTAAGTATTCCTGTATTGTTACTCGACTGCAGTCAGGATTGAACCTGCAGATGATTGTCTCCTTAGAAGCTTTGGGAACCAACGCCTATTACCCGTTCCGCTACGTGTCCTGCTGGAAAATTCAGAGTTAATTTTTGGGAGTTATAAACTATATGTTCTTCCTTGACTAGGGTTACTACTGGAACAGGCAGCAAGAGGCATTAGAAAAGACGTGTTTATACGTTTGAATCAAGATGGTGTCTTCTCTTCATTAAAGAGAAGCCCCTAAAATGATTAGATCTGTTCACCTACCTCGATAGCAAAATTGTATCTACTGAAATCTGTTTCAGTATACGCTTCGGTAAAGAATGGTTTGTTATTGACAGTTTATCAACCATATGGAAATCTTGCCCCTCTGATGAAATAAAACGGGAATTCTTCCAAGCTGCAGCCGTATCTTATGTTATTATGGATCATGCATTCTGTTTTGAACAATTCCTGGAAGCAGAACGTTACAAAACAGCTGCTGTACGGCCACTTACTTCCCATCTTACAAACAACCCATGAAAGCGAGGAAGAGTTGCTAGGCATTGCAAATCTTGCCCCTCTGATGAAATAAAACGGGAATTCTTCCAAGCTGCAGCCGTATCTTATGTTATTATGGATCATGCATTCTGTTTTGAACAATTCCTGGAAGCAGAACGTTACAAAACAGCTGCTGTACGGCCACTTACTTCCCATCTTACAAACAACCCATGAAAGCGAGCAAGAGTTGCTAGGCATTGCAAATCTGGCCCCTCTGATGAAATAAAACGGGAATTCTTCCAAGCTGCAGCCGTATCTTATGTTATTATGGATCATGCATTCTGTTTTGAACAATTCCTGGAAGCAGAACGTTACAAAACAGCTGCTGTACGGCCACTTACTTCCCATCTTACAAACAACCCATGAAAGCGAGCAAGAGTTGCTAGGCATTGCAAATCTGGCCCCTCTGATGAAATAAAACGGGAATTCTTCCAAGCTGCAGCCGTATCTTATGTTATTATGGATCATGCATTCTGTTTTGAACAATTCCTGGAAGCAGAACGTTACAAAACAGCTGCTGTACGGCCACTTACTTCCCATCTTACAAACAACCCATGAAAGCGAGCAAGAGTTGCTAGGCATTGCAAATCTGGCCCCCCTGATGAAATAAAACGGGAATTCTTCCAAGCTGCAGCCGTATCTTATGTTATTATGGATCATGCATTCTGTTTTGAACAATTCCTGGAAGCAGAACGTTACAAAACAGCTGCTGTACGGCCACTTACTTCCCATCTTACAAACAACCCATGAAAGCGAGCAAGAGTTGCTAGGCATTGCAAATCTGGCCTCTCTGATGAAATAAAACGGGAATTCTTCCAAGCTGCAGCCGTATCTTATGTTATTATGGATCATGCATTCTGTTTTGAACAATTCCTGGAAGCAGAACGTTACAAAACAGCTGCTGTACGGCCACTTACTTCCCATCTTACAAACAACCCATGAAAGCGAGCAAGAGTTGCTAGGCATTGCAAATCTGGCCCATCTGATGAAATAAAACGGGAATTCTTCCAAGCTGCAGCCGTATCTTATGTTATTATGGATCATGCATTCTGTTTTGAACAATTCCTGGAAGCAGAACGTTACAAAACAGCTGCTGTACGGCCACTTACTTCCCATCTTACAAACAACCCATGAAAGCGAGCAAGAGTTGCTAGGCATTGCAAATCTGGCCTCTCTGATGAAATAAAACGGGAATTCTTCCAAGCTGCAGCCGTATCTTATGTTATTATGGATCATGCATTCTGTTTTGAACAATTCCTGGAAGCAGAACGTTACAAAACAGCTGCTGTACGGCCACTTACTTCCCATCTTACAAACAACCCATGAAAGCGAGCAAGAGTTGCTAGGCATTGCAAATCTGGCCCCCCTGATGAAATAAAACGGGAATTCTTCCAAGCTGCAGCCGTATCTTATGTTATTATGGATCATGCATTCTGTTTTGAACAATTCCTGGAAGCAGAACGTTACAAAACAGCTGCTGTACGGCCACTTACTTCCCATCTTACAAACAACCCATGAAAGCGAGGAAGAGTTGCTAGGCATTGCAAATCTTGCCCCTCTGATGAAATAAAACGGGAATTCTTCCAAGCTGCAGCCGTATCTTATGTTATTATGGATCATGCATTCTGTTTTGAACAATTCCTGGAAGCAGAACGTTACAAAACAGCTGCTGTACGGCCACTTACTTCCCATCTTACAAACAACCCATGAAAGCGAGGAAGAGTTGCTAGGCATTGCAAATCTGGCCCCTCTGATGAAATAAAACGGGAATTCTTCCAAGCTGCAGCCGTATCTTATGTTATTATGGATCATGCATTCTGTTTTGAACAATTCCTGGAAGCAGAACGTTACAAAACAGCTGCTGTACGGCCACTTACTTCCCATCTTACAAACAACCCATGAAAGCGAGGAAGAGTTGCTAGGCATTGCAAATCTGGCCCCTCTGATGAAATAAAACGGGAATTCTTCCAAGCTGCAGCCGTATCTTATGTTATTATGGATCATGCATTCTGTTTTGAACAATTCCTGGAAGCAGAACGTTACAAAACAGCTGCTGTACGGCCACTTACTTCCCATCTTACAAACAACCCATGAAAGCGAGCAAGAGTTGCTAGGCATTGCAAATCTGGCCCCTCTGATGAAATAAAACGGGAATTCTTCCAAGCTGCAGCCGTATCTTATGTTATTATGGATCATGCATTCTGTTTTGAACAATTCCTGGAAGCAGAACGTTACAAAACAGCTGCTGTACGGCCACTTACTTCCCATCTTACAAACAACCCATGAAAGCGAGCAAGAGTTGCTAGGCATTGCAAATCTGGCCCCTCTGATGAAATAAAACGGGAATTCTTCCAAGCTGCAGCCGTATCTTATGTTATTATGGATCATGCATTCTGTTTTGAACAATTCCTGGAAGCAGAACGTTACAAAACAGCTGCTGTACGGCCACTTACTTCCCATCTTACAAACAACCCATGAAAGCGAGCAAGAGTTGCTAGGCATTGCAAATCTGGCCCATCTGATGAAATAAAACGGGAATTCTTCCAAGCTGCAGCCGTATCTTATGTTATTATGGATCATGCATTCTGTTTTGAACAATTCCTGGAAGCAGAACGTTACAAAACAGCTGCTGTACGGCCACTTACTTCCCATCTTACAAACAACCCATGAAAGCGAGGAAGAGTTGCTAGGCATTGCAAATCTTGCCCCTCTGATGAAATAAAACGGGAATTCTTCCAAGCTGCAGCCGTATCTTATGTTATTATGGATCATGCATTCTGTTTTGAACAATTCCTGGAAGCAGAACGTTACAAAACAGCTGCTGTACGGCCACTTACTTCCCATCTTACAAACAACCCATGAAAGCGAGGAAGAGTTGCTAGGCATTGCAAATCTGGCCCCTCTGATGAAATAAAACGGGAATTCTTCCAAGCTGCAGCCGTATCTTATGTTATTATGGATCATGCATTCTGTTTTGAACAATTCCTGGAAGCAGAACGTTACAAAACAGCTGCTGTACGGCCACTTACTTCCCATCTTACAAACAACCCATGAAAGCGAGCAAGAGTTGCTAGGCATTGCAAATCTGGCCCCTCTGATGAAATAAAACGGGAATTCTTCCAAGCTGCAGCCGTATCTTATGTTATTATGGATCATGCATTCTGTTTTGAACAATTCCTGGAAGCAGAACGTTACAAAACAGCTGCTGTACGGCCACTTACTTCCCATCTTACAAACAACCCATGAAAGCGAGCAAGAGTTGCTAGGCATTGCAAATCTGGCCCCTCTGATGAAATAAAACGGGAATTCTTCCAAGCTGCAGCCGTATCTTATGTTATTATGGATCATGCATTCTGTTTTGAACAATTCCTGGAAGCAGAACGTTACAAAACAGCTGCTGTACGGCCACTTACTTCCCATCTTACAAACAACCCATGAAAGCGAGCAAGAGTTGCTAGGCATTGCAAATCTGGCCCCTCTGATGAAATAAAACGGGAATTCTTCCAAGCTGCAGCCGTATCTTATGTTATTATGGATCATGCATTCTGTTTTGAACAATTCCTGGAAGCAGAACGTTACAAAACAGCTGCTGTACGGCCACTTACTTCCCATCTTACAAACAACCCATGAAAGCGAGGAAGAGTTGCTAGGCATTGCAAATCTGGCCCCTCTGATGAAATAAAACGGGAATTCTTCCAAGCTGCAGCCGTATCTTATGTTATTATGGATCATGCATTCTGTTTTGAACAATTCCTGGAAGCAGAACGTTACAAAACAGCTGCTGTACGGCCACTTACTTCCCATCTTACAAACAACCCATGAAAGCGAGCAAGAGTTGCTAGGCATTGCAAATCTGGCCCCTCTGATGAAATAAAACGGGAATTCTTCCAAGCTGCAGCCGTATCTTATGTTATTATGGATCATGCATTCTGTTTTGAACAATTCCTGGAAGCAGAACGTTACAAAACAGCTGCTGTACGGCCACTTACTTCCCATCTTACAAACAACCCATGAAAGCGAGCAACAGTTGCTAGGCATTGCAAATCTGGCCCCTCTGATGAAATAAAACGGGAATTCTTCCAAGCTGCAGCCGTATCTTATGTTATTATGGATCATGCATTCTGTTTTGAACAATTCCTGGAAGCAGAACGTTACAAAACAGCTGCTGTACGGCCACTTACTTCCCATCTTACAAACAACCCATGAAAGCGAGCAAGAGTTGCTAGGCATTGCAAATCTGGCCCCTCTGATGAAATAAAACGGGAATTCTTCCAAGCTGCAGCCGTATCTTATGTTATTATGGATCATGCATTCTGTTTTGAACAATTCCTGGAAGCAGAACGTTACAAAACAGCTGCTGTACGGCCACTTACTTCCCATCTTACAAACAACCCATGAAAGCGAGCAAGAGTTGCTAGGCATTGCAAATCTGGCTCTTCTGATGAAATAAAACGGGAATTCTTCTAAGCTGCAGCCGTATCTAAATGAGACCTTTTTATGGATCAAGCATTCTGTTTTGAACGAATCCTGGAAGCAGAACGCTTCAAAACAGCAGCTGTACGGCCACTTACTTTCCATCTTGCAAACAAGATGAAAGCGGGCAAGAGTTGCTGGGCATTGCTAAAGAATTAGGGACGAAATCATATGTAACGTTCTCCTACGGACAACTACGCATGGACACACCAGTATTGATCGACCAGCAAAAATTTACTTCCATCGGCTCTGTGCGGTCACCGGATGCCGTATAGAAGACTTACTAAGTATGATTGTCGAGTGAAACAGTTTATTTATCATTATACTACGTCAGCATAGTCAAACCTCAATATTTTGCACAATTCGCACTTGATTACAGTTGCTGCAGTAAAGTTCATTTTTGTACTCTTTCTGACCTATACAAACTATTGCCTATATAAAATTACAATTGATAAAATTCAGATTCATTCTACGTGAGTATTTGTTCAAATATGAATGTTCAATTGAAAAAAAAAAAGGAAAAAGAATGACCGAAAACTTTATGTAAAAGTGAGAGAGATGAAAAGAAAGAATGGGTTTGGGTTTGGTTTTATGGCATATCAACTGTTAGAAGTTATTTAATGCCACATCCTCTATTATTCATATATATTAGATATATATGATTTTTGAATATAGGTCAACAAAGTTAGATTGTTCCAAATATAGCTATGTATCACTAAAATCAGTCATAGGTTTACACACCATTCAATGATCAAACAGCTCTATTTCATACAATTCAGTTTAACGTAAGTTAAAGTTAAATGGTTCCAATTATTGTTATATATCACTAACAATTCAATTAAGGATCAATCATTTATTTAAACACAGTTAAATGATCAAACAGTTCTTTTTCAAACAATTCTATTTAGCATAAATCATTTGTTTGCACCCTGTTAAAATGTTAAATATTTCTATTTGAACCATAGATAGGATCTTATCAAATGCTACCACTTCATGTCCGAGTGGATCTGGTAGTAATGTTAATGAAGGAGTACTCTGCATTCCCCAAATCTCCAGGGGCCTCACCATCAGATTGTTCAATGTCATATACAGGACACTCGTTAGGGGAGTTTGACCCCTCTGCAGGAATACAGTCGGTGTATTCTACAGGCCTAGCCCACTGGATTGAAGAAGAATGGGTAAATAAAGAAAAACTATTTTAAATATTGGTTGGTAAAAGAAAGAAAGAAGAAGAAGAAGAAGAAGAAGAAGAAGAAATAAATATAGAATAGTTAAAGAAAAATTATCTTCAATATAAATAAGTAAAAGAAAGAAAGAAAGAAAGAAAGAAAGAAAGAAAGAAGCAAAAATAAAAATGAAAAAGAGTAGGATAACAACGAAAAATTATCTTATATCTGAATAGATAAAATAAACGAATAAATAAATAAAGAAATAAAAATTATTTTAGATAGGAATAAATAAATAAATAAATGAAAGAAAGAAAGAAAGAACGAAAGAAAGTTTATAGCTTCGTCGTTATAAAACTTGATAAACATTTAAAATTTGTAAATAGACCTTGAAATCAGTTGTAGCTTATCATGTATGCAGGTAAAAAGCAACAAAACGACTCTTATGGAAAGGTATCAAAATAAAACATTAAAAACAAAATTTATTACATTAATAAAAAAGAGATCCCCCCCCAAAAAAAAGACCAACTAAAAAGCAGCACCTATATTGTACACAAATCATTGCGTCAACAGTCCGTGCGTGTCTATCAGCACCTAATGGTGGACAGTAATTGGGAAAGAACCTTTATCTCTTTTATATGAATGCCCATCACTCATAAAGGGACTGCTAAGTCGCGTCTAATTGTTCAATCCTTTCAATGCGAAGAGAACAGAGAATTATCATCATCATCAAGTCTTATTGATAGTTTGGAGTTTCCAAACTCTTTCTCGCCATCTGTCCCTGTCATCAATTGCCAAAGGCTTGTGTTCCAAACTGCCTCCAGAGTCCGCACAGAACTGATGTATGTACGTGGTGCCTTCAATACGTTTCGAGACTTGTACAGGTTTTAAAATTGCCGTAGACAGTTAAATGTTCAGTATGTTATTGCTATACATCATATGAGATGACTGACCAATTTTTAGGATTTCACGTTAAAATGAACAGCTTCAGCAGCAACTGGAATACACCCTACTAAAGCCTGATTATCACAATTGGTGAATTTCAAAAATGCAATCTGGACGTGAGGGCACTGTAGAGGAACGATATACAATAAAATTCTGTTTTAAACTTGGAAAAAATACCACAGAAACGCGTGAAATGCTTCAGACTGCTTTTTGACCATCTTGCATGAATCGAGCATCAGTTTTTGAGTGGCATAAGAGATTCAAGGAAGGCATGGAGTCTGTGATGAGTGATGAGAGGTGTAGGAGGAGTAAGGAAGTCAATAGACCAGAGTTGATTGGCCAAAGTGTTAGTGATACTATGTTGAGGTTTTAAGGGGCCAGCACTCTTCAAATCGGGTCAGTGGCATTTCCACCAGGACAATGAACCATTCCTCAACTCTATTCTTGTCACAAACTATTTGAGCAAGATGTGCATCAAGACAGTTCCTCAGCCTCCCTACAGTCCAGTCCTTGATCCCTGTGACTTTTGCTTATTCCCTAAGCTCAGAAGCTGTCGTTATGAGACAACTGAGGAGATGAAAGGCTGTGACGAAGGTTATTGACACGCTCACACAAGAGGACTTCCATGGGGGCCTTTCAGAAGTTGTTGGAACGGTACAACAAGTGCATTGCAGCTGAAGGAGATTACTTCAAAGGGGACTAGAGTTTCATGTGTGTACTATCAATAAAGTGCCCATATGATAAAAGTCTGGAAACTTATTTAATGATCCTCGTAAGTCCTTGCTGGTCGGCCAACACTGGTGCGTCCATGTGTAGGAGTTCATAAGAGAACGTTGCTTATGAGTTTGTCCTTATGTGGGGAGAGTTTATATTTTACACAACAAATACTTATTTTCAATAACTTCCTTGTCAATACAATAAATTTAGAGAGAGAGAGAGAGAGAGAGAGAGAGAGAGTCCTTTTGCGTAGTTGCTTACGTCCTAGACTGTGATATCATAGTAAGTGAGTTCGAACATCAATCACACTATTAAACTATAAAACTATAAAACCAACCAAACAACCTACCAACCAATTAATTTAGGAGTGAATATTAACCTTATAGATTGAATAATATGCAATAACGATTATTCAAGCACTTGATTAAAATTCAGCCTAATACGATAGAGCAAGAAAAGAAACGATAAACAATCTATGATTTGCATAGTGTTGAAAACAAGCCAAAGTTCCTTTGTCTACCGGATACAAAGCAAAGAAAAAACATTGTCGCAAAAAGAGGGAATGGAGGATTGAAAAAAACGAAAAAAAGGATTTTTAACTCATCTCGTTACGGTGATTAAGAAGGACCCCACAATGTCAATAAGAAAGCACGCTAATGAACTGAAAGTTCATGAGGAAACAAGATTTAGGCCCAAACCTTAACCCCTTGATTATGCTATATGGGGCGTTTTAGAAAACAAAACAAATACAACTTCCGATCCATATATTGGTTCGCTATTGAGGAAAAAATGGAATAAAATGCCTGAAGAACTTATTTTGAAGGCATGCCAATCGTTTCGAAGGCGTGTTGATACAATAATCGAAACAAAAAGTATGGCCATATTGAGTAAATTTACTGTTTTGTGTCTATCTTCTTATGTTGTCGTTTATATTTCTAAATAAGAATTAATCTATTTTTATAATTAAGTCATTTATGATAATACCAAAATATTCTTTATTTTGTTTCCGCACTCTGTAAATGCAGTTTAGGTTCATACCCAGAACATTCCCTTTTTTAGAGTGAATGAGAGGTTCTTTCTCCTCTGCAGGAAACACAGTCAGTGTACTCTAAGTTTGGACGACAGGATTATTACGCTAGCAAAAGATATTCAACCAAAGTGAAGATATTAAAAATTGCTCAAGATTTTAACTTGATTTCATAGTCAAAGATATCCTCTTTATCTCTGTGTATCATAATCATTATCCTTATATATATTCCCCTCAAAGGATTGAACGGGAGGGGGTTCTTAAAGGGATATTCATGTTGTTTTTTCAGTTCTTATTTTATGCACCAACCAGTAATTGCAGATTTATCTCTTTCTATGTTGGCTAAGACACGGGACACCAACCCAGAGACATTCCAATCGTGATACGTTGTCCCTGTAAAGTAAAAAGTAGGATAAGCGGCCCGAACAGCAGATAATTACAGCGCCTTATCACTTAGCAGAATGATTACGAAGGGCATCATGTTAAATCGAAGTCTTATCGCGCAATCTCGCACGTTAGCTTTTGAAGTCACGCGCGCCCTCGTCAGACAAAAGTTGTCAGTTCAAAGTGTGTACAAGGCCAGAACACGGGAGGCAGACTGACATCTATGGGCACCAGAGCGCAGAAAGATATTTTAGGATTGCCCAGTCTCCGCAGATAATGTCCTACACGAAGCTGATAACCGATCAGCGTCTTTTGAGAGAGAGAGAGAGAGATGGGAGTATTCTAGACATGCAAGTCATGCTCTGTCTGACCGTTCCACACGAACTGTTCGGTGGACTTGAAACAAAATGAAAAAAATATTACACGAATATTTTCTTGGGTTAATCATTACTGTTTTGGCATTATCTGCATTGTACCTGAAATCAAGATGACACGACCAGGTAAAGCATAAATAGGGAGTAGAATGACCAGCACAAAAGTTCACTGCACGCAAACACCCTATATTATCGTCATCATAATCGTTATCATTATCATCGTAATAACAATTGTATCAGCATTTGGCAAAGTGCTTCGGATGACGTAGGTTTCCTCAATGGTGAGAACTAAGCCATATCCAATCACTCTGATTCCCAATGTATGCAAACACACACACACACATATATATATATACATATATATATATATATATATATATATATATATATATATATATATATTTACTAACCTACTATCTACCAGCATTCACGGTTACCAGGAAAAAAGAAAAAAAACCCGCCAGGAACAAGAGATAACAATATCTCGAATCACCGCCCGAGGGAAAAAGCAAAAATATCATAGGACAAAAAAAAAAAGAAAAAGAAAAAAAAGACCAACCTTGTCACACCAGTTGAAAAAAATCAAGAGATATGCAATCAGTTGGCCAAAAGAAAAATAAAACCCACCGTAAAATGCCGCAATGCTACAATTACAAGAGTACTCAATACGAAGTAGAGCCAATTACAAAAATTAAATTAAATCGCGAGTCGGAATTCTCCTATTAAAGTTTCACCTCAAAGGATCATCAGTTGAGGTGAAACTTTAGTTGGAGAATTCCGACTCGCGATTTAATTTAATTTATATATATATATATATATGAGGTATTCTTCAATCCAATAAATCCAGAGTAGGGAAGAATCCGTCAGGACAAATGAATTATTCAAATTTCGAATATTTAAATATTCCTGGCAAAGAACTCAATGTAAATAAATTCACCGAGCAAATAATATTATATCAAGAAAAAAAAAACAAAACAAAAAACAATATTCGGTCACATTAGGATAATGAATTTATTTCAATCCTGTTAAGAACATTGATATGAATCAAGGACTCTAAAAATCTTTTCTTGAGTCTTTGATTTATATCAGTGCTCTTAATAGAATGAAAATAAATTTGTTATTCTAATGTGACCGAATATTGGTTTTTCCTATATATATATATATATATATATACAAATATTTGATATCTGCTGAAACACTTGTATATTAAATAATAAATATCTAAATCCAAAATTTGAAATCCTTTGCGGATCTATTCATTCTAATCGAGTCGTTCGTGGTGTAACGGTTACTGTCGTGGGAAATGAACACGGCGAACCTAGTTCAATTCCCGAACGAGATCGTTTGAATTTCACATGGCTCTAATACCCTTGGGAAAGACATGAATCCAATTATTCTATCCCCAGTACAATGAATGAATAATAGGGCAGAGTAGGATTTTCAACCTTGGCATGGTCACCTGTTAAACTGCATGTAAATAAACTGATCTTGTCGCATCCTGGTCGTGTGAAGGGGTTGATATATATATATATAGAGAGAGAAGTGGGACTTAGAATACGCTACCTAAATCCCCTTCCAAAAGAACTGTCTTGGGTATGACACAAAACTGCATTTTATGGTAAGACTTGAGGCCAGGTTTACTAGAACCCGAAGTGGTAGAACTTGTTATGGTCCTATATATGGGTCAAAAAGATCTGTTTGAAATTTATTCCAATTCAAAAGTGAGCAAAAGACCCCCTTAAGAAATAACTAAACAAGAAAAGTAAATGTGAACGGGATTCCTTCATCTCCAGGCATAGGATGATCCATTGACAGAACATTGAAAACCAATCATATATATATATATATATAGAGAGAGAGAGAGACAGAGAGAGATAGTATCACCCATAAATACTTACGTTCCTAACCATCTTTTATAAAAAGTTAAATGTATTCTAATACCATTATTTTATTGTTTGCCCAGTCGGCTGGGGCTGTAGAATACACCGACTGCTTCTCTGCAGAGGGGTAAGACTGCCTCCCCAACGAGTGTCCTGATATGACACTAAACAATCTGATCGTGGGGTTCCAGCAATGCTGGGGCCTTGGGGAATACGGAGCACCCCTTAATTTCCATTGCTCCCAGGTCCACTCTGGCCTCGCGGGGTAGTACCTGATAGAGCCCTATCTATGGGTTAAATAGAAATAACGGCATACTTATGCTAAACTGAATTGTTTGAGTAAACAGAATAGCTTGAAATAGAAATGTTTTTTGACAATTGAACTGTGCGTATATTTGAACTTCGTACTTATGCTAAACAGAATTATTTCAAATGGAACTGTTTTTTTGACATTGAAACTGTATTTACACTAAACTGAATTGTTTAACATAGAACTGTTTTAACATACAACTGTGTATAAAAAAATCTGTACTTATACTAAACTGAAGTAGCTGAATTAGAATTGCTTGACTAAACTGAATAGTTCAAAATAGAAAGGTTTTCTCAACTAAACTGTACTTACATTTAAATTGCGTGCTTATGCTAAACTGAATTGTTTTAAATTGAACTGTTTTTGACAATGAAACTGTACTTACACTAAACTGAATTATTATATATAACTGATTGAATAGTTTGAAATAGAAATGTTTATGACAATTAAGCTGGACTCATGCTAAACTGAATTGTTTTAAATAGAACTGATTATTTACATTAAAATGGATTTGGCGTTAAATAACCTACAAAGGTTGATATGCCATAAAACCCAACAAACCAAACCAAACTATTTTATTGTACCCTGGAAAGGTTATGGGGTATACTCCTTCCCCCTCTCTCTCTCCCCCCTCTTTCTCTCATATATATATATATATATATATATATATATTCTCTTAAAAAAACAACAAACGGTCACATTATGATAAATTTATTTTCATCCTCTTAAAACCATTGATATAAATCAATGCGTTAAAAATTTAAAAGGGACATTCTTCGCCTTTATATATATATATATATATATATATATATATATATATATATATATATATATATATATATATATAAACGAAAAATAAAAGACAAAACCCAAAAAAACAATAAGAACAAAACAAGGAAAAACACAGCAAAAATAAACAAAAACAAAAAAAAAAAAAAAAAAAAAGACACGACAAAGCAAAAAAGGTCTTATAACTTTCTAAAATGATCTTGTATATTCCTTAGCTTAGTAATTTACGACCAACGATCAACAAGATAAAATTGTTGGCAGGCGCTATTTACTAAACATTAAGTTGTTCTATCCCATTTCACCCAATCGGTATTATTCAACTCGATGTCAGCTTAAGTAACTAGACTTTGTCGACGGCATTGAAAACATGGAGACTAAGTGGCCTTGCCTTCCTACCCAAGACCCTCACATAGTAGAAGGCGTTGGGTTCTGAATTACGTGATTCATTCAATATGTTTCAAGACTTTTTTTTGTACAGGTATTTAAAATTATCGTAGACTCTTGAAAGTTCAGTATGTTATTGCTATACATCTTATGAGATGACCGACCAATTGTTACGATTTCAGGTTCAAATGAACAGCTACAGCAGAAATTGAAATTTACACTTTAGAAAAACGATATGCAATAAAATTGTGTTTTAAACTTGGAAAAACTGCCACAGAAACGTATGGAATGCTTCAGAGTGCTTTTCTACCATCTTGCATGAACCGAGCATCAGTTTTTGAGTGGCATAAGAGATTCAAGGAAGGCGGGGAGTCTGTGAGGGGTGATGAGTGGTGTGGGAGGAGTAAGGAAGTCAATACAGCAGAATTGATTGGTCAAACGGTTAGGGTTAGGGTTACTATGTTGAAGTTTAAAGGGAGTTCAGGATGAGATTCCGTCGGAAGAGGCCAGCACTCTTCAAATAGGGTCAGTGGCATTTCCTCCAGGACAATGCACCAGTCCACAACAACAACCTTGTCACAAACTATTTGAGCAAGATGGGCATCAAGACAGTTCCTCACCCTCCCTATAGTCGAGACCTTACTCCCAGTGACTTTTTGTTATTCCCTAAGCTCAGAGGCTGTCGTTATGAGACAATTGAGGAGATGAAAGAGGCTGTGACGAAGGTAATGGACACACTCACACAAGAGGACTTCCATGGGGCCTTCGAGAAGTTGTTGGAACGGTAGAACAAGTGCATTGCAGCCGGAGGAGAGTACTTCGAAGGGGACTAGAGTTTTATGTGTGTCCTATCAATAAAGTGCCCATATGATAAAAGTCTGGAAACTTATTTAATGATCCTCGTAAGTGTTGTTCGATCAAAGTTAGATAACTCAGTCTTTTCTGCTATTTTACACATTATATCAATTGTATGTCCGACATAGCTTTAATAATTATGAAACCATAGTAGAAAGTGGCAAACAAGGATTGAACTCATTATCATTGCACTACAGCTGATTATCGCTCTCTGGCAAGTGCCTATGTAGTTAGTTGCTTGCAATTCCATTTAACCATTTAACTGTGTCCAAATGAATGAATAGCGCTAAACACAATTTGTGTTAATTAAGTTGGTTACCGTAGTCGAAGGCTCCCTTTTCAATAGCTACTACAGCAAGGTGTAGGGGAGGGCGCTACTCCTTCCCCTGAAGTAAAGTTGGCAACCGTAGTCGAGGGTGATCAGAAGGCTCCCTTTTCAATAGCTACTACACTGAAGTGTAGGGGAGGGCGCTACTCCTTCCCCTGAGGTAGAATTGGCAACCGTAGTCGAGGGTGATCAGAAGGCTCCCTTTTCAATAGCTACTACACCGAGGTGTAAGGGGAGGGCGCTATTCCTTTCCCTGAAGTAAAGTTAGCGGCTGTAGTCGAGGGCGACCAAAAGGCTCCCTTTTTAATAGCTAC
>OY757911.1:6298991-6410795 GCA_963585895.1 Sepioteuthis lessoniana
AGATGGGCATCAAGACAGTTCCTCACCTTGCTCCCTGTAACTTTTGGTTATTCCCTAAGCTCACAGGCTGTCGTTATGAGACAACTGAGGAGATGAAAGAGGCTGTGACGAAAGTCATCTACACGCTCACACAAGAGGACTTCCATGGGGCCTTCGAGAAGTTGTTATAACGGTACAACAAGTACATTGCAGCCTGAGGAGAATCCATCGAAGAGGACTAGAGTTTCATGAGTGTACTATCAATAATGATTCTCGCATATATATATATATATATATATATATATATATATTAAGAGTATTCTGTTTCAGGAGATTCTGAGAGAGAGAGAGAGAGAGAGAGAGAGAGAGAGAGAGAGAGAGAGAGAGAGAGAGAGTATGTGTAAATTATGTGAGTGATGGATTATTATTCAAAGCGATCTAAAAATGTAATTTCCTTGCGTTTTCTGTTATTTTCTCTTTATTCCTGATCATTCCTATACATGTACTATTTTGACCTTTGTGTATTTCACATCATCTTCATGTGGGGGTCCTTTTGCCTCTCTTTAACTTTGAGTTCTCTCCCTGGTCGCCCAGAGAGTCTTATCTGGGCACTTTCATTTGGAAGACATCATTAAGCCAAGGCAAATGACGACGACGACGACGACGACATCAGAACGAGGCTGCCACCATGCCGGGAAGGGTGTTGCCTTGTGTTCGCCGATTGCTACCAGATGTCGACCTGATCCTGGCTGGCTCTCACTTCTCACGAATTGCTAAAGGCGAGGCCTTGAATTACGTTTTGAGTGCGTTCACATCAGGGAGACAAGTGTCGAGATTGGAAATGGCGAACGTGACTTGACTGGATGGAATATTTGGCTCGGATGCCAAAGTCGAAAGCAGACAAAAAAATAAATGCCTTTCTTTCTTTCTTTCTTTTCATTTGATTTTGATAACAATCTACTGTTTTGTCAGACTGTCAGTTCTATTTTCAACATACCGCATACAAACTCAACTCGTTCTGAATATATACGCTAGGATTATATATATATATATATATATATATATATATATATATATATATAATCACAGGAGAAAATACAAAGGAGTAGGAGTATCCAATTTGAGTGCTCAATGTTAACGACTATCGATGTATAATTAATTTGGGATTAAAATGCATCAAAACTCAACGTGCCAAAAACTCCTTTAAAATAAAAATAAAAAGAAAATCACTTCTTTGGTGTCATAATAAATTTATTTCTGGTCGGATGACCATCATCAGATGTTTGGGTGTTCTTATATTGCTTCCGGCGAGAAAAAATATATATACATGGGTCGATTATATATATATATATATATATATATATATATATATATATATATATATATATATATATACGGGTAGTTTTAAAAGTTGTAAGCCTCACTCAGAAGAAATCAGAAGATCAGAAGTGTCCCAGAAATGTCAACCCTTTTCAGCTTATGTTCTGGCGTCAGCGTTCTTGGAGCCCGTCTTGCAGACAGCTTGTTCATCACCAAAATCTCACTTAAAAATGTTCAGCTATGACTCTTCTGTCTGGGTTAGCCTTGGAACTTTTTGAATGAAAAGCGTATATATAAGTGTATGTGTCTCTGAGTTTGTATACACTTGTAATAAACGACTTTTTAAGGCCAAATTTTTACTTAAAAAACAAGCAGCAATTCATTACACAAGATAAGTTCAAAACTTACTTTGGTTTTATGCCTAACCTTGACGTAATCAGCTGAGCTTTGTTTAGAACTTTCGACATGTAATTTATTTATATACGAAAAAAAGAAGTAAATAATGTCAGCTAAGCATACGTAATCAATTAAGTAATTATGATATTATCAATGGTATTGGGTATCAATAATTGGGTTTTGTACGTTTGGAATAGCCAAGAAACACTGGGCAAAATCAAAATGTTAATTATATTATTTATTTAGGCTATTGAATTGATTTATATCATATTACAGAAGTTTTGAAAATAAAAATAAGTGTTAAAATGTTTTATCTTAATGATCTGGTTTGGGTTCTTTGTTTTTATCGGAATATCAACCTTTGTAACGTAATGGCCAAGGGGTTTCGGTTCATGCCTTTGAGTTTAGTCAGGCTGAGAACCTTTCGGCTCAGCACGTGGGTTAGTTAGGTGCAAACGTTGATGCAAGTGTTAACGCGGGCGGACGACGGTGTCACTCAAATGTCACAATAGTCTGAGACAAAACGGGTGACGGAGTGCGAGTGACGTCACGCACCGGAAGCGCGCTGAGGTTTGTGGAGAATTGAAAGAAAGTTAGGGAGTTGAGTATTAGACGCCAAACGAAGAGGTTCGACTTTTGGGGCTCGCTGAGGCGAGACGAATTTGTGCACCCTATGGGGACCGCTCGAGATGGGGGCCAAATGAATAAGACAGCATAAAAGATTGTGTCTCTCCTCCTTATGTCGAAACCTTTAACTCAAAGTTAATAAAAAGGTTTCGTACCTGAACAAGAAGTCGTTACGTGTTTTCGAATTTCGAGATTCCTATGTTCTTTATATGTTCTATCGTTATGAACATTCGATGTCCATTTAACCCATTTAGCACATGGCTGTATCTGGCGTTAATTGTGAACATGGTACACCTTCGTGAATTGTTTTATGTCAAAGCAATCCTTATTGAAAAATATTAGTAGTACTTCTCAATACATAAGTGGGTGGATGGAGAAGTGGGTTCATGCCTTTTCCAAATGTGTTAGTTCTAAAGTGAGTGTAAAAGCGTAACTGTGATTCAAATTCGCTTACGACGTTATAGCAGTCCAGCACATAAACTACTATGCTACAAAGCCTCTCCTCGTTCTATTTATGTAATTAAATGTAGAAGAAATATTTTTTGTAGGCTTGCATAATCAAAATTTAGGGGTCGTTTATAACATGCGACAAATGATATTTTGTGGCTAAATATCAATGGACCTTGGATCGATGCCAATGAAGAAGTACTCTGCATTCTCCAAAGCTCCAGCGTTACTGGAGCCTCGACATCAGATTGTTTAGTGTCATATCCAGGACACTCGTTTGAAGAGTCTTACGCCTCTGCAGAGAAGCAGTCGATGGATTCTACAGCCCCCACCGACTGGGAAAGCCAAGTCGTCTTGTACGCTGCAATTTACGGTATGTAAAAAAACAGGGTCACGCTGGTACCGGCGAAGTCCAACAAAAGCAGACTTGAGGCCGTAAGGCACCCAACTTCGGTTGGGTTACCTTCGGGTGGGCGAGCTGCATCATAGTCCAGCAAGGCTCGAGTCTCGGCTCCTCCCCGACCTTCTTCTTCCCTAAATTCCCACTATAATCGACCTTCGAGTCATTGACCTTTTGTCAAGTCCTGTCCAGTGAGAGGTAGTGGCAAATAGGAGTCACTGTCAATCCAAGCGCTTGAGGTGCCTTACATGGAGAAATATTGCTAGAGCTGGACAATCTTTATCATCATCCTCTCGTTCGCTTGAAAGCAGATTAGTTTCTTCTGCCTTGGTCAGACAACTAGTCTAGGAGAAGGAAAACTCTGAATTCAAATCAACAGTACTCAAATTATTAAAAAAAAATTTTTAGTGAGGGTTCGGGTTAATACTTCTTGACATTTCGACAACATTGCTTCTGGCTGATACATTTTTGGAAAGTAAAATTAAACAGTTTCTGACTGACCGTCTTTGTTGATCACCAAAGTTCAGGATGATGTGTCATAGCATTTAAATCACTCACGCAGAAAATCTCTTAGAAAACACTCTTTGCTGATTGGACTATCTACAACTTCATTTCTCAGGGCTACAAAGAAGTTAAAATACATTTTATCAAAAAGGCAGGGTTTTAACTCTCTTCCAGTTGGTGAACAATAAATATTTATGTCGTAAATATATAGGTTGACAGAATCCTCAATCACTCTCATCTTCGTTTTTGGTCGCTGCACTCTACAGCCTTTCTTTTGATGGCTGATCGATAAAATCAAATAATCTTCTGGGAAATATAGAATTAACAGCGGTTTGAATACAATGGTAAATACTAAAATAGTTCCTTTCATGAATGATAGTGTTCGTCTACCTCGGTAGTAATATCCCATTCACTGAAAGTGATGGTAACATACGCTTTGGTAAAGCATGGCCTGATCAGGAATTCTTTTAAACTGTCGGTACTACAGTATAGTTGCACCATTTGGACTCAAATGAAACAGTGAGAGAAAAAGTTAGATGGGAGCTACACAAGGATTCTGTTTTCAACAAATCCTGGAGGCAGCATTCTTCAAAACATTATTTCTATGGCCACTTACCTCTCATCTTGCCAACTATCGTATTAATACAAGCGAGACATGAAAGGCACTGCTGCGGAAGGAAAAACAAACTTATAAGTGATGTTCTCCAATGGATTCCTACACGTGCACATACCAGTGTTGGTCGCATTGCGAAAATTTAGATTCATTTGCTCTGTGCGGAGAGTGGACGTCGTTCACACGACTTATCAAATGCAATAACCAATAGAGACGCATATATATATATATATATATATATATATATGCAATGTTGCATATATATATATATATATATATATATATATATATATATATGTGCGTGGTGCATTCAATAAGTTTCCAGACTTTTTTGTACAGGAATTTAAAATTGTTGAGAATTCAGTATCTTATTGCTATACATCTTATGAGATGACTGACCAATTTTTATGATTTCACGTTAAGGAACAACTATGGAAGGAATTGGAATACACCCTACTAAAGCCTGATTATCACAGTTGGTGAATTTCAAAAATGCAATCTGGACGTGAGGGCACTTTAGAAGAACGATATGCAATAAGATTCTGTTTTAAACTTGGAAAAGATGATGCCACAGAAACGTATGAAATACTTCAGACTGCTTTTCGACCATTTGGCATAAATAGAGCATCAGTTTCAGAGTGGCATGAGAGATTCAAGGAAGGCAGGGAGTCTGTGATGGATGATGAGAGGTGTGGGAGGAGTAAGGAAGTCAATACAACAGAGTTGATTGGCCAAAGGGTTAGAGTTAGGGTAACTATGTTGAGGTTTTAAGGGAGTTCGGGAAAAGATACCTAGGGAAGAGGCCAGCACTCTTTAAATCCGCTCAGTGGCATTCCCACCAGGACAATGCACCAGTCTACAACTCCATCCTTGTCACAGACTATTTGACCAAGATGGGCATCAATACAGTTCCTCAGCCTCCCTATAACCCAGACCTTGCTCCTTGTGACTTTTGGTTATTCCCTAATCTCAGAGGGTGTCGTTATGAGACAGTTGAGGAGATGAAAGAGGCTGTGACGAAGGTCATGGACACGCTCACACCATAGGACTTCCATGGAGCCTTCCAGAAGTTGTCGTAACGGTACAACAAGTGCATTGCAACCGGAGGAGAATACTTCGGAGGGGACTAGAGTTTCATGTGAGTACTATCAATAAAAGTACCCATACGAAAAAAGTCTGGAAACTTATTTAATGATCCTCGTAATGCGTTAGGAAAACCAAATAAAAGTATTATTTCTCTCTCTCTCTCTCTCTCTCTCTCTCTCTCTATATATATATATATATATATATATATATATATATATATATAGTTCTGTAATTATAGTAACATAAGGCATTTTATATATTCAAATACAGCACGATTTTAAAAATGTTAACTTTCTTATGTGAGTACCTTCATGATTTAATTTCTCACGGTCCCCACGTGACTAGTATCCCTTGGAATGCATTTTTAGAATATGCTTCAGGTAATTAAAGAATGTAAATATTTCTATGGAGATATCTTTATCAGAAAACCCGAAGTGATTTCACCGATATGACGAAAGGAAATTGTGTTGACGGCGGCTGATGAACAACTAGAGACATTAAAAATTATGACATCAATCAACCCCCATAGAAATGTTAACATTCTGGATATCCATGTAATTTCGTGGGTTATAAGAAGATAGACTCCAATACACACACACGCACACACACACACACACACACACACACATATATATATATATATAATGTAACTGGAAGAAAACTCAACCACGGCTAAGTTGATATTTTAAACATCCATGTCATCTGAAGAAACAAAGATTATATTCCTCACCGAAATAAATTTATAATAACAATTATGCTTGAGTGGTTGACTTTTCTTCCAGTTACATTGTATATGCCATATATGTGAGTTTTCTTAAACAAACTGAAAAAGAAATATATAACAATAGCCATACATCAAGCACTCCCATAGATTTATATGAAATTCTTCATATATTCTATTCATGAATAATCCACACCCATAGTCTTTGGACGCCGACTGGATATTACTGATATATATATATATATATATATATATATATATATACGAGGGTTGTTGAAAATTTCATATGATGACATTATATCTGCTGTTGACGTTTTTGATCAATGAGATTCAAGCACAGCCTGCACCGATGGAAGAAGTGTGTGAAAAGCAAGGTGATCTACGTTGAAAAATAAACCTCATTTTAGTCAAAATCAATGAGAGTATGTTGGTCAGCCTATGAACTTTTCAGCGGACCCTCGTATATAGGAGACGTCATAATTTTAAGCCGTTCCAATCTTTTGTTCGGTTCTTGCAATGCCCTTGACAAATAAAAAAAAGGGAGAATGTTTTTTTTTAATTCATGTGCTCGAGCATACAAAATGGGACTCAGTATATTTAACCTAGATACATAAAATTATCAGGCGCTGAGTTAGTTTATTATAGACTTGTGTATACTGTATATAATTTACAGGCATGGTCATTTAGAAACGCACATTCTTTTCTTTGATCGTCAGCAGATGGAACTTTTTTTTAATTAGAGAATTAATTTTTTTCTCTTTATATATATATATATATATATATATATATTAAATAAGTTGAAAACACACGCACACCCGGTATTTAACTGATTTTCGACCAACTCTCGATGTGAAACAAGAACATTTTATAATGAAGGAAGCCACTTACAAATCGAAGCTCATTCATGGCTGTTATAAAAAAATGATAGGAACCTTTCTACATATTGGGCTTTCCATATATTGGGGAGCCCCAGGCGCCAATCTATAAACACAGTCCTGCAAAGCAGTTATTGACTGGAGAGACGGCCATCTAAGAACATGCAATTCAGCATAACAAAAACATCCACCTGGCACGAATGCCAAGGAGACGTCGGGAGTTACGCACACACACACACACACACACATATATATATATATATATATAAAACTCCTCATCAGGTTATTTGGCCTAATGACATATCAAATTTGGGCTTTCCATATATTGGGGAGCCTCTGGCGCCAATCTATAAACACAGTCCTGCAAAGCAGTTATTGAATGGAGAAACGGCCATCTAAGAACACGCAGTTTAGTTTAACAAAAGTGTCCACTTGGCACGGATTCTAAGGAGAAGTCAGGAGTTACGCACACACACACACACACACACACACACACACACAGACATATATATATATAAACTCCTAATCAGGTTATTTGGCCAAATGACATATCAAACTTTAGTGGTTATTCAATACCTAATCCTGTTTATATATGTATATTTTAAGGGAATATTTCGTACTTAATTTAATATTTAAATGAGTAAGTGCTCATTTGATTGCAAATAGTTAAATAGTGTCAAGTATTGCTATTTATTTGTAACATATTGACCCCCGACCTGGCCAAGCTGTCCAAATAGGAAAGGCACCTGTGTAAATAACAGGTTCATCCGATCAAGGAATATCAGGATATAACCTTGACCGTGGACGGGTTGAATGAGTGCGATTTGTGACGCCCACAAGAAGAAGGTGGGTGTCGAACAATTATTCAACCTGGGTGATGACAGGAAGTCAGTCAGTTGGAGGGAAGATGCTGGAATGAGGAACATGTCCCAGAGAGGCTGGGCCCCCACGGCCCCTGTTTAGCAGCCCAGGAGAACGGGAAAGAAACGCTTTTATGGCCATAAGAGTAGAGGTCAATATGTTGCAGTTCTGTTCAGCCTCCAACTCACCTCTCACACAGTAAAACCTTTCGAACCCTTTCAAATAAAATGAGTGGTGTATTTTTCTAAAGAACTGTGTCGCTCGTCTTTATTGTGTCGTTGTTATGATTCTGCGTGTATATGTGTTTGTATGGTTGGTCATGGCTATACAACATTATTGCTCGAACATATTTAAGTAACTGGTTTCAAACATTGCTATTTAACACTAATAATTTTATTTAATATTGATAATAATTCCTTGTAAAAGATTTTACGGTTCTATTTGACCCATAGATAGGGCACTAACAAGTACAACCACCCTGGGTCAGAGTAGATGTGAAAGCAGTGGTAAGTAAAGCCTACTTCACATTTCCCAAAATCCAAAACTGGAGCCTCACCATCAGGTGCAGTTTAATGCCCTATTCAGAAGATTAAATTGATTCAAATATTGCAATCCAACACAAATAATTCTATTCAACATAATTCGTTCGTTTGTACACAGTTCAATGGTTTCGAGTAGAGTAAAGGATTAAATAGTTCTATTCGACCTATGGGTGAGACCCTAACATATACTACCGCTAATCTTTGGATTGGATCTCGGAGTAATCGCAATGAAGGGATACTTCACCTTTGCCAAAGCTCCAGAGCTGGAACCTCGTCATCAGATGCAAGGCATTCGCTTGGAGGGGAGGTCAATCTCTTTTGCAGAAATGCAATCAGCGTATTCTACGGCCTCGGACGACTGAGCTGAGATATATCTCAAGACACATTTTCACATTTACTTTCGGGCCAATGCCATGAGGAAAGGTTAGCTTTGGCATAAAAAATCTGACGAAAGTTGATTATACTAACAAATTGAACCGAATATCACACACACACACACACACACTCACACATATATATATATATTAGAGGTCTGTTAAAAAAGTATCAAAACAAACGCTTTATTTATCAAGATATAAATTTCCAAAGAACGATACGTTAATTTTCTTCCAAATACTTCCGCTGACATAATACAAGGAATTTTTTATTGAGTGAATCTCCTCTGAAACTCTTACTGATATGAAATGAAACTATTTCATCTTTGGAAACTGTGATACAGTAAAAGGTTCGTACAAGATGAGTTTAAAAAAGACCAAAAAACAAGAAAATAACAACAAAAAACCAACAAAAAAAAAAGAAAGAAAAAACGATAGCTGATGATACATCATATGGCTGATAAACAAAAATAGAATGGTGCCAGTGTCAACAGAAATTGGTTAATCTCCTTAAACACCGAATTAGACGAAGGACATTCTTTGTTACTAAAGCTGAACTCTGTTCTGGTTGATCGTCATTTTCAAACAATGGAATAGATAGAAATGCGCATCCTGATCGCTTGCATTTTCTCCTTCGAAACTTTCAAAACATTTTAAAACAGACGAGAGAGAGAGAGAGAGAGAGAGAGAGAGAGAGAGAGAGAGAGAGTGTGTGTGTGTGTGTGATGATATTGATGTATAAGCAGTTGAGATTATTTTCAGTTCGGTTTAGTTTCTTTGCTTTAAAAAAAAAAAAAAAGTCGAAGTTAAAAACTTTGTCTTATCACAATTGACTGCTAGTTTCAATTTGTTTGTGCTTTAAATTAGTTTTTTGAAAATATTTTTTTGTAACCAAGCACTTAACACATGGATATTTAGCAGTGTGACTGGAAAGATAGCAAGGTGACTGTATATTATCATAGAATATATAACCGGCTCATTGACCTCGTGGGTAGAGTGTTCGCCAATGATCCAGGACACCTGGGTTCAATCCCAGGTTGCGTCATACCAAAGACTTTAAAAATGGTACTTGATACCTCCTTGCTTAACGCTCAGCAATATAAGGTATATATTAAGGGTAAAGTAGAGCAATCCGGGGAAAGGAATTGCGCCCTCCCGTACACCTCAGTGTAGTAGCTATTGAAAAGGGAGCCTTCTGGTCGCCTTCGACTACTGTCACCAACTTATATATATATATATAAGTAATTTTATAATTTGCTTGAAGCACTGCGCAAATTACTTTATTGTATTGTATTGATTTAGAGGGCTATCGCAATGCAAAATCCTTAATGATTATTATTAAAAAAACTTCATCATAGGAGACTTTTTTTGTACATATTAAAAAAAAATGAAATTTATTGACAATTTAAGTCACATCTCTTCCTCATGGTGTTTAAACAACCCACGTGGCACCATGGTCGCAACCCTCAACAGGGTATTCTAACAACCCACGTGGCACCATGTTTTCAACGTCCCCCCAAAAAAATTTGAACATGCAACACATTGTTCATATTTTTAAAAAAAGTCCCTGATGATGAAGCTTTTACTTCGAAACTAGACCCAATTAATGATTTTGGATTTTTGATTAGCTGTAAATAAACTAATAACAGGAAAGATGCAAAATATTTTTCTTTCTGAATATTCTGGATTCATTAATTATTCTAGCCCAATCACCTGGTGCTGTAGAATACATCGACTATATCTCTTCAGACTTCCCCATCAATCTGATAGTGAGGCTCTAGTAATACAGAGTACCACTTCATTGTCATCACTCCCAGGTCCACTCTTACACGGAGCGGTAGCACCTGATAGGGTTATATGTATGGGTCAAATAGAAATGTTTGCCATTCAAACTAAGATCAAACAAATGTCTTCTTCTTCTTCTTCTTCTTCTTCTTCTTCTTCTTCTTCTTCTTCTTCTTCTTCTTCTTCTATTATCTTTTACCAACCTATATTCCAAATAGTTTTTCTTTATTTACCCATTCTTTCTGGCTGGGGCTGTAGAATACACCCACTGCATTTCTGCAGAGGAGTAAGATTCCTCCAACGAGTGTCCTGATATGACACTAAATAATCTGATTATGAGGCTTCAGTCTTGGAGCTTTGGGGAATGCGGACACGGAGTAGTAGTACCTGATAAGGTCCTATCTATGGGTCTAATAAAACTCTTTGACATTTGAACTGAGAACAAAGAAATGACTAATGCTAAACTGAATTGTTTGAAATAGAACCGTTTGATCATTGAACTATGTAAACCCATGACTGATGTTTATGATGCATCGCAATAATTGGAACTATTTAACTTTATTGACTTATGCTTACAAATCATATAAATCTAATATATATATATATATATATATATATATATATATATATATATATATATATATATACCGTATTTGGCATTAAATAACCTACAATGGTTGGTATGCCATAACTAATACATCGTTGGAGTGGCCGATGGATTCATATCTTTCCCAAGACTATTTGTGCAAAATAAAACGCCTGAAGATTCGTCCTGGATTTGAACTCGGGGCGCCGACGTTATTTTCTATGACGATAATGGTTATGCTAATCGCGCCTTCAGAATTTCCTTTGGTCGGCGCCAATTTCGTCAATATTAGATAACTGGATACTTTCCGGACAGAACTTGTAGGTTTCTCGAAATGATGTTTGGAGTTCTGCATGCATTTTCTTTAATTGGTTGAATGATTGATCTTAAAGTCGTGTCAACCCATTTGGGGTTATTTTATGCATTGAACTTGGGGAATTGCATATATTATACGTTTATACTTGCATTGTTTTAATTGTTTGTTTGGATTTTATGGCATTTTCAACCTTTATAGGTTATTTAACGTCAAATCCATTTTTATACAAATGAACAGTTTTATTTCAAACAATTCAGTTTAGCATAAACACACAGTTTAATTGTCAAAAATATTTCTATTTCAAGCTATTCAGTTTAGTCAAGGGGGGGTGTCCTCGTGGTGTAATGGTTTAAGCGATGGACTGCGGAATCGTAGTAAGCGAGTTCGTATTCCAGTCGCGCTGTTACATTCACTTTCGGGCAAATACCTTCGGGAAAGGTATGAACCCCCTTATCCTCTCAGCTATGGGTTAAATAGTACCACTACTGTTCTTCTAGGAGAATGGCTTTGGCATTAAATAACCTACAAAGGTTGATATGTCATTAAACAAAGAAACCAAACCAATCAGTTTAGTCAAACAGTTCTAATTCAAACAATTTAGTTTAGCATGCAGTTAGTTCTATTTAACCCACATATAGGGCTCTATCAGGTGCAACCATTCTGGGCCAGAGTGGACCTGTATGCAATGGCAATGAAGGAGTGCTCCGCATTCCTCTAAGCCCAAGCATCACTGGAGCCTCACTATCAGATTGTTTGGTGTCATATCCAGGACTCTCATTGGCGGGGGAGGGGTCTTATTTTTCTGCAGAGGTGCAGTCGGTGTTTTCTACAGCCCCAGCCGAATGGGCAAAGAAGGAACTGGAGCAATCGAGACACGAAGAAAAAGAATAGAGATATGAATATTAACTTATATAAACATTTTTGGAAAAAAATTCTGATCTTTTTTTAAATGACCCTTATTTGTTGAAAAAAACCCAAGTATATAAAAATATGAGGGCTGTTGTTCATTCATTGAAAATTTGGGCATGACCATTGCGAAAACAAATGAACAAATCTCACGGGTACATATAATAAAACACTGAGGAGGGGAATTCCAGTGGTGCAGTGACTAAATTGCTGCACTGCAACCTTTAAATAATTTCGAAATCCAGTCAGGCTAATACGTCCACTTTTCCTTGGGAAAGAATATATGAACTCCTTTATTTCTCTAGACGGATGGCTTTGGCGTCAAATAACCGACGAAGGTTGATTTGCCATCAAACAAAGAAACCAAAGTTTAGAAATAAACGAAACTCAATTGGGCTGTTAGATTGGCATTCGATGTAATAACTGTACATACATTTCTTGGGTCTCATTGGTCTGAACACTATACTGAGTTAATTAAAGAGAAAAAGTTGCAAGTCTCTTATAATAAATGTCTTATCTTCTTGACGTTTTTTCCAACGAATTTGACGCTGTAATTGATCATGTTGTTCTTCTTCTTGACTGATTTAATGGTATGCCAATCTGTCTAGGATTATCATATCTTGGGAATCACTTTTATTGTACGTTTATATTTACACTTTAGTGTTGTTGTTTCTTAAGATTTTTTGCAAAAGTTATAAGATACCAAGTATTCCTATCTAACACAAATAATTTGGAAATAAGATATTTACGTATTTTCAATGATTTGTTATTGAACCAGTGGTAGGTTTCTCAACAGGATAATATTGTTATTATATTAGCCACGAACGAATTAGTTGAGTGAGCAAAACAGAATACAATCTCTTGAAGTGCAAGAAAAATCTTAGAAGAAACTTTGCTCAGTCAGTTGGAGCTGTAGAATACACCATCTGCTTCTCTGCCGATGGGTTAGACCCCCCCCAATGAGTGTCCTGATTATGATACTAAACAATCTGATGGTGAGTTTCCAGTAATGCTGGATCTTTGGGGAATGCAGAGTACCCCTTCATTGCCATCGCCCCCAGGTCCACTCTGGCCTAGAATAGTAACATCTGATAGGGTCCTATCTATGGGTCAAATAGAACTAAACTGTATACTTATGCTAAAATGAATTGTTTGAAACAGAACTGTTTATATGTATAAAAATGGATTTGGCATTAATAACTTATAATGGTTGATGTGGCATAAAACCAAACTAAACCAAACCAAACCAAACCAAACCAAACTAAATAGAAATACAACTAAAATATTGGTTTTTGACGAACGCTTCTCCGATTGATTTTGCGAAAAACAAAGAAGGAAAATGGCTGAAACTTGAATCAATATATATATATATCTGCGCGCGTGCGTGCGTGCGTGTTATTGATTCCAAACTTACTTGCAATTATTTGTAAATTCATTTATTGACATACTATAGGAGGATCACCTAGTGTAACGGTTATCTTCGTGGCAATGGAATCGGAGATCCATGTTCAAATCCTAGACGAGGCTAATTAAATTTCACTTCGCGTTAGTGCCTTTGCGAAAGGCGTGGATCTTTTTTTTTCCCAACCAGCTATGGGGAAATAGTAGGGAAGACTGGGATCTTTAATCTTGTTAAGGCAACTAGTGTTTGGGAAGGAAAACTCTGAATTCAAACCAGTTTTATCGGCTTAGAAACTGTCTTTGCGTCACATTCTGCTCGAGTTAAAGAAGGTTGGGTAAAGGAATACATATACCTGAAGTATATATATATATATATATATGTGTGTGTGTGTGTTTGTGCGTAAATATGAATTCACTGTTTATATATTGTACTATGTAAATGAAATGATAAATGTGGAATTTATAGACTGACCGATAAAATAAACTGGGTCAGTCAAATGAGCAAGCTCGCTCATTACCACAGTCTCCTCTCCCACCGGCTATACCGCCATCCCTAAACAGCCATGTTGTCATTAAAGCGTAAAGTAATGATCACACACCCAAAAACGCCCGGAAACGGTCACGCAACTGTACGGGAAAACTCCCCCAAAGCACATAAACAAAATGAAGTGGACTCCATTACTGACAGACATTTTCTTTTTTTGTTTTGTTTCTGTGTTTGTGTACACACCCTTCCTCTACTTCTGAGCGCCTTTTTTTTTAGAAGTTACAAGTATAGCTCAGTCGTTAGATCTTAGAAGAAAATATCGAGAGGCAGGATAGGCCAATAATGTGCTAATTAACTTAAAGATAACTTGACTTAAAGACTGATCCAGTTTTAGATTTCTTTATTTTAATAAAAAGACTCTAGCCATTTCTAGAAATAATATGATATAATATGTTGGTATTTGGCTTATGTTAAGAATATGTTATCAACATGAACAGGGACAATTGGTAAGTTAATCCCCAGAAGTGGTTTTCAAACTTGGAGCCGGGACCCCATTATATTTTCAGGATCCACCACGCTGACCTCTATATAAATAAAAATGAAATCTCGTTGATCCCCATATAAAGAAAAATTAAATCTATAAAAATATTTTATGAAAATCCGAACCAATATTTGCCCTGAGAGGAATGTATTTGCATCGCATACATTGTCAATTCTTGACGATATTTTTGACAAAGATACATGCAATTCACTTTGCGCAACAAGTCTTGATCAGTATTTTGTCTTCATATTGGTAAGTGCAGAAAATGCTATTTCGCATAAATATGCTGTTGCGAAAGGTAGTAGCATTTTGACCGCCTTTTGAGACAACAATGGATGCTCAGAAGCTATGCTGTGCCAAAATTTGGGCCTGTGGCGCATCGGATAGAGGCGTTGAGTCTCTACGGTTCCAGGCGAGCATTGTCAGAAGATAGCGGTTTCAAATCCTACCCAAGCCGGCCAGAGGTTTACTTGGTCAAAAACGTGGTGCGTTAGACAACAACTATGGAAGGCAGTAATTACTGGGGATACGGTTACAAGACTCAGCATTCCTATCCGAGGTCGCGGTAAAATCACCTGAAGAAGGTTAGAGGTGAAATTTGGCCGAAACGTAGTGAAAGAACAAACAACACAAAAAAACTACCAAGATGAGGAAAAAAGTCCGCAATAAAGAAAAATTAATTCTCATAATTAATGTATTGTCACCTTTGCAGGGTTTCAAGTATTCCTATCTAATACTAATTATCAAACGGTGTCAAGTAACTAATAATAATCCCCAGTAAAGAATCATAGCTTCAAGAAACTTCTTATTACAATTAAATTGCCGTTATTTAGCATCAAGTATTCCTGTAGCATACGAATAATTTTTAGATAGAGCTATTTAACCTATAGACAAACTCTAAAATGTACAACCACTCTGGGTCAGAGTGGACCTGGGAGTAATGGTAATGAAAGGGTACTCTACACTCTCCAAAGCTCTAAAATTATGGCCTGACCATGATATACAGTTTAGTCTCATACCAAGTATACATCCTTTTTGAAGGTCTTACACCTCTTCAAGATGAAGTCAGCATGTTCACAGCCCCATTAATCGAGTTTTCTTCCAGAACAAGGAATATCTTTCAAAGTAAGATTTTCTCGACTAATTTTGGTTTGAGCAATTTATTTAACGACATATCAACTTCTTTTGGGTTATTTAATGCTAATATTTGATTCATTTGTGAATGTTTGATTTTGAACATAACTATATTTTGTTTTGGTTTATTTGTTTAATGGCATATCAACTTCTTATGGATTATTCAAAGGGGAAATTTAGTTCATTCTATTTTAAATTACACATATATTTATCTCTGATACTTTGTTTGCATAGTAATTTGATATAAAATATTCCAATGCGGTACAAGTGATTTACAGATAGTTGTATAGTTTCAAGTATTTCTATCAAATACAAATAATATTATACTATTTCGCCAATGGTCCGGGAGACCTGGGTTCAATTCCAGGTGGTGTCATATCAAAGACTTACTTGATACCTCCTTGCTTAACACTCCTCAATATAAGGTACGTATCAAGGGTAATGTGGAGCAATCCAGGGAAAGGGGCAGTGTTCTCCCCTATACCCCGGTGTAGTAGCTATTGAAAAGGAAGCCTTCTGGTTGCCCTCGACTAAGGTCGCCAACTTTACTTACTTATATAGATTAAAGTTACTGTTCCGATTTAATAAGTCATGTATTTGTACACATTTATATAGTTTCAGGTATTTCTATCAAACACAAATAATTTTCAAACAGAACTATTTGACCTATGGATAGGAACCTAATAAGTACTACCACTCCGCATCAAAACTGGACCTGGGAGTAATGGTAATGAAAGAGTATTCAAATTTACGAAAGTTACAGAACTGAAGCCTCACCACCAGATGCTTTTTTGTATCATACCAAGGAAACCCCCTTTTTTAGGAATCGGCCAGTATACAGTCAAAGCATGTGAAATTTTGTTTGATCTTAAGTCTACAGCGTAAATCTGAGATGGTCTTTCATCGAATCTAGTCTTCTTAGATAAGAGACGTAGATTGTTTTCGGATTTTTACTTATTAGGTTTACAATTGTTTAGGTCTTGTGGAACCCATAAGCCAAGTTTTGACTTTTTACTGAGTTCATGAAAGTCCTTTATAATTGTATCAGTTGAATTAAACTGTTGTGCCATTTTTCGTATTGTTTACTTTGGATTTTCCTTAATTTAGAGATCTTGGTTGTCGATTAAAATCGGTCTTTCAGAACGAGGAGTTTTCTGAGGCTAAGATTCCTCGATCAAAACTGAGTAAGCCATTGTTAGTATTGTCGGATTGGCCTCAGGGAATGAAGTAGACAAAATGATTTCTACTAACAAGAAATAACAGGAACAGAAAAATTCTGGGAGCAAGAAAAACAGTGAATTTTAATTTGAATTGTCTTTTATGGTGGAGAGAGTCGTTTTTCGGTAATTATTTTTGGTGTCGTTACCAAGCTGTTAGTAACAGTTCTTTGTGTGTCTATGTGCTTGTTGGCGAAAGAAAACGAAGTTACTCAAATATTTTTAGCTCAGTGGAGCTGGTGTCTTATTTTGAATACATTGGTGTTTTATGGGTCGGATGTATTTTTTTGCCTTCCTCTTCCATCTCAAGCTCTCTCTCCTTTTTGCCCAGTCGGCTGGGGCTGTAGAATACACTGACTGCTCTTCTGCAGAGGGGTAAGACCCCCCCATGAGTGTCTTGGATATGACACTAAACAGTCTAATGGTGAGGTCTGAGTAATGGTGGGGCTTTGGGGAATACGGAGCACCCCTTCATTGCCATCGCTCCCAGGTCAACATGGCCCGGCGTGGTAGCACCTGATAGGGCCCTATCTATGGGTTAAATAGAACTAACAGCATACTTATGCTAAACTGATTTGTTTGATTAAACTAAATAGCTTAAAATAGAAATGTTTTTGACAATTAAACCGTACTTACATTTAAACTGCGTGCTTATGCTAAACGGAATTATTTGAAATTGAACTGTTTTTGACATTGAAAACTGTACTTACACTAAACTGAATTGTTATATATAACTACTTGAATTAAACTGAATAGTTTGAAATAGAAATGTTTTTTGACAAATTGTGTACTCGTGCTAAACTGAATTGTTTGAAATAGAATTGATTATTTGCATAAAAATGGATTTGGCGTTGAATAACCTACAAAGGTTGATATGCCATAAAACGAAACGAAACCAAACCATCTCTCTCCTTTCTTCCGACCCTCTTAAAGCTATCAGTATTATTCATATATCCCTAAAATTCTATGTTGTTGCTTATTCAATAGGTTAATTCCTAATCTTTAAGGGGTCAGGTGGGATGTCGGTTAACTATGCGATTTTTTGAATCAGGATCTGGCGCCGGTTAGTCTAACTTAGATCTATTTTTAGAATTAATCAAATGTTTTTTTAATGATTGGACACACACATATATCATCATCATCATCATCATCATCATATCGTGCTGGCAGCACGGATATCCCTGACCCTCTCTCGCCACTCCTCCCTATCGTTCATCGCCCTAGGTAGGTCTTCAGGACAACAACCTGTATCCTCACATAGCTGCTGAATGTATGTTCGAGCTGGTCGTCCTGCTTTTGCGCGGCCATGTGTGGGGATCCATAAGAGTACATCTCTTATGAGTTCATCTCTGCTTCTCCAGCAGTGTCCTGCATGTCTGGTTCGTCTAACTTGAATAGTTTTCGTGATAGGGGGCAGGTGGCCGTACAGTTGGTGTCTTGTGGGGTGTTGCTGCCAGGACTTGTTCAGGATTGCACGCAGCATTCTTGTGTAATTGCCATCTAGTTTCTTCTCCAGCCGTTTTGTTAGCGTCCATGTAGTGCATCCATATAGCAGTATCGATGTGACCGCTGCCTGGAAGAAACTGCGTTTCATTTTATCGGTTAGGTCTGATTTCCATATAATCGATAGCCTATTGATAGCTGTCCATGCTTTCGTTAACCTCGTTTCGATGTCCTTTTCGGTTGATTCGACGCTGCTTCCTAGGTACGTGAATTTGTCTACTAGTTTAAGTGGGGTTCCTTCTAGAGTGGAGATGTCCCCCGTTTGGTTATAGCACATATATTCCGTTTTGTGTACATTAACATGGAGGCCTATGCTTGCTGCTGCTCGTTCCAAACTATGCAGAAGTGTTTCGGCTTGGTCAGGTGTATTTGCCAGTATCGCTATGTCATCGGCGTAGTCGGCGTCGGTAATTGTTGTTGCGGGGTATCTTCTGCTTCTTCTCTTCGTCAGTTCGGTGTGTGTGTGTGTGTGTGTGTGTGTGTGCGTGTAGTATATTGACCTCCGACCCGGCCAAACATGCCATTCCAAAGACGGCAGAAGTCCATATTCCATTGGCGTGGACGAGCTTGGCTGACAATATGGGACAGGGTTAAAATCCCACGATACAGTCACAAACTGATGCACCGGAAGAGAGTGACCTGTGAATTGCATGACAGTTATTTCCACTCGATGACGATCAAACATGCCATCCCAAAGACGGCGGAAGTGCATATTCAGATGGCCAGTTATGGGGAGATATTGAGTAGGTGTTGAACTATTATATAACTCAGTGCACAGGAAATTCAACCAGTTTGGAGATCAGAGAGTTGGATACAAGATGCGGTAGAGAAAGCCAGCACCCAGCAGAGAGCAGGGTCCGCAGGCCTCCGGTTGAGCAGCCCAGGAGAACGGGAAAGAAACGCTGATGACCATAAGAGTGGTCAATATGTTGCAGTTCTGTTCGGTCTCCAACTCCCTCTCACACACAACCCTTTCAATTAAGTGAGAGGTATATTTTTCTAAAAGACTGTGTCGCACGTTATTATTGTGTCGTCATTATGATTTCGCATGCAGATGTGTTTCTATAGTTGGTCATGATGGTGGCTATACAACATACGTATATATATATAAAATCTGTTTGTCGTTAAATTTATATTACTTAAGAACCATTACATCGACACTTCCTGATAGTTACATATTTACTTCCATATTCCTTGCGCTACTGAAGCTGAGGAAAACCTTTACGCAAAACATGAAGAGTTTAAAAGGATTAATTTTATGGGTTGGATTAATTCAAAATAAATTCAACAGCAGTAAATGTTCCTGAAATCAAAGAAAAATGGCTAGAACACTTAGTTATATACAAACTTATGTCAAGCAACAACTTCAAAGCTATCACAGCAAAACAAATATCAGGGCTTTTCATTCAAAATTAAGGTTATTTGTGGCTAAGTATGATTCTCATATGGATTTTAGTCTTTTTGTTTTGCTAAGAAATTGAAATTAAACAACCATTTAAGAAACAATTGACACTGATAAAGTTCTACGTCTCATTTATAATTCAGAAGAAATTTGTAATATACAATGTACTAAATAGTATTTAATCCTCAGATGATTTTATATTGATCGTTCGATAGCCAAAACATCAGAAAATGCAAAAAGTCAATTGTGGTAGTTCGCTGATATTGTCAATGATATCAGCATTACCGCAGAAAGAATGAGGAAACTGTAGAAAATAGAGCTTGCATAGACCGCGTTAAATCGATGAGCAAAAGAATCGAAAGTGTAGATCATCTGGTGATGGACACGAAACAATAAATCATGTAATAAGCAAATACAGTATAAGATTAGACACGACTGGGAGATCCACTGGCAATTTTGCAAAACACATAAATTTGACTATACCATCAAAGGGGACATGCTCAAACTAGAATTTAGTGAACTTAGCCTTACCGGATTTTTAGATACAAACAGATCACATAGCCCTGTCTAGAAAACATGACAAAGTGATGATTAATAAAAGAGAAAAAAAGAACTGGGCAGGTAGTGATCACAAAAGGATGATTAATAAAAAAGAGAGAAATGAACTAGCCAGTTAGTGATCACAAAGGGATGATTAATAAAACGAAAAAAAACAAACTTACCGGATAGTGATCACAAAGTGATGATTAATAAAAAAGAAAAAAAAAGAACTGGCCAGATAGTGATCACAAAGTGATGATTAATAAAAAAGAAAAAAAAAAGAACTGGCCAGATAGTGATCACAAAGTGATGATTAATAAAAAAGAAAAAAAAAAGAACTGGCCAGATAATGATCACAAAGTGATGATTAATAAAAAAAGAAAAAAAAAGAACTTACCGGATAGTGATCACAAATTGATGATTAATAAAAAAAAAAAGAACTTGCCGGAAAGTGATCACAAAGTGAAAACCAAAGGAAGCGAAAAGAGAGACAAGTACTCAGAATACCGAGAAGAGTCCTGTCTCTCAAACTCCAGCGAATGACCACCAGCTGACTTTATTTATCTCTGCGTCCTACCACACAGGAATTGACACAAGGTCTATGACCCGAAAATCGATCACAGTGGGGATTTAGGAGAGGAGAAGGCCGAGTATAAGCCAAAGCTTGAGTCCTGCAGGACTTTACTGGTCATCGACCCACTTAGCGCAATGTGGGCCGTATTAGCCCAGCTTGATATGGACCCAAATCTGGGTCCAGGCACATATGTCTGATTAAAGCTTAAACTGGACAGCAAGGTCCAGTGCTATACAAGGGGGACAAAGGTGTCAATGTTGCAGCTCGCCCACCCGAAGGTGACCCAGCCGAAGTTGGTGGCCTTTCGGCATCGAGTCTGCCATTGATTTCAATACCCCATCCGGCACAAATGACGCTGGTGTGAAAAACTCTCAATCAGTAACAAAGCATTATAAGATAGGACATTATATCCATAAGAAAGTATGTAAATACAATAGAAAGTTGGATTATGGAAAATGATATACGTAAATACTAACCAGAACCAATAATAGAAGTAAAAACGGCTACCATTTCCGAAGACTCAGCTATCCAAAATGATAAAAAAGCAACGAGCAATAGACAAGATATAGGCATGTTTTTCTATTATTGTCTTTAAGTTTGTAAAGTAGAATATTTGTCCCTCACTTATAGTCATTATAAATCGTCATATTAGTAAAAAAAAAATTATTCAAATTGACATTGAATATTCTTGAAACGAAAAGGAAAAGATCAGAGCATTTAATTATATTTCATATCCATCATTTCTATATTCATACAACGGTAATACACTCATAGCAAAAGAACGACAATTTATTTCCAACACTCACAAATATATATATATATATATATATATATATATATATGTGTGTGTGTGTGTGTGTGTGTTTTCTTATACCCTCATGTCATTCTCTTGACTATAAATACGTTTCATCTTTTTTAAAAATTCATGAAAATTATTGTGATGTCATGAACACTGAAATATTCTAAACAAATATTGTTTTTTAATTATAGTAATCATTCAATCTAATATTTATCATTTGCTTGCACACAGTTGAATGGTTTCAAATCGTTAAAATATTGACTACGCAGTCAATATATTTCTGACAATGACGCTGTTGTTACTATGAAAGTGTGGGCCGTTTTTTTCTGGAACAGATTTTTACGAATGTAGCATACAGACCCTCATTCAGAACTGTTCGCTCTATCTAAATGGAATGGGACTATTTGGCCGCGTCCCTTTCGTGCCAACGTTTTGGTTCCGCTTATTTGGTTCTGTACTGTTTTGGCGCTGAACTGTTTAAGCGTCAGTTTAGAATCTCAGTATTTTTTTGTGTTAAAACGAGAAACAAAGAGAAAACGGCAGGTAATGCAACAGTCTTCGTAACGGTAAAACAAAAACAATAACCGCCGAGTAACATTGTTCTATCAGGCAATTGGCCAAACAAGTATAGTGTTCGCCAATGGTCCGTGAGACCAGGGTTCAATCCTAGGTCGAGTTATACCAAAGATTAAAAAAAATCGTACTTGATGCCACCTTGCTTATCCCTCAGCTTTATAAGGTAAGGATCAAGGATAAAGAGGAGCAATCCAGGGAAAGGAGTCGTGCCTTCCCCTACACCTTGGTGTAGTAGCTATTGAAAAGGGAGCCCTTTAGGTCGCCCTCTACTAAGGTGTAGTAGCTATTGAAAAGGGAGCCTTCGGGTCGCCCTCTACTACGGTCGCCCTCGACTACAGTCGCCAACTTTATTTTTACTTACATAACATTGTTCTAAGTTTAGGGTTTAGGGTTTTGTTGAGAATGTTCCTAATCAAAAACATTTGAAATACACTAGGGCCTAAGAGAGCATCTAGAGTAACTTGAAACTGTTTTATTCGGGTGCTCTCCAACAATATTTGCTTTGTTTGACCTACAATGCATTTAATATTTGATATTTATTTTACTTATTTGATTAAAGTAATTTTGTAAGTAATATATCCAGTTGCTTTTACTTATCAATATTTGGCCATTCCTTTGTAATCTAATCAATCAATTCAAGACATGCAAAAGACGAAAATCTGACAGTGCCAAATCGTCGGCACTTAAAAGGTAGTGTTAAAAGAGTCAAAAGGGTTTCAAGTATCTAACACTAATAATTCTATTCTAAATTAATCATTTCTTTGCTCACAGTTCAATGGTTTCAAGTATTGCTGATTCTAGTATTTCCATTTAATATTAATCCTTTTCTTGTACATATAAAAATCGTTTCATATATTTCTAGCTAATAATTCTATTTAATATTAATCAATTGTTTGCGCATACGAGGATCATTAAATAAGTTTCCACACTTTTTTCGTATGGGCACTTTTATTGATAGTAGTCGAGGGTGACCCGAAGGCTCCCTTTTCGATAGCTACTACACCAAGGTGTAGGGGAGGGCGCTACTCCATTCCCAGGATTGCTCCACTTCACCCTTGAACCGTACCTTATAATGCTGAGTGTTAAGCAAGGTGGTATCAAGTACCATTTTTAAAGTCTTTGGTATGACTCGACCTGGGATTGAACCCAGGTCTCCCGGGCCATTGGCGAACACTCTAACCGCTGGGCCAATGAAACTCTAGTTTCCTTCGAAGTTATCTCCTCCGCCTGCAATGCACTTGTTGTACCGTGACAACAACTTCTCGAAGGCTCCATGGAAGTCCTCTTGTGTGAGCGTGTCAATGACCTTCGTCACAGCCTCTTTCATCTCCTCAATTGTTTCATAACGACACCCTCTGAGCTTAGGGAATAACCAAAAGTCACAGGGAGAAGGTCTGGACTATAGGGGGTGAGGAACTGTGTTGATGGCCATCTTGGTCAAACAGTCATTGACAAGGATGGAGTTTTGGACTGGTGCATTGTCCTGCTGGAAATGCCACTGACCCGATTTGAAGAGTGCCGGCCTCTTCCCAAGGAATCTTTTCCTGAACTCCCCTAAAACCTCAACATAGCAACCCTAACTCTAACCCTTTGGCCAATCAGCTCTTTGTATTGACTTCCTTTCTCCTCCCACACCTATCATAATCCCTCACAGACTCCCTGCCTTCCTTGAATCTCTTATGCCACTCAAAACCCGATGCTCAATTCAGGCAAAATGGTCGAAAAGCAGTCAGAAGCATTCCATACGTTTCTGTGGCATTTTTTCCAAGTTTAAAACAGAATTTTATTGCATATCGTTCTTCTAAAGTGTCCTCACGTCCAGATTGCATTTTTGAAACTCACCAGCTGTGACAATCAGGCTTTAGTAGGGTGTATTCCAATTGCTTCTGTAGCTGTTCATTTTAATGTGAAATCATAAAAATTGGTCTGTCGTCTCATAAGATGTATAGCAATAAGATACTGAACTTTCAAGTGTCTACGATAATTCTAAATGCCTGTACAAAAAAGTCTGGAAACTTATTGAAGGCACCCCGTATTTAAATGGTTTCAAATATTGCTAATACTAATGATTATAAATAGTTTCTAGCATTTCGATCTAAGACAAATAATTCTATTTGATAATAATCATTTGTTTGCGCATATCAAGCTGTTTCAAATATTACTATCGCTGATAATTTTAAATGTACTCTTATGGACCCCCACACATGCCAGTGCAAAAGCAGGACGACCAGCACGAACATACATTCAGCAACTATGTGAGGATACAGGATGTTGTCCAGAAGACCTGCCTGAGGCGATGAACGATAGGGAAAAGTGGTGAGAGAGGGTCAAGGATATCCGTGCTACCAGCACGACATGATGATGATGATGATGATGACTAATAAGTCTATCTAATATTAATCATTTGTTTGCACACAGTTAAATGGTTTTTAATATTGCTAACACTAATAATTTTAAATAGTTTCAAGTATTTCTATCTAACACTGATGATTCTTATAATTAAGGGTTTTTGGACTTTTGTCTTCATCTTTATTGTTATTTCCACAACGTTTCGGCCGATATGTCCTCTAGCCTTCTTCAGGTGTTTGTCTCACTTCACGGAACTTCGAACTATGTCCTTTATTGAATCCACGGGGGGTCGCCTGTTCTGATTCTGCAAGCCATAACCGGTTGTAGGTTCAATCCTGACAGCAGGCGAGTAAAAATACAGGAATACTTAACACTTGTACCCAGTTATGGCTAGCGGAATCAGAACAGGCGACCCCCGTGGTTTCAATAAAGGAAGTAGTTTGAAGTTCCGTAAAGGTTCCCAACTTTGACAAACACCTGAAGAAGGCCGGAGGACATATCTGCCGAAACGTTGTGGAAATAACAATAACGATGAAGACAATAGTCCGAAAACTCTTCATGATAAAAATCAACAAGCTTCATCTCAGAAATTTAGACAACTAATACTAATGATTCTCTAGTATTAATCATTTGTTTGCACACAGTTAAATGCTTTTAAATATTGCTAACATTAAAAATTCTAAATAGTTTCAAGTATTGCAACCTAATACTGATAATTTTATCTAATATTAATCATGATTACACACAGTTAAATGGTTTCAATTATTGCTGTTTAACTTTAGTAATTCTATTTATCAAGTAATATAAATGATTTGCTCACGGCTATTTAATTTCGAAATAATAATTATAATCCATAGTGTAATATTGAACAGCTTTGACCGATAGATGGGACCCTCACAGGTACTTAAATTATGGGTCAGAATAGACTTGAGAGTAATGATAATAAAGCGGGGACTAGACATTCCCCTAACTCCAAAAGTGGAGCCTCACTATTCGATGCAATTTAATGTCATACCCAGCTCACTAAAGAGTTTTAAAAAGCAATCTTTGAAATGTCAGGATATTAGTTAGTGAGTGAGTCAGACGTTGTTGCATCATAGTTCTCTTCACTTTACGATTCTTCGAGCTGTAAATGTTCTAAAAAGCCTGTAACCCTGTTTCATAGGTTACAGAACAAAGAACGGTGAAATTAAGCGGTATTTTTTTTTTACCAACATCGGAGGAGCTTATTGGTCGATTAGGGATTAGCCAATTTGTCAGCTAACTTCACTAAAACGTTACGAGATACACTAAAAATACAAAAACAATATGAGGCTTTGAAAAACAAAAAACAAAACAAAACAAAAGAAACAACAAAAAAAGCAAAACGAAATAAAGAAAAGGAAGAAAACAAACGTAATTCAACAGATGTCGCTATTTCTAACCGAAATTTGACACTCACCAAAATGCAAGAAGCTCACAACCAATAAAAAAAAATGCTCGTGAATTTTACGATTCGTCTGCGCTTATTTAGTCTCTGCAAAAATATTTCTTCTCAGCAAGAGTCCAGACAATTTCCTCGAGTATATTCCCGATACTGTTGAGGTCTAAACCACAAGCAGAGCGCTGTGGTTTGAATCGAACCTCTTATCCCCCCTCTCTCTATCTCTCTCTCTCCCGATATATATATATATATATATATATATATATATATATACCTTCAATCCCACGGCATGAACAGAAAATGACACAGGATCAATTTTTAAGCGGAATTTAACAGGTAAGAAGTCCACCTCAAAAGATGTCGCTTCGGTATGACATTAAACTGCTGCTGACGGTGAGGCTCCAGTTTGAGAGATCTGAGGAGGTAGGACAATCACTTTATTTCCATCACTCCCAGTTCCACTGTGCTTGTATCTGTCAGGATCCCATTTATTGGTCAAATGAATCTGTTTAAAAATTGTTCGTATTCGATAGAACTGTTCAAATCCTTTTCCGAGAGTTTACGAACCGTTCCAAGTACTCCATTTACAATTGGTATCACTGTCATTCTCATGTTCCACAGCTTTCTTTGTCTCTGACTAAGTGTTATATAGCCTATCTATGAACATTAATGGGTATGTCCCATTCCTCATAAATACGTTGGACACTACTGTGGGTGTGTGTGAAAATATCCTAACTGCCTTTGGTGGTGGTGTTTCATTCGGTCGAGGTAGTGAGTGCCGGAGAAGCCCAGAATTCTCGTCAAGCAGCCGACTTCACTCGAACGTCAGGAGACCGTCCTCCCTAGGCTCTAACTCTCTTCGGAGGGGCTAAGTATATCGCCTGTGGCCTGAGGCACTCCTTTTTAGAGGAATGCCGACGGTGCTTGAGGCATTTTTAGAGTCACCGGTTGTGTCTGGGCTACGGCCTTGTGCATTTGGTGGGACGCGCGATTAATAGCGAAAATATACTAAATAGTCACCACTAGCAGGAGAAATATTAGAAAATGTCGATCATAATCAGAAATTCTATTTATCATTTTTAAAAGATTCAATCAGATCCCCCCTCAGTCTTCTTTCATCTGAAGTCATCATCATCATCATCATGTTGTGCCGCCAGCACGGATATCCCTGACCCTCTCTCGTCTCTTCTCCCAATTGTTCACCGCCTCTGGCTGGTCTTCAGGGCTACATCCCGTATCCTCACATAGCTGCTGTATGTATGTTCGAGCTGGTCGTCCTGCTTTTGCCCGGCCATATGTGGGGGTCCATAGGAGTACATCACTTAGACAGATGGATGAAGGGATGCATCCCCACTTCCCTAAAAAGGGTGACCTCGGATTAGCCAAGAACTATCGAGACATAACACTTACATCCATAGCAGCCAAAATTTACAATTCCCTACAAAGAAACCGCATAGAACTCAAAATCGACAACATCCTTAGGAAAAACTAAAATGGCTTTCGAAAAAATAGATCCACGACCTCACAAATATTGACCATCCGTAGAATTCTTGAAGGCGTACAGACAAAAAAACCTACTAACGACATTACTATTTGTCGACTTTACCAAGGCCTACGATTCCATTCAAAGAGGAAAGATAGAAAAATTCCTACAAGCATACGGCCTACCAAAAAGAAACCGTAGCAGTAATAACGATTCTCATCTGAAGTAGTTAATCTTAATTTATCTAAACTCGCCCTATAACTGTAATCTTGTAATCTTTTTTATTATTTTTGTTCCTCATCTTTGTATACCTTTCAATCTTAATATCACACTCAAATTGTCGTGTGTTTAGATTTGAACAACGTACGAGAACCAAATCAGCTAATATCATGTGCAGTTATCTTTTGTGAATTGTACGTTTTTGTAACATAATATAAGTGTTGAAAGAGAGGACAGAAATTACAGGGCGTTTGACGATTTACCTTGAATTTTTCGAAATAATATTTCATTTCTGTTTGTTAATTATTTTTAAGAAAATTTACCAAAAGGAGACAATCTTACTTTGTGAAATATTCTGCAGCGTCTATGGTCTCCATGTTTTTAATATTGACTAGATTTCATTTTTAAATTGCTAAGCGAGTTTTGGAGAAACTCTGTTGTTGTTAATGTAAGTAACTTGGTATTCCATGAAGTTTTTGTGAACTATTCCGATCTATCTATCTATCTATCTATCTATCTATCTATCTATCTATCAGTAGGTGGGGTCCATGTAGTATAGGGGACAGTGTAACACGATTGTGGTCACCGCACCAAATGTGACATTATGTTTCCAAATATGGTACTATGCTTAATATGTTTGCACCACTGAAACATTATCGCGGTCACCGATACTAACGCCGATCCCAGCGCCAAATGTAATACCATAATGCCAGACAGCATTTGTAGTATTTTGTAGCAAATGCAGGCTATGTGGTGACAGAGATGAAACCATCAATCACATAATAAGCGAATGCAGCAAATTAGCATAGGGGGAGTATAAGGCGAGAAACGACTGGGTCGGCAAGGTGATCCACTGGGAAATGTGCAAGAAATGTAAAATTGACCATACTAACAAATGGTATATGCACAACCCAGCACCTGTCCCAGAAAATGACACGCATAAACTCCTATGGGACTTTAACATACAAACAGATCACCTAATCCAGGCCAGAAAACCAGACTTAATAATAATCAACAAAAAAAAAAGAGAACTTGCAAAATTGTCGACTTTGCTGTCCCGGCTGACCACAGAGTAAAACTGAAAGAATGTGAAAAGAAGGATAAGTACCTCGACCTTGCTAGGGAATTGAAATAACTGTGGAATATGCAGGTGACAATTATACCAATTGTAATTGGTGCGTTTAGAACAGTAACAAAAGGATTACTAAAGGGGCTGGAGGAATTGGATGTTGGCGGACGGGTGGAGACCATCCAAACGACAGCATTATTGAGAACGGCCAGAATCCTGAGACGAGTCCTGGAGACTTGAGGAGACTGTCTATCACTCAGACTCCAGTGAAAAACCATCAGTTAACGCAGATGTGAAAAGCTCTAACGAGTGAATGATAATAATAATAATTGGTCATATACTGATAACGTTGCCAAATGTGATACTATAGGTGTAAGGGCAATTTTACTATAAGGGTAACTTTGGCATTAAACAACCCACAAAGGTTGATATGCCATTAAGCAAAGAAATCAAACCAAACTATAAACAAGTGTATCCCAAACTATTTTTTAAAGATTTAATCTTGCTCCAAGTCAAAGATATGAGCACGGTATTTCTAGTGGAACATTATTGTATTATACAGACGGTGCAGATATCATTAGGTAATATCTATTACTAAACTAAACAACATGCAGAAACTGAAACTGAAATTAAATTGTATATATATATATATATATATATATTATTGCATTTCAGTTACAAATCTTTATCCTATTTGACAAAAAATCCATATAGATCTACGGATGCCGTAAACAGAGAGTCAGCAGCGCTTGGTAATTGCCATTTTCTCGGTCGTACGATCATCTAACCAAGAGGTTCCCACGTGGTGATTATCCCTATGATATGCTGTATCACCAAGTTCTCTTCATTTATCATAACAGAAATTTCTTTCTCTCTCTCTCTCTCTCTATATATATATATATATATATAAGGCATGTGCTTTTTGCATTCATTCATACACATATTTTTGAATTCAGAGTTTCACTAATAATGAATAATATCTAACAATCTTCTTTTTACTTGAAATGTTTCACTGAAAATAATAAAATCCTTGTATTTTCTATTCAGAAAATAACATCTTACAGGTATTGTTTCGGGTGTTCTTTATCATGTGTGATACTATACTATACTATATTATCATATATATATATATATATATATATATATATTACCCCAGTTGAAAGTTATGGAATTGCCACACTTAGACTATGTTCCCCTTGTTATTTCAATTCCCTATTAATAAACTAAAAATACATTTATTTAATAACAGAACATTCTGACTTCTTAAAATATCCCTTAAACAAAATACATTAAATCATCTAAATTGATGGTATAATTTTTTAAAAAACATGCAGAGGAAAGTATTATGAAGTTGCCGTATATTGAGCTTGAAATTTATGTATTAGTCCAGATCTAAAGCGAATTGACAGTTCATGGTGGACAATTTTAAAAAAATAGTCCTTAAAAGGGCTCCTGGCCTTAAAGACAATCTCTTAACTGTCATTTAGTAAAATCGGAACCGTTTTGGTAAATAATAATACTTTATATTAGAGAAATCCCTGCCTAAAAGAATAAAGGCTTCCATAAAAACTTGAGGAGAGTCAACTGAGTATTGATTCTAATTTTTTGTCAATGAATTACACAATTTTTTCTCTAATATTTCATAAAATATTTAGAGAGATATTTGAGTGATACTTAAGTATTTAATCGTTATCATTTGTCCTCAGGTTGAAGAAATACAAACAAATCCTCAATAAATGATATTTAATTAAAAGAAAATAATTCATTCTGAGAAACAATCATTTTCTGTTGGCATCTCTGAGATGAAGAGTATTCATAAATATTCAGTGATATCCATGGAATAGTGTCTTCAACTTGGTAGTTATTATAATCAATTCCATATTTACCAACCCCTCTGCTCGTACAGGGTATGACACAAGGTCAATTTTTAAGCGGAGTTTAGCCGGTTTGAATCCAGAGTTTTCTTTCTCCTAGACTAGTTGCCGAACCAAGGCTGAAGAACCCAGACTGTCCTATTATTTACCCATAGCTAGAGGGAGAATAATTAGATTCACACCTTTCCCAAGGGTATTAGTGCTATGTGAAATGTAATCAGCCTCGTCCAGGTTTCGAACTCGTGTCGCGGTGTCCATTTCCTACGACGATAACCATTACACCACGGGCTCCTCCTATTGTTATAATCAATTCATTCTATCCTACGGCCGTCTTCAGGTGTCTGTATCATAAAATTACCAGCAGACAAGGGTATCACATCAATGGTTTGAATTATTAAAAAAATTAGCAAGGTTAGTTGGGGATGGTATCAGCTTGAAGATAGAGGATCCAACCTTAAAAATCGGAAGATAACTGTCAAAGGATCAAGCTAAGTTAAATAAGCCGAAACAGTTGACTCAATGTTACAGTTATTCGATAGTTCGTAAAAGCGCTCTTCAGTTAAGGCCGATTGTCAGTTGTCAGCGAGACGGCCGCTGAGTATATTTCATTTATATTTACTCAACTTTTTCTTTGCTCTGTTTGCAGAAGCTTTAGAATATCCCGACTGCACCTCTGCGGAAGGAATAGACCCCTCCCTCAACAGGTGTCCTGGATATGACACTAAACTGCATCTGATGATGAGACTCTTGCATTGGAGCATTTGGCAATATGTTCATTACCACTACTATTTACAGACGTGCCCGTGGTGTAATGTTTATCCTATTTACCCAACCACTCCGCTCGGGCAGGATATGACACAAGGTAAATTTTTAAGCGGAGTTTAACGGGTTTGAAATCAGAGTTTTCCTTCTCCTAGACTAGTTGCCTAACCAAGGCTGAAGAATGTAGTCTGTCCTACTATTTACCCATAGCTGGAGGGAGAATAATTGGATTCATACCTTTCCCAAGGGTATTAGTGCTATGTGAAATGCAATCAGTCTCGTCCAGGATTTGAACTCGTGTCGCCGTGTTCATTTCCCACGACGGTAACAATTACACCACGGTGTAATGTTTACACGGTGGTGTAATGTTTATCGTCGTTGGAAATGGACCCGCCGACTCGTTGTTTTTCAAACAAAATATTAATATCAAATAGAATTCTTAGTTTTAGACAACAGTTCTTGAAATCATTTATCTGTGTACAAACACGCTTAATTTCAAATTGGATTATTAGTATTGGATAGCAATATTTGAAACCGTTTATCTATGTGCAAACAAATGAGCTCTTATGACTAATTTAAAAAAATGGTTACCTAGAAATTATTCGCTTTTACATTCATATATTATATCAACGAACTTTCTATTACTCGAAAGGGTTTTAAAACGTTTAATTTGCTATGATATGAAATTGCAAGGTTGTATTTATTTCTCTCTCTTAAATTATTTCGATGAGTTTTCTTTCAGTTTAGGAAGCAAGATAACGTCAAACAGAGCCAGGTATTATAAATATTGTAAGTGTTGCATTTGCGCAATACAGTGTTTCATGAAATCTCCTGTTCAGAAAGTATAAAAAATTGGTGCCTGTGGTGTAATGGTTATTGTCGTAGGAAATTGACACGGCGACACGAGTTCAAATCTTGGACGAGACTGATTGCATTTCACATAGCACTAATACCCTTGGGAAAGGTATGAATCCAATTATTCTCCCTCTAGCTATGGGTAAATAGTAGAGTAGACAAGGTTCTTCAGCCGTGGTGAGGCAATTAGTCTAGGAGAAGGAAAACTCTGAATTCAAACCTGTTAAACTCCGCTTAAAAATTGACCTTGTGTCATATCCTGCCCGAGCGGAATGGTTGGGTAAATATGATAAAAAATTGGTACCAAGTCATCTGGACTTGGTCTAGGAGTCTTGAAAGTAGTTTAAATGCTGACACATCAGTATTTTTTACGTAAGCTTTCAGATTTGCACGTGTCTATTTAAAAAAAAAATCTGATCGCAATTTACACACACACACACCATACACATTTATATATATCATCATTATCATCATGTTGCGCTGCTAGCACGGATCTCCCTGACCCCCTCTCGCCACCCGTCTCTATCATCCACCGGTCCCGAGAGGTCTTCCAGGCTACATCCTGTATCGGCACAGAGCTGCTGTATATAGGTTCGAGCTGGTCGTCCAAAATTTGCTCGTCCATGTGAGGGGTTCTACAAGAGTATATCGGTTATGAGTTCGTCCATATTTCTCCAGCAGTGTCCCGCATATCTGGTTCGTCTAATTTGGATAGTTTTCGTGATAAGAGGTGGGTAGTCGTACAGCTGCTGCTTTGTAGGGTGCTGCTTCCTGGACTTGTTCAAAACAGCTCGCAGCATTCTCCATACGTTCATGTAATGCATCCATATAGCAGTATCGATACGAACCGCTGCTTGGAAAAAATTGCGTTTTATTTCATCAGTCAGGTCTGACCCCCATAAGACCGATAGATGCCCGTGGTGTAATGGTTATCGTCGCAGGATGTGGACACGACGACACGAGTTCAAATCCTGGACGACCCTGATTACATTTCACATAGCACTAATACCCTTGGGAAAGGTATGAATCCAATTATTCTCCCTCCAGCTATGGGTAAATAGTAGGACAGACTACATTCTTCAGCCTTGGTTAGGCAACTAGTCTAGGAGAAGGAAAACTCTGATTTCAAACCCGTTAAACTCCGCTTAAAAATTGACCTTGTGTCATATCCTTCCCGAGCGGAGGGGTTGGTATATAGGATAAGACCGATATTCTATCGTTAGCTGTCCATGCCTTTGCTAGTCACGTGTTGATGTCATCATATGTATATAAATATATATAAATGTATGTACGCGGAAGGTTTATTCAAATATATAGATATATATATGCATGTGCGTATGTGTTTGTGTGTGGTGTGCTTACATATATGCATATATGTGTGCATGAATTTGTCTGGTGTAATCGCATATATGTGTATGTAAATGTGTGGGGTGTGATCACAAATATATATGTATGTGTATTAAAGGAATGTGATCTCACATGCACATACGTTTATGTGTCTGTGTGCGTGTTTGTGTGTGAGTGCACTTGTGTGTGTGTTTGTGCACGTGTTTGTGTGAGTGAGGCATATTCACACAAACGCACACACACACACACACGCACACACACACACACCTATATGTGTGTGCGTGTGTGTGATTACGAACTATGAACGTCAATAGACCTAATGAAAATTAATGGTCTCACACTTAAAAAAAGGGCAACAAACAGTCAATAGCCCGCAGAAACGTTCACGTATGCAGATTACGTAGATGGTTTACTGTTTCTCTCAAATACTACAGCGCAAGCCGAATGTCTGCTGCCAAGTCTGGAACAGCCAGTCAGTGGCATTGGTCTCTACGTGAACTCAGTTAAAACAGAATTATTTTATGACAGTAAAAAAAAGTCAGCTGTAAGGCCAACTGTCTCACATCTCACAAACCATCCAAATAAGACGAACAGGAAATGCTAAGGACTTTTGGAAAAGCAGAGACGTGTTCTTATATGCTCCCAAGCATGGTCAACCCAGTATTGGCCAATAATTAAAGACTTCGTCAGCTCTATGCAAACACTGGATGAAATCTAGATGATTTGCCAAAAGCAATGGACGATAGGGACGGATGTCGGGAGAGGGCCAACGGAATTCGTGCTATTAGTACGGTTTGATGATGATGATAAATCAACATCCACAGTATTGGGTTTCACGACAGCTTCTATCTTTAATCGAAAATGCACAACTATTTTAGCCACAAGGTAGACCACGATCAAAGCTTTTTGTCTTTTTTTACTTCATTCTTTTTACTCTTGTCTTGTTTTTTTTTATTTCAAAGTTTTATAATTTTTCGAGGTTCAAATAAAGACAACCCAATTTTTTTCTTTTTTGTTTATTCCTCGTCTTTTTCGTTCTTTCACTTTTAACTATCTCTTTCTTTTTTCAAATCTTGTTTGGAATTCCTTCGCTCGTTCTCTAAGTTCATAAAGAACGTTTTTTTTTTTCGTTTTCATTTTACCATTTTTTTTTTTTGCCGACTTCTATCATTCATTTTAGAATGTCAATATTCTATTATCTCGATTTTCCTTGTTTCTTTGCCTTTTTTTTTGTATAATATTCCCGTGTCAGTTTTTTTTTCTTCGTCTTTGCTTACGTCATATTCACATTTCTTTCTTTTTTACGCTTTCTTTGAATTCATCATTCCCTTTATGTTTTCACTCTGCTCACTCTTCTTTTTTTTTAACATTTTCTTTCTTTCTTTCTTTCTTTCTTTCTTTCTTTCTATATATATATATATATATGTCAGCTTATTTATTTCTTTTTTGTTTACATTCTGCTCATTTTTTCCCTTGTACATTTTGCTTGATTTTCTTTCTTTTTTCTTTCTTCCTTTTCGTATATATATATATATATATATATAGTTTCTTCATTTCTTTTCGCTTACGTTCAGTTCACTGTTCTCTTTTGCATTTTGTCTTTCTTTCTTTCTTTCTTTCTTTCCAAATATATGTATCAATTTCTTTCTTTCTTTCTTTCTTTCTTGCTCGCTTGTTTCCTTACGATTTGCTTGCTATTCTCACTTTCACGATTATTTGCGTATTTCATGTCCTCAAACATTTCAGAATACGCTTTGCTCTCCTTACCATCCACTCTCACTTTCTTCAATTAACTATAATCTCTCTCTCTCTCTCTCTCTCTCACTCTTTTCTCTCTCTCTCTTTTTATCTCTCCCTCTTACATAATGTAATCACCGGCATAGTTATCGTATTGCCCCCTCCTTATTTAATTACATCCTCGTCACCCCCCACTTCACCCCCCACCCCCTGCTGCCGCAGTTTTTGCATTCTATCTCCCAGCAGACTCTCACATTATTTATTTATTTATTTTTTTGACAAGAACTCCTCTACCTCCTCCTCTGCTCTCCCGACATAATTTTCATCTCCCTTTTTCTCGCCCCAGTAACCCAAAAAGTCATCACCCGCAGTTCCGTAAGGAAGATATTCTTATCTCGCTCTTCCTAATAGGGTGCTGTTATTATCTTGTTTATAAAGTAACAGAGACACGTGTGTTATGTTTTATCATCTGTCGAATATCGACGGCCGGCCGCAAACGAGATAGAATTGCATTAATTGGTTTTGTGGTTGTGGCTTCCCCTCAAAAATACGAATTATACCCATTCGTCGACACTTGTTTTTTTTTCTGTTTGTTTTGCTTTTTTAACTTAACGACTATTCAAACAATTCCTTTCATATTTTTTTGACAAAATTCTTTCTTTATTTTTTTATATTCGAAATGGTTCCTTTAATTCTGTTGTCTTTTCCAATGCAAGGTTTGATCATAATTTACTGAATCCATATTCTATGACGATAACCATATAGGAAGTGCCCGTGGTGTAATGGTTATCTTCGCGGGAATTGGACACGGTGACACGAGTTCAAATCCTAAACTGATTGCATTTCACATAGCACTAATACCCTTGGGAAAGGTATGAATCCAATTATTCTCCCTCCAGCTATGAGTAAAATAGTAGGGCAGACGAGGTTCTTCAGCCTTGGTGAGGCAACTAGTTTAGGAGAAGGAAAACTCTGAATTCAAACCTGTTAAACTCCGCTTAAAAAATTGACCTTGTGTCATATCCTGCCCGAGCGGAGGGGTTGGGTAAATATGATGATGATAACCACATCGCCCCAAGGTCGTGCATTTGGTTGGTTGATAGGTTGTGTTTTACGGCACATCAACCCTTGTAGGTTATTTATTGCCAAATCCTGTGCCAAGCTGTGTTCTTGTCAGCAACTAAACTGAACGTTTTTAGTGGTAAACACTAAAAAGACAACAACGATAATGAAACAAAATATTTACCAAGTAATTTGATAATGTTAAAGTTGATAATCATTTAAGCAGTTTCTTTCAACCGCTTCCTAGGAAGGTGAAGTAGTGATTGAATCGAGGCTTGACAAAGTGCTCACTAACTGAATCATTTCTCCGTCAGCCATCTTGGCATATCAGTGACAAGACAAACTTTTCTTTCTTTTCAAAACGTTCTAGTGTTATGTAAACAAATCAAGTCTATTCAACCCTGTTGGCCGTATCCCTTGCTGACCGTATCTTTTGCAAGGGGCTAAAACTCCTCAAACAGTGGGGTGTCGTGGTTAAGATACTAAACTGCATCTGATGGTGCGGTTCCATATTTCTTGAAAGCAATCTGCCATCTTTAGCATTAGTGATTCAGAAAAAGATCACTGTTTTACGTGCATTCTAACCATTGCTCTCCGGCAGGCGCTCCTGAAATTATTAATGGCAATCGTTAAAATTTCAAGATCGCTCACAGTTATAACTAGAAATTAAACAAACTAAAAAATTGCGTGAATAACAAATTTAATTAATTTTTTTCGCGAAGGACGAAATGTTGTTCTCTTGGCTCGAGTGACGTTACTGCTATCGAGGAGGGCGCTGGGGAGGGTAGGCTATGTCTATTTTTTCTTCCTCCCTAACAGTTGTCTTTTTCGAATCAACCGGGTAAAAATTCCAACTCAGACTTTAGGGGCCAGGGAATTGCTCTACTCTACCGGACGGAAGCTGCGCTCATTTCCTTCTGTGACGGGACCGACTTTTATATGCATCTTTGACCAGTATAATTCTTCAGAATCTTCTTGACAATTCCACAATATTTGGGTAACATGAAGTGCACAGCCATTTCCTGTTTTTTGGTCTCTTTTTCGCGGGTAGTTTTATGCTTACTTGGTGGTCACTGGGTCATTTTGTTTAACCGTTAAAACCGGCGCCAAATTAACTTGATAATACATAACACTGATCCTATTTCTGCTCTGTGAGGGGTCAAATGACCAAAGGATTTCAATTGGATATTACTAGAACTCACCAGAGACCACAAGAAGAAAGACAAATGCTAAGAAAAACTTTTTTTCAAAACAAAGCACGTCCAACGTATATATATATATATATATATATATGAAAAGTAAATAAAGGATTGTAATCCGACAGTATGTAGAAAAATTGATAATAACGATCCAAGTGGAAGGAGAGATTTATTGAGGTCGACACTATAGCGTTTCGTTTCTACTGAACTATCATCAGGACCATGAAGGGGATATTCTTCTTATTATACAAATTTTTTTCTCTAGGTTTTTGTATTTTGCATTTTAAACATCCATCGTTGACTTAAAATCGCTGATATCACCCCTCATGGTCCTGATGATGGTTCAGTAGAACCGAAACACTTCAGTGTCGACCTCAATAAATCTCTCCTTCCACTTGGATCGTTGTAATCAATTTCCATCCCCCCATATATATATATATATATATATATGTGTGTGTGTGTGTGTATGTGTGTGTGTGCATGTGTGTGGTTGGGCGGCAGTCTTTCATTTAAGCATATTTGATTAAATTATAAAGACACATTTTATCTATATAATCTTATTAGGATCCTTTCAAGTTTCCTGATAAGTGTCTTAGTTTCAGGTTAGAAGTAGTAGATGGATTTACCAAAATTGTTTTGAAATACCCTCACTTTAAAAAAAAAATTCTATATTTATTGATAAAATTCTATCTCCGTTGATAGCATTCTGTTTTTTAAATTCATCAGCCTCTCAGTTTTATCCAATGATCCAACCCTGCGTTTATGTAATTTCGTAATGCTAAAAAAAAAAAAACACCTAAAAACTCTTTCAAAAAACATTAAAAAAAAAACTCTTTATACATGCAGACAACCCCTGATGATGGCCTATGAAGAGTGCGGAAGCAGTCAGGACAATTTTGGTAAATTCATCAACCAATTCCAACCTGAAACCAAGACACTTATCAGGAAACTTGAGAAGATCTTATTAAAATTTTATAGACAAATGTGTCTTTATTATTTAATCAAATATATATATATATATATATATATATATGATATGAGGATCATTAAATAAGTTTCCAGACTTTTTTCCTGTGGGCACTTTTATTGATAGTTCACACATGAAACTCTATTCCCTTTCGAAGTACTCTCCTCCGGCTGCAATGCACTTGTTGTACCGTTCCAGCAACTTCTCGAAGGCACCATGGAAGTCCTCTTGTATGAGCGTATCAATGACCTTCGTCACAGCATCTTTTATCTTCTCAATTGTCTCATAACGACAGCCCCTGAGCTTAGGGAATAAGCCAAAGTCACATGGAGCGAGGTCTCGACTATAGGGAGGGTAAGGAACTGCCTTGATGCCCATCTTGGTCAAATAGTCTGTGACAAGCATGGAGTTGTGGACTGGTGCATTGTCCTGGTGGAAATGCCACTAACCAGATTTGAAGAGCGCTGGACTCTTCCCTAGGAATCTCTTCCTGAACTCCCTTATAACTTCAACATAGTAACCCTAAACCTGAGCCTAACCGTTTGGCCAATTAACTCTGGTGTATTGACTTCGTTACTCCTCCCACACCTCTCATCATCCCTCACAGACTACCCACCTTCCTTGAATCTCTTATGCCACTCAAAAACTGATGCTCGATTCATGCAAGTTGCTCCAAAAGCAATCTGAAGCATGCCATACGTTTCTGTGGCATTTTTTACAAGTTTAAAACACTATTTTATTGCATATCATACTTCTAAAGTATCCTCACGTCAAGATTGCATTTTTAAAATTCATTCAGGGTTTAGCAGGGTGTATTCGAATTGCTGCTGTAGGTGTTCCTTTGAAGCTGAAATCATAAAAATCGATCAGTCATCTCATAAGATATATAGCAATAACATACTGACTTTTCAAGAGTCTACGACAATTTTAAATGCCTGTACAAAAAAAGTCTGGAAACCTATTGAAGGCACCACGTATATAGTCAGAAAAAATACAAAGGTTTCACCTAACCTGATCATCTGGACGATTCTTTGTGTATTGAGTACTCTTACATTTAGCTTAAAGAATTCTGTTACTGTTTTTTTCTGCCCTTCGTTAATGGTTGATTATTTTAAAGTTGTAAGTATCTTTTAGGCTTTTCTTTTTTTATGGAATTTTTTCCCGGATATCAGTTTGTGTAATATCTCTTTATTTACTTGTTGTATCATATGTGTTTTTTCACATCATCAGAATTATATATATATATATATAGATAGATAGATATATACATTGGCAGCATTTCTTTATTAATACATATTTGATTGAACATAATAGACATCTTTTGTCTACATATTTTTTGTTAATCCTTTCGAATTGCCGTATTGATCTTATGATATTCGGCGCGAATCCATTGATAAATCTTCCATAATTAGTTATTTCCCAAGTACTTTCAGCCCAACTTTGGGCCATCATCAGGGAAGAATATATAACAAAATGATGTAACTTTTGTATGTACATTACTACTTTGTAAGAAGAAGAGCGTTTGTACTGTTGTATTGTGTAGCGTTTAATTTTCGAATTTGTTTCTCTAAATAGCGTTAGTAGGTAAAGACATTTAAGGACATTAGCACTGGTTTCAAAATTAATTCTGTTAAATTTGGGTTAGTGCCTCTAGAATCTGAAGTTTTTGCTTGTTTTTTTTATGTTCTAATATTGTGTTTTTGGTAAGAATTTTCCGTAATTCTGTTGTTGGTCATGAATGTTTTTTAAATGCTGTGCTATGGAACTTGTATCAGAAAGGTGCAGAAGACTTACATAAAATCAATACAGCAATTCGAAAGGATTAACAAAAAAAAAAAAAAAAATAAGTAGACAAAAAATGTCTATTATTTTCAATCAAATATATATATATATATATATATATATATACTGATTAGCAAATATATCATTGGTAATGAAAGAAGGGGAACTCAATAAAATAATAAAATGAACGAGTGTTATGAAATAGCCGAGGGATTTCGGTTCATGCCTTTGAGTTTAGTTAGGCTGAGAACCTTTCGGCTCAGCACATGGGTTGGTTGAGTGTAAGATTGAAGCAGGTGTTAACGCGGGTGCGCGCGAGCGGATGGAGGTGTAACTCAGATGTCATAACAGTCCGAGACGATACTGGGTGACAAGGTGCGGGTGACGTCACGCACCGGAAGCACGCGGAAGTTTGTGTGAGAATTTGAAGAAAATAAGGGTTGGGTTTTGGACACCAAACGAGAAGGATCGATTTTGGAGCTCGCAGGCGCGAGGCGAACTTGCGCCCTATGGGGGGGGGGCGCTCGAGTTGGGGACCAAATGAATAAGACAGCATAGAAGATTGTGTCTCTCCTCCTTACGTCGAAACCTTTAACTCAAAGTTAATAAAAAGGTTTCGTACCTGAACAAGAAGTAGTTACGTGTTTTTGAGATTCCTGTTCTTTATATGTTCTATCGTTAATGAACATTACATGTCTATTTCGCACATGGCCATATTCGTGTATATGGCTACGCAACACGAGGGCCCTTTCGTCCGGCTCTTTTCAAGTTCATTTTATTATTTTATTTGAGTTCCGCTCCTTTCGTTACCAATGAGGTCTTTGCTAATCAGTTTATATAAATTTTCCCGTACCAGAAATTTGATAATATATATATATATATATATATATATATATATATATATATGCCTGTTTGTTCTTAAACTAAAATACATTCAAATGTCCCATTACGCTGCACTTGTTTTAGTAAAGATGCTTTGTCGAGAAGTGCTCAGGTTGGCTACAAAAACGGGAAACATTTGACTAGATTAAAAGAGTCGTCATATTTTATCTCCTGTGCCTCAGCGTTAACTGGGGGTGTCCCCGTGGTGTAATGGTTAAAGCGATTGACTGCGGAATCGTAGTAAGCGAGTTCGTACTCCAATCGCGCTATTACGTTCACTTTCGGACAAATACCCGTGGGAAAGGTATGAACCCCGTTATCCTCCCAGCTATGGGTTAAATAGTACCCCCACTGTTCTTCTTTGGGTTCTATGCGGTTTCGTAGTAGGGCATTGTAGATTTTGGCTGCTATGGATGTAAGTGTTATCCCTCGGTAGTTCTTGGCTAGTCCGAGGTCGCCTTTTTTAGGGAAAGGAAGGATGCATCCCTTCGTCCATCTTTCTATCCTATGTTGACTATAGACTGCGTTGCGTTGCCGGAGCAGTATATCGTCGAATTGTCTAGTCTTCCACACTTCTGGGGGGATCTCGTCTAGCCCAGCAGCTTTCCTATTTTTAATTCTTCTGAGAACTGAGTCGAGTTCTTCTTTTTAGGTGAAAGGACCTAGTTTAACGTCTAATTGCTTACTAATAATTCTGGTGATCGGTTCATCCGTTATTTCCGGTGGGTTTCCTAGTAGATTTTTGAAATGCTGTTCCCACAGTTTTACTCTTTCTTGTTGGCTTGCATCTTTCAATTTTGCTTTGGCTGTGCTCTTCCTTCTAATTACTTCGTTTACTGTTTGCCCGGCTATCCTGGATTGTCTATCTTCCACCGAGTCTCTAATCTTATCTATCTGATTTTGTATGTATTCTGCCTGTTCTTTTAGATATATTCCTGTTAATTGATGTTGTGCCTTTTCTAGTTTTCGTGCATTTGTGTTTGTTGGGTTCTTTCGATAGCTTTTGGTGGCAGTTTTCACGAGTGCACGTCTTTTTCTAACCGCTAGCGTTTCCCAAGGGACTCTATATTTAGTTCTAGGTTTTGTTGGAATACACTTTGATGCCGCCTCAAGGTGTGCTTCAACAAAATTTTCATATTCGTCATTTGGGGTACCTTTTTCTGCCTTCTCCTGTTGTGCTTCGAATCTGTTTCTTAATTCTAATGCATATTTATCTCTAATATCTCTGTTGTTGAGTAGGGCCTAGTCATAGTGCTTGGTTGTCTCTTTACGTGTGGCGTTTTTTCGTAGGCTTAGTCGTACTTTGGCCGTAACTATTCGATGATCGGAGGACACACCCTCGAAAGAGGAGTATGCCTCGCAATTCATCGCACTGTTTTTCCATTTCCTGTTTATAAGGACGTAGTCTATCTGTGCTTTACTCTTATTCGCGTATGTGTAGGTCCATAATTTCCCCTCCCTTTTTTGAAAGTTTGTGTTGAGGCATGTTAATCTATTTTCTATCATGAAATCTATTAGATGTTGTCCATTCCTGTTTGACGCGTTGTGTAGGCTGTATTTGTTGTTTCTGTTTTTCCCGATTTGTGCATTCATATCTCCGCCAATGACTAGCAGGTTGTGTTTCGGAATGCTACGTACTAGGGAGGATAGATCTTCATAGAAGGTGATTATTTCGTTTTCTTCGCTAACATTGGTAGGGCTGTAGCAGGAGATAATTGTTGCCTTGGGGTTGCCATTAAACGTTGCGGCCATCATCCTAGGTTGTATTTTCTCAATGCTGTTCAGTGTTTTTAACGCTCTTGGTCCTATAAGCATTCCCACCCCTCCTACCGATGCATTGACAGAGTTTTTCCATGCCGATACAGTCACCAGCATCCATCCATTACCAGTTTCGTGATATTTGATATCTTCGGTGTGCGTGTATCGGTGCTCTTGTATGCAAATTACGTCTATCTTATGTTCTACGGCTGATGCAGTTAGCTCTGATAGTTGACCTATTCTATTTAGGGTTCTAACGTTAAATGTCGCTATCTGTATTGTTTGTTTGCATTTTAGTAGTTTTTGTTTGAGCTCTGTAGCTGATTTTTCGAACACTGAGGCCAGGGCTCCAACCTCAGCAGGACGCGCCCCTTTTTTACCCGCGCGAAGAGCGATGCGGTTAATGTATGTGGTTTGAGTACGAGTAATGGTTATCTTTCGATGGCTGTTTTTATTCTCATTTATAGAAGCCACTCTTATAGATGAGCAGCAGTAGTTCCCCGATCGAACTGACAATCCTGAGCGTTAAGCCGCAAGACTCACACGTACATCATGCTGCTTCCCACGTGTACGTGGTAAAAAAAAAACAAAAAAACTTTTTTACCTTAGGTTTTAACTTAGTTAAAGTCCAGGACTGCTGTATGTTAAAATTCAAAGAAATTTTGGGGTATATTTAATCCTATCATCCGATTCCGGCCCTGACAGGTTTTTATTTTATAGGTAGAATTCGATTTTTGACTCGGTTGCTTTTTTTTTCTTTTTACTGCTATGAGGGTGTGCAATCAGACTTCTAAGCTTTAGAAAAAGTTCTATTTCTGTTTGCCCTGTATACTGAAGCATTCGACCAGGGTCGTTATACTTCATTTTATTTATTTATTTATCTATTTATCTTTTTTTTTTTTAAACTGCTAAATATGTCGACATAAATGAGGAATATAGTGTATTTCATATAAGAACACAATATAGTAGAGACGTAAGAAATATTTATTTTAAATCAAATATGTGCATTTTTAAATGAACAGTTTAGTAGAATAAATTTACTGACCTCTGTGAAAAAACTTCTGGAAACGGAATCACTTCCAACGTATGCATACTATTTTAACAAATGAAGGATTGAATTATTACTAATTTTAGTAGTATTTATATTAAAGTTCCACTCCTATATCATGGTCATCTAGTGAGGTGGACAGAGAGAGAGAGAGAGAAAGTAAGAAGGAGACAGGAGGAGTCAACTCTCTTTTAGGGTTTTCGTCTTAGCACGTGTTAGACTACATTTGACGTGTTTTGGGTTTTTCTTTTCTTTTCTTGGAGGGGGGCAATTTTGGGGTTTTCTTTAGCAAATTTAGAAGTTCGTCTTCCAAAAGTAAAGTTTTTCCTGAAAATTAAGTCGCATAAAAGTCTTCATTCTTCATTTAAACAACACAGAATACAGCTGAGATTTAAGACATTACTATTTTAAATCAAATATGTGCATCCTTAGGAAAAACCAAAATGGCTTCTGGAGAAATAGATCCACAACCTCACAAATACTGACCATCCGTAGAATCCTTGAAGGCGTTCGGGCAAAAAACCTTCAGGCGACATTACTATTTGTCGACTTTACCAAGGCCTTCGATTCCATACACAGAGGGAAGATGGAGCAAATCCTACAAGCATACGGCCTACCAAAAGAAACCATAGCAGCGATAATGATTCTCTACAGAAACACCAAAGTGAAAGTACGTTCACCAGATGGAGACACGGAATACTTCGACATTGTTGCAGGAGTACTACAAGGAGACACACTAGCCCCGTACCTCTTTATCATCTGTCTAGACTATGTGCTTAGGACTTCGATCGACAAAATCAGAGAAAATGGCTTCGAGCTGACTAAGAGAAGAAGCAAAAGGTACCCTGCAAAAACAATCACGGACGCTGACTACGCTGATGACTTGGCATTACTAGCGAATACGCCTAATCAAGCAGAGACACTACTGCATAGTTTGGAACGAGCCGCAGCTGGCATTGGCCTCCATATCAATGCAAACAAAACTGAATATATGTGTTACAACCAAACGGGCAACATTGCTACACTAGACGGAGCCTCTCCGAAACTAGTAGACAAATTCACCTACCTAGGAAGTAGCGTCTCATCAACCAATCGACACACGACTGACGAAGGCATGGACAGCTATCGATAGGCTCTCGATCATATGGAAGTCGGACCTAACCGATAAAATGAAACGCAGTTTCTTTCAGGCAGCAGTTGTGTCAATACTGCTATATGGATGCACCTCATGGACGCTAACTAAGCGGCTGGAGAGGAAACTAGACGGAAATTACACAAGAATATTGAGGGCAGTATTGAACAAGTCCTGGCGACAACACCCCACGAGACACCAACTATACGGACACTTGCCCCCCATCACGAAAACTATACAAGTTAGACGAACCAGACACGCGGGACACTGCTGGAGAAGCAAGGACGAGCTCATAAGTGATGTACTCCTGTGGACCCCCACATATGGATGTGCAAAAGCAGGACGACCAGCACGAACTTACATACAGCAACTATGTGAGGACACAGGATGTAATCCTGAAGACCTGCCGGAGGCGATGAATGACAGGGAGAAGTGGCAAGAGAGGGTCAGGGATATCCGTGCTGACGGCGCGATATGATGATGATGATGACTGTTCTTCTAGGAGAATGGCTTTGGCATTAAATATCCCACAAAGGTTGATATGCCATTAAACAAAGAAAGAATCAGCGTTAACTGGTCAGTGTCAAAAAGCTCCTTCATAGCTGAAAGTATTAAAATTACGATGCTCGGAAAGTAAAGTCAGGTTTTTGAAAAACCGAATAATAACGTATCACCTAATCCAGGCCAGAAAACCAGATCGAGTGTTAATTAATAAGAAAAAGAACTTGCACTCAAGTGGATTTTGAAGTTCAAGAGGACAATAGAATAAAAATTTAAAAAAATAAAAAATTGAAAATATAAACAAATTCTGGGACCTTGCTTGAGAACTGAGAAAGCGTTGGGACATGAGGGTGACCGTGATTCCAATTATAATTGCTGCGTTTGAAACAATGCCCAAAGGCTCGGAAACGGGAATGGAAGAATTGGAAATCAGAGTAAGAATCGAGAGTATCCAGCCTAAAGCATTAGTAACTTCGGCTAGAATACTGAGAAGAGTTCTGGACATCTGAGGAAACTTTTTGTCACTAACGACAAGCTAACACTGGTGTGAAAAACTAGCTAGTAACCTGCCAAATGGTTGACATTGCAGTTCCGACTGACCACAAGTTAAAACTGAAAGAAAGCGGAGGGAGAGATCAGTATCAAGCAAAAGGAATTGAAAAAAAAAACAAAAAAAAAAAAACAACTATGGAAAATGAAAGTGACGGTGATAACAATTGTAATAAGTGCTCTCGGTAGAATCAGGGGCAACAAAATAACAAATATTGGTTATGTGAGATAGAGACGAAACGATCAATCACATAATAAGCGAATGCTGCAAACTAGCATTGAAAGAGTTTAAGACTAGTCACGTCTGCCAGGATTAGATGATCCACTGGGAATTGTGTGAAAAATTGAAATTTGACCAAACGAACAAATGGAATATGGACAACCCTGAATCCACCCTATAAAATGTGATGCACAAACTCCTCTGGGATTTTGAAATACAAACAGATAATCTAATCTGTGAGACTATGTGAGTAAATATTTCTCTATTTTTTTCACAAGTTCTGTAACCTAGTTTATTCAAAGAGGCATTACTCATATAGGATGTCTTGGGAGGGAATAGCCGAGTGGAACCCATCCCTCTCCTGGTCTAAAATTAGTTTGAATTCAGAGTTTCCTTCTTCTAAACCAAGGCTAGATAGTACAGTCTGCCCAACTATTTACCTATGACTGGAAAGAGAATAGTTGGATTCTATTTTTCGAAATGTGTTAGCGCTATGTGAAGTGGAAGGTGATCGTTTAGGATTTGAACCCTGATAGCCGAGTCTAATTCCCACTACGATAATTGTTACGTCTTAAGTGCTCCCATAGTGATCCTATAAACACAGACAATCTTGCACTATGAAGATGAGTAGCGTAGTTCGATGTTAACTCAACTTTCTCTTTCTCTCTCAGACGACCAGATCTCGTAATAATGAAAAAAAAAAAAAAAAAAAAGAAAAAAGAAAACTTGCCGAATTGTCGACTTCGCAGTCCTGGCTGACATGAGAGTAAAATTGAAAGAAATCGAAAAGAATAACAAGTACCTGGACCTTACTAGAGAACTAAAAAAAACTGTGGAACGTGAAAGTGACGGTGATACCAATTGCAATTGGTGCCCTAGGTACAGTCACCAAAGGTTTGATTCAGGAACAGGAAGACTTAGAAATAAGAGAGCGAGTGGGGACCATCCAAACTAGTGTATTATTAAGATTAGCCAGAATACTGAGAAGAGTTCTGGAGACTTGAGGAGATTTGCTGTTTCTCGAACTACAGGGTGGAACGATAAAATTGTCGCCCTAGAAAAGACGACATGATTCTATTTCCGTTTAATGAAAACCGGTTTTCTTTTTTGTTGCAGACCATGTACTAGTTGGCCAGTTGTGTACAAATCCCAAGAGCGATAGGAGCCTTCTATCATGTCTGAAAGTGACACAATGTTCAACAAGCGATATTGGAGGTGCACCGCTGTACAACTCATGCACTCTACCGATCCAAGTTATGACAACAGGACCGTTGCCAGCACCCTCAAAATGCAAATCCGGACGGTTCAACGTACCCAGGGTGATGAAAACAAAGTTTCCGGCTACATGTATGGTCTTTGGTGTGGTTTCAAGAGAGGGCCACATCATGCCACCTCACATCTTCGAAGTCGACTTGAAAGTCAACACCAAAGTGTACCTGGATGTGCTGAAGAGTGTGGTGATCCCCTGGTGCAATCAAGTGACTGGTGGCAGACCCTGGGTGTAGCAGCAGGACTCGGCGCCGGTCCACAAGTTCAAAGAGACCCAGGGTTGGCTTCAGAAGGAGTGCTACGACTTTGTACCCTTCTCTCACTGGCCCCCTCCTCCCCCGACCTGAACCCACTGGACTACTTCATTTGGACATGCGTCGAGAACATCACCAACATGACCTCCCACGACACCAAAGCTAGACTGATCACCGCCATCCGCCGAGTATTCGCCGAGCTCCAACCGGCGCTTGTGGAAAAGGCATGCTCCCAGTTCCGGATCCGTATCGAGGCTGTGATTGAAGCTGAAGGCGGCTACATTAAATAGATGTCAGCTCTACCACATAATCAAGTTAGCTGAATTGATTTTTTCAATAAAAGTTTTAAAATAAAGCTGTAGTGTTGTTTACTTTAGGACGGCCATTTTATCGTTCCACCCTGTACAGGGAGAAACGATCAGCTGACGCTGGTGTGAAAAGCTCTGAAAAGAGTATGAAGACATCGTTAACGCATCAATACAACGACTTGAAGATTACACAGAAAAGCGCAGAGGAAGACTGATTACAGCCACCAGAAACAATACTGACAACACGAAGACCAACAGAACGACTATAACCAGAAAACAAAAATTGAAAGAAAAACAACTTGACGGACATTTCAAGTGACAAACAAGCGAAATCTCACACGATAAGACTTGGACACGGCTAAGAAAGAGGAACCTTAAAAGAGAAACTGAATTTCCTCTAATAGCAGTACAAAACAACGCCATAAGGACCAATCATATTAAAACAAGAATAAATAAGACTCAACAAAACAGTAAATGTAGGTTGTGGTGATAGAGACGAAACGATCAGTCATATAATAAGCGAATACAGCAAATTAGCACAGAAAGAGACACGACTGGGTGAGCATGGTGATTCACTGGGAGTTGTGCCAGAAATCTAAATTTGACCATACGAACAAAAGTTACATGCACAACTCAGTAGCTATCCTGGAAAATGAAACACATAAACTCCTATGGGATTTTAACATACAAACGGATCGCCTAATTTCGGCCAGACGACTAGATCTCTCTATAATCTACAAAAAAAAAAAGAGAACTTGCATATTTGAGGAGTTTGCTCTTCTGGTCAACCATGGCGCAGAATTGAATGAAAACGAAAAGAAGGAAAAGTCCCTCGAACTTGCTAGGGAACAGAAAAAAACTGCGGAACATGAAAGTGACGTTGATACTAACTACAATTGGTGCCCTTGGTACAGTCACCGGAATATTATTAAAGGGACTGAAGGACTTCGAAATAAGAGGACAAGTAGAGATCATCCTAACTACTACACTATTGAGATCGGACAGAATACTAAGAAGAGTCCTGGTGACTTGAGGAGACTTGCAGTCAATCAAACTTCAGAGAAAGACCATCAGCTAACGCTGATGGAAAAAACTCTCAAGGAGTAAAATAATAATTACAATAAAATTACTGGTTGTCCTCGCCCTGTTGGCCGTAGAATATGCGACAACCTTTCTGCTGAGAGGTAAGACCCCTTCGCACAAAGAATGTCCAAGGTGTAACTCTAAACTACATCTGATGGTGAGGCTCCAGTCCGTTCCTATATGAAATATAAAAAAATTCTGTTGGCGGAACTGCTCATCTTCTTAAACGAGTACTATCAGCGACCCTGTAGATTAAATTAGGAACGTGGTTCAAAGTTCCGTGTAGGCTCCCGAGTTTGAAAAGAAATACATGAAGAAGGCCGGAGGACACATCGGCTGAAACATAGTGAACATAACAATAAAAATGAAGATAATAGTCCGAAAACCCTGAATGCAAATGACTGTTAAATTGAATTACTAGTATTACATAGCAACATTTGAAAGTATTTAACTGGGCACAGATAAAACAGTTAGTGTTAGCAATAATTGAAACTGAAGGCAAAAATATGAGCACTGGATTATTTTAAAAAATGTTACCTACAAGTCATTCGTTAACAAATCATATAAATCTAATATATAAATCTAAACAAGAATTAGCAATTAATAAGCTACAAGGGTGGATATGCCGTAAAAAACCCCAATCAACCAGCAACACATACACACACAAATACACCCCCTACACACACACACACACACATATATATATGCGTGTATGTGTTTGTGGAAATAATTAAAAAAACCATACAAAATAGCATTAAAAAAAGAAAAAGAAATAAATATAATCACTATCTTCCCTCAGTGTATGTCTTGGTTTCTTCGCTTAATGGCATATCAAACATTGAAGGTTGTTTAATGCCAAAGCCATCCTTCTAGAAGATCAGTAATGGTACTATTCAAACCATAGCTGGGAGGATAAGAGGGTTCATTCCTTTCCCTAGGGTATTTGTCCGGAAGTGAACGTAATAGCGCGACTGGAGTTCGAACTCGGTTACTACAATTCCGGTGTCCATCGCTTTAACCAATACACCACGAGGACACCCGCAGTAGGTCTTGGATAATGACCCAGTCAAGGAAGGTAAAAAACCGATAGTGCCCTATCTATGGGTTAAATATACAAACTGCATACTTATGCTAAACTGAATTGTTTGATTTAGAACTTTTTGACTAAACTGAATTGGTTGAAATAGAAATGTTTTAGATAATTAAACTGTACTTACATTTAAACTGTGAACTTATGCTAAACTGAATTGTTTGAAATAGAACTGTTTTTGACATTGAAACTGTACTTAAACTAAACTGAGTTGTTTACTATAGAACTGTTTTGACATTTAACCGTGTGTAAAGAAAATCTATTCTTTTACTAAACTGAATTAACTGAATTAGAACTGTTTGAATAAACTGAATAACTTGAAATAGAAATGTTTTTGATAATTAAAGTGTTTACCCATGCTAAACTGAATTGTTTGAAATAGAACTGTTTATTTGCATAAAATTGGATTTGGTGTTAAATAACCTACAATGTTTGGTGTGCCATAAAACCCAAACAACCGAACAAAGAAACAAAGGGTGGAGGATCAGTTATCAATGTAGGAAATGGAATCGACGGCCAGGGTTCAAATCCTGGACGCTGCTGCTGGCGTTTCACTTGGTGCTAATGCCCTTGGGAAAGGCATGAAGCCGTCTTTTCTTCCTGTCCCCCTTTGCAGTTTAGGAGAAGGAAAACTCTAAATTCAAACCAGCTTTAATCTGCTGAAAAATTGACGTCGTGTCGCATCCTTCCCGTGAGGGAGGGGTTAGGTCAATACCTACTTTCTCAGAAGTCCACAAAAAAAAGAAAGTCTGAAGATGGAGTGCTCTGTAATCATAACTCCTTACGAGAGAGTAACTTGCCAACCAATCAGTCATGAAATAAGTTCGTGTGAATACTTGTCAATGAGTTGTGTGTGTGTGTGTGTGTGTTCGAGTGAGCGAGAGAAAGAGAGAGAGAGAGAGAGAGAGAGAGAGAGAGAGAATGACAGATAGAATATATATGCATCCAAAATTACCCCCCGCCCCAAATAAAAACAAGTAAATCTGAAAACTGAGCGACAAATGAAGAAAAGTCAGAAACAATCAAATTGAAACAAAAAAATCAGGAGTTCTGTTTGCTGTGATTCTATTTACAAACATTTTATGGATTGGGGAAAAATCAGTCCTTCAAAAATTTTAAATAAAGTTGGATGTACTGAGCAGGTTATATTCATATACCTATCCACCCGGAATTATATATACTGAGAAACTCTCAATATATACAGTGTAACACAAAAGTGAGCACACTGCTCATATTTCTGCAGATATTTAAGTATATCTCTTCATGGGACAACACTGACAAAATAACACTTTGACACAATGAAAAGTAGTCTGTGTGCAGCTTATATAGCAGAGTTAATTTATTTTCCCCTCAAAATAACTCAAAATATAATCATTAAAAGCTAAACCCCTGCCAACAAAATTGAGTACACCCCTTTGGGAAAGTTGTCCATATTAATATACACCATGTCAATTATCAATATTTTGGGTGGCCACCATCATTATCCAGAACTGCCTTTTCTCTCCTGGGCATGGAGTTTACCAGAGCTTCACAGGTAGCCATTGGAATGCTCTTCCACTCCTCCATGACGACGTCGGGGAGCTGGCAGATATTTGAGACTTTGCACACCTCCACCTTCCGCTTGAGAATTCCCCTAAAGATGTTCTATTGGGTTCAAGTCAGGAGACATGCTTGGCCAGCTTTACCCTCAGCCTCTTTAGTCAAGCAATGGTCGTCTTGGGGGGGGTGTTTGGAGTCATTGTCATGCTGGAACACTGCCCTGCGACCCAGTTTCTGGAGGGAGGGGGTCATGTTCTGCTGTAGTATTTCACAGTACATGTTGGAGTTCATGTTTCCCTCAATGAAATATAACGCTCCAACACCTGCAGCACTCATGCAGCCTTAGACCATGATATTCCCACCATCATGCTTGACAGTAGGCATGACACACTTATCTTTGTACTCCTCACCAGGTCGCCGCCACACATGCTTGAAGCAATCAGAACCAAACAAATTAATCTTCATCTCATCAGACCATTGGACATGGTTCCGGTAATCCATGTGCTTTGTTGACATGTCTTCAGCAAACAGTTTAGAGGCTTTCTTGTGTATCGTCTTCAGAGGAGGCTTCCTCCTGGGGTGACAGCCATGCACACCAATTTGATGTAGAGTGCGGTGTATGGTCTGATCACAAACAGGATGACCCCCCCTCTTCAATCTCTGCAGCAATGCTGACAGGACTCCCACACCGATCTTTCCAAGACGACCTACGCGAGGCCTGTTCTGAGTGGACCCCGCTCTTTCAAAACGCTAGATGATCTTAGCCGCTGTGCTGCAGCTCAGTTTCAGGGTGTTGGCAATCTTCTTGTAGCCTTGGCCATCTTCATATAGCGCCAAAATATGTCTTTTAAGATCCTTAGAGAGTTCTTTGCGATGTGGTGCCACGTTGGAACTTTCAGTGACCAGTATGAGAGAGTGTGAGAGCTGCACTACAAATTTGAACACACCTGCTCCCTATGCACATGGGCCTAGTAACACATGGGCCTAGTAACACTAATGAGTCACATGACATTTTGGAGGGAAAATGACAAGCAGTACTCAATTTGGACATTTAGGGGTGTAGTTTCTAAGAGGTGTACTCACTTTTATTGGCAGGGGTTTAGCTTTTAATAGTTATATTTTGAGTTATTTTGAGGAGAAAATAAATTAACTATGTTACATAAGCTGCACACAGACTACTTTTTATTGTGTTAAAGTGTCATTTTATCTGTGTTGTCCCATGAAGAGATATACTTAAATATCTGCAGAAATATGAGCAGTGTGCTCACTTTTGTGATACACTGTATATATATACGTGGTACCTTCAATAAGTTTCCAGATTTTTTTGTATAGGCATTTAAAATTGACGTAGATTCTTGAGAATTCAGTATGTTATTGCTATACATCTTATGAGATGAATGAGCAATTCTTATGATTTCACGTTCAAATGAACAGCTATAGCCGAAATTGGAATACACCCTACTAAAGCCTGATTGTCACAGCTGGTGAATTTCAAAAATGCAATCTGGACGTGATGACACTTTAGAAGAACGATATGCAATAAAATGGTGTTTTAAACTGTCACAACTGTCACTTGTTTCTGAGAATTGGGGATGAGTATTCTGCCATTGTAACCAGCCATCTAAAAGCTGGTTATGTTAACTATGTCAACTCACACCATAGTTACTTATTATCTTTCATTGCCACCTCGTCCTCGTGTTACTACGTATATTGTTTGCGATAAAGTGGGCAAACCAAGTCCTGATAGAAAAAGACACAAGAATTCATGAAAATGATATTCTACAGGTGAATCCCTTTAAACCTGTGCAAAATTGGTGCCACATTTGTCATATTTTCCTTGAGTCTTTGGAGTCAGCATCTGGGCTTAAGAGTCATGTGAAAGCTCATGAATGAGAATTAATAATTAATCAGAATACTTGACCTATAATGTTAGCAGTAAAAACGGCTAACATCTGTCATGATACAGTTGTCTATATGAAGCACTGTTTACCGAGGAATTTTTACTTGGAAATCAGCAGTTATTGGTCATTTCAGAAGACTGCCAACATGACATTCTTTACTGATAACTGCTCTTGGAACTTTTTCTTTACTGGAGATTCAGTGTGTTTCCACTGTATTGACTGTCTTTTTGACGTAGGCTATTAGTGGCAAACCCATCTTTAGCTCATATGTTAATAGTTTATGACTAAAACATGCTTCTCCATACATATCACAAATTCTTTTGTAAATTTCATATGTTTTGCTGCAAAATTTGATGACAAGCCTGGAGCACTCTATTTAATCAACCGCCATTTCGAACAGCCTCAAAACAAATATTCTTATAAGATTAAAATAATTTCTGTCATAAACTAATTCCAAACAATGCAGAGTCTACATATATAGAAAAACAAACTCTAAAAAAAATTAATTCGCTTTTTGCAAAAGAATTCCCCTTTTTAAAATAAAACATTATATATATATATATATATATATATATATATATATATAAAGATAAATAGGTTCACGAAGAGATTTGTATTGGGAGGGGGATTTATTTATTTATTTTGCTCTTACATACGTGTATGTTTCCAGCTTGTTACTTTCGTTAGAGAACATATATTGCGCAAAGCTTTATTAATGGAGTACTCAATGAGTCTTGAACTTACTCATGTTTTCATTGAGTACTCCATTAACAAGGCCTTATGCCATATATGTTCTCTGACGAAAGCAACAAGCTGGAAGCGTATACGTATGTTAGAACAAAATGAATAAAAAAATAATACAAATCTGTTTGTGCACCAACATTTCTTTCTCTCTTTGGACCTACAGCAAAAACATTATATATATATATATATATATATATATATATATATAGTTTGGTATATTTATTGATAAAGAGTGCTCACTATCTCTAATCGATGATAGAGTGTCTAAGAAAGGATTACGAAGATACAGAATCAACAACACTTGGTGACTATCAGTTCCTGTCTTATGAGATTATCAGAACAAGGACTTATATATAGGTTTTATGATATAACATGCGTTAGTCACGTGAGGCTATAGATCTACACGTGGATTATATCACAGGCCTGAGTAATGTTCTATGGGAAACTAGCAAGTGGTGGTTTCCCCTTTTCAAGACACCGATGGGCTTCAAGGGGAAAGCAATGTCCGATACCTTGACATTTTCGTCGCCGCAGGATTTTTCAGAACCAGATTGAACCCAATATCTTTTCAGATACACGCTGTCAGTGATCGTAGTAGGAAATGGAACCGGCTTCTCGAGTTCAATTACGGGTCAAGGCTGTTTGCGTCCTGCAATGCCCTTAGGAAATATATCAATCTATCTCTTCCCCAACAACCCAAATACCTGTAAATGGTAGGCCAGACTGGTTATTTTTTTTTACCTTGGTTAGGCAGCCAGTCTAGGTGAAGGAAAACACAGAACGCAAACCAGCTTTACTCCACCGAAAAATTGACACATCCTTTACGTGGCGTTCGTAAACAGTCAGTAGTAAATAATAATCTCTCGGCGATATTTGATCTCGTATCCTTTTGGCCTCAGGAAGCCTATTCCAGGTGTAATAGCTGTATATCTCTTGAACTACGAAAGTTAACGACGCAGAAGATTAAATTTATCTTCATATACTTATTACTTATTTTCCGGCGATGCCATATTAGACATTGGATGCAAATACATTAGTCAGTGAGCAAAAGTAATACTATCTTGACATTTATAATTATTTGATGAAGCTTTGTCGTTATTTATTAATTTTTACTCACATTTCTTTCATCTGTTTTAGTTGATTCATCGCAGCTCATCAAACCATTATTCTATAGCCGTTAGCGATGAAAAGCAACTGAAATTAAGGTGAAAAACATACTTGTCAAAATCTAATAATAGCGGACAATGCTTCACTTATTAAGAATAATAATAATAATAATAATAATAATAATAATAATAAGAAGAAGAAGAAGAAGAAGAAGAAGAAGAAGAAGAAGGTGACGATGAAAGATAATAACATTATCAATGTCTGTAAAACAGACATCAAAAAATTATATTCTATGACATCATCGTCCAGCTGAAAGGAATTTAGCTACTAGAGTAGTTGCTTATCCCTAATTACATTTGGCATTTGTAGTTATTACCGGAGACATGTGTAGCATAATGGTTAACGTACTTGACTACGACCTCGTAGTAAATGAGGTCGAAGTCCTCTTATGTTCACTTTCGTATTGTTGCCCTTAAGCAAAACTGTGATCCACCACATCCTCCCAGCCAAGGGTTAAATGTTGGTGTTTCATTGCATATGAACCCTTGCGGATAGTTTTATGCCAAATCCTATTTATATATCTTGGATCCGTTTTTATTTCTTTTCATTTTTCTTCCCCCCCTCTCTCTTTCTCTCGTTTCAGACATTTTTGTTTTATTTTTAAACCATATTTTTTCGTTGGGGTGGAAAGAGAGAGAGACAGTTCTGTTGTGTAATGGTTCATGTGGTGGACTCCAACATCGTACCAAGCGATTTCTAACTCCTGTCAATTTCAAACTAAAACCCGTCGGAAAGATATGAAACCCCGTATCACGCCAGCTATGAGTTAAATAGCATTATTACTGCTCTTCTACAAGGATGGATTTGGAAATAGATAAGCCATGACGGTTAATATACCATTAAAAAAAAAAAAGAAAACTATTCTATATTTTGCAGATAGTTATATGGTATCATATATTCCTATCTACAAGGATATATAAATAAGTTTCCAGACGTTTTTCCTATGGGCACTTTTATTGAAAGTACACACATTAAACGCTAGTCCCCTTTCAAGTAATTTCCTCCGGCTGCAATGCACTTTTTGTACCGTTCTAACAACTTCTGGAAGGTCCCATCGAAGTCCTCTTGTGTGAGCGTGTCAATGACCTTCGTCACAGCCTCTTTTATCTCCTCCATTGTCTCATAACGACAGCCTGTGAGCTTAGGGAATAAGCAAAAGTCACAAGGAGCAAGGTCTGGACTGTAGGTAGGGTGACAGTTTTATAAAAAACAGTTTCACTTAGGCTTGTTGTATTTTTTAGATCTTCGTACAACCGCTCATAATGATTCGGCGCCAAATTATTTCAATCTAATGCTTTTGCTTCCAATTCTTAAAAATTTATTTCCAAAGATTTCAAATTTTCTTTGAGACAATACGTGGATCTTTTTGAAGACGTTTTCCATTAGCGCGGTCACTTAAGAAGAAGCGTTTAGGAGCTTTATGATCGTTTTTGCAGAAACTCTCTGTCCATCGCATTTGATTCTTATTTATCACAATTCTATGCTCAAAATTTCACCGTCGAATTCAAAATCCTGACGGTGAACCTTAAAAATTATCCACACACACAGAGAGCCACACACACACATATATATAGTCATCCACAGACAGATCTGTTTCGTTCTATCAGAACTCATCAGTGTGGCTAGACAGTATCTCCCCGTAGCTGGGATCGAAATCCGGTTGACTCAAACGCCAAGCCAAATACTTTTCATTCAACCAATGATTGATATTGATATATATATATATATATATATATATATATATATATATATATATATATATATATATATATATATATCCTGATAGTGTAGCATTTCATTGGTTGAATCAAAAGTATTTATGTATATTTAAACGGTCTATATATGTATATATATATAGACCGTTTAAATATACATAGATCAGAAAACCTGACGAGACGGAGAATATACCAACAATATTCTCCGTCGAAATAAATTTATTATGACGGCTTAACCGAGTTTGAGTCTCCATTTAATTGTACTATATATATATATATATATATATATTTGTATATATATATATATATATATATATATATATATATATATATATATTTGTATATATAGTTTGAGTCTCCATTTAATTGTACTATATACGCTCTGAATGTGAATTTTGTTATACCCCAGCGAATAAATAGAGAACTGACAATAGCCATACATTGAGCACTCTCATAGATTTATATGATTACCCTCATATATTCTATGTAAAGAATAATCCACACCTACTGTCCTTGGACACTAACTGGATAGTTTATATATATACATATATATATATATCTGCGATGGAGGCACCTGGCTAATGTGTTTTATTAGGATTAGGATCTGTGACTTGACCGTCTTTTTTTATCTAGATTTATTTTTGATCGTCCACTGTTATTTTCAAGACAGGGTAGTGTAGTTTAGGTTTCTTGGGGGGTCGCCTTTCAAATTTTCAGTAACTTAATGTCTTGCTCTTTTGTTTATATATGTATTTGGGGTTGTTAAGATTTTTTAAATTATTTCCAGGTTTCATTTTAAATACAAAGGCACACATGTTTTCAGACTTTTTGTCCTGTTGTTTTCGTTTGTTTTACAATTATTGATTTTGTTTTATATTTTTTAATTCTTTCTTTGATAGTAAATTTTGCATCGCTGGTAAAGTTGTGAGTATTTAAGCAGAAATGTTGTTCTATTAATATTGAATTTTTCTAATCTATAGATTTAATTTAATCTATGGATTAGTATTAATATTAATTAATTTTAGATTTAATCTAATCTATAAATCTAATTCCGTGTCTGTACTTATTTCATCTAAAATGCAAGGGCCAATCTGACTTTCCATATTATTTTACCAGCGTATATATATATATATATATATATGTGTGTGTGTGTGTGTGTGTGTGTTTGTGTGTATTGTCTGAGAGAGAGAGAGAGAGAGAGAGAGAGAGAGAGAGAGAGAGAGAGAGAGAGAGCGTGCAAATCTATATCAATGTATCTATACCGTGTTCATTCAATTCAACTCGACTGGATCACGTTGTTACAATTGAATAATTATTATTTTTTGTTTGTGTTAAATGGCATATCAACCCTTTTAGGTTATTTAATGTCGAATCATGTTCACGCGTATATATCAAATATATATGATTTCTGGACAAATAGTTTGAAGGTAACAATTTTTAGACAAATTAGGCCTTATTTATTTGCACACAGTTAAATAGTTTCATTTCGTGCAATATAATGATAATGGTTAAATGGTTTCAAGTATTGCTGTGCAACACTGATAATTCTATTCAACACTATTCCTTTGGTTGCACACAGTTAAATGGAATACCAATCATCATCATCATCATCATGACCCTCTCTCTCCACTTCTCCCTATCGTTCATCGCCTCTGGCAGGTCTTCAGGGCTACATCCCGTATCCTCACAGTGCTGCTGTATGTATGTTCGAGCTGGTCGTTCTGCTTTTGCTCGGCCATATGTGGGGTCCATAAGAGTACATCACTTATGAGCTCGTCCCTGCTTCCCCAGCAGTGTCCTGCATGTCTGGTTCGTCTAACTTGGATAGTTTTCGTGATGGGAGGCAGGTGGCTGTATAGTTGGTGCCTTGTGTGGTGTTGCCGCCAGGACTTGTTCAATATTGCTCGCAACATTCTTGTGTAATTACCGTCTAGCTTCTTCTCCAGCCGTTTTGTTAGCGTCCAAGTAGTGCATCCATATAGCAGTATCGACACGACCGCTTCCTGGAAGAAACTGTGTTTCATTTTATCGGTCAGGTATGATTTCCATATGATCGATAGCTTATCGATAGCTGTCCATGCCTTCGTTAGCCGCGTGTCGAGCGTGTCGATGTCTATGGACATCTTTGCTGAAAGTAAGTAGAAGTTTGCATATCATTTCTAAAAGCAGATAAAAAAAGGCAAATATAAGTAAATTGGAACCAAAACATTTAATTTAACACCAATAATTCAACTTAACAACCATTTGTTTTCATACAGTTTTGTGTTTAGGAAATGGATAAATATTTCTATTCAAACCATAAATGGTACCTTAACATGTACTTTCCTACCGGGTCAGAGTGGACCTAGGAGTAATAGCTATGAAGAGGTACAACACATTCTCCAAAGCTCCAGGACTGGACCCTCATTATAAGATAAAGTTAAGGTACATATGCAAGACATTTGCTCGACGTGGGGGTCTATCCCTCTGCAATGATGCTGTCGGTGTATTCTCGAGTCCCTGTCGACTGGGTTTCAAATTAAATAGTTTCTTTGGCTGAAATAAGAGAAGAAAATATTTAAACTTGTATTTAATTTTTGCGGCGTTCGTAGAGTAATGGTTCAAATCCTAGACTAATACCCTTGGGAAATGTGTGAATCTAATTATTCTCTATCTAGCTATTGGTAAATAGTAGGGCAGACTGGACACTTTAATCTTGGCATGACAATCAGTCTAGAGAAAAGAAAACTCCGAATTAAAACCTGCCAAATTCTGCATCCTGCTCGTGAGAAGAAGTTGGTAAATATTTATGTATAATTTCCTTCATTTTAAAATTTTAAATGAAATTAGTAGATTCTACAAATAGTTACAAGTTAATTAATTAACCAAAAACCAAGTATCAAATTTAATTGGAAACACATCACGCCCATGCTCAACATATTTCTCCCGGATTGGGAACTCATATATATATACATATATATATTTCTTTAAGAAAGACAAAAACCGGTCACTTTTGGATCATAGATTTATTTCCATCCTGTTAAGGGTATTGATATGAATCAATAACACCAAAAATAACAAGACTTCTTCAGATCTAATGGATAGAATAATTCAGAATAGACACAGGAAGGAAGGTCAGGAGAGGGTAGAAGAGGGGTGAAGAGTTTCCTCCCCATTTAGCACACTTCCGGTTTTTAGTTTATATTACCGGTTGGATTTATAGAAAATTAAATTTTTCAAATTTTCAAATTCTAAATATATTTCAACTTAAACCTCCAGATAAAACAATAATTTAGGGAAGTACAACATTCCTAAATAAGTTTACGTAAGGATACAGTAATACTTATCTTAAATTAAATTCAAGCGTTAATTGATTAATAAACTTTCCATAATACGTGGTGCATTCAAAAAGTTTCCAGACTTTTTTGTACAGGCATTTAACATTGTTGTTGACTCTTGAAAATTCAGTGTGTTATTGCTATACATCTTATGAGATGACTAACCAATTTTTATGATTACACGTTCAAATGAACACCTACAGCAGCAATTGGAATACACCATACAAAAGCTTGTCACAGCTGGTGAATTTCAAAAATGCAATCTAGACGTGAAGACACTTTAGAAGAACGATATGCAAAAAAATTCTGTTTTAAACGTGAAAAAACTGCCACAGAAACGTATGGAATGCTTCAGACTGCTTTTGGAGCATCTTGCATGAATCGAGCATCAGTTTTTGAGTGGTATAAGCGTTTCAAGGAAGGCAGGGAATCTCTGAGGGATGATGAGAGGTGTGGGAGGAGTTAGGGTTAGGGTTACTATGTTGAGGTTTTAAGGGAGTTCAGGAAGAGATTCCTTGGGAAGAGGCCAGCACTCTTCAAATCGGGTCAGTGGCATTTCCACCAGGACAATGCACAAGTCCACAACTCCATCAATGTCACAGACTATTTGACCAAGATGGACATCAACACAGTTCCTTACCCTCCCTATAGTCCAGACCTTGCTCCCTGTAACTTTTGCTTATTCCCTAAGCTCACAGGCTGTTGTTATGAGACAATTGAGGAGATGAAAGAGGCTGTAACGAAGGCCATTGACACGCTCACACAAGAGGCCTTCCATGGGGCCTTCGAGAAGTTGTTAGAACGGTACAACAAGTGCATTTCAGCCGGAGGAGACTACTTCAACGGGGACTAGAGTTTCATGTTTGTACTATCAATAAAAGTGCCCATACGAAAAAAGTCTGAAAACTTATTTAATGATCCTCGTATATCAAATATATAAGATTTGTAAACTCATTTTGTGGATAAAATTTTAAACGAGTCAGAACCCCATTCTTTTTACATACAGATCAATGCTTTCAAGCATTTCTATCTAGAACGAATGATTTTTTTACAATTAATCATTTGTTTGCGCACATTCAAATGAATATTGGAGTGTCCTCGTGATGTAATGGTTAAAGTGATGGACTGCGGAATCGGAGTAAGCGAGTTCGTATTCCAGTCGCGCTATTACGTTCACTTTAGGGCGAATTCCTTTGGGAAAGGTATGAACCCTCTTATCCTCCCCTGTATGGGTTAAATAGTACCACTGCTGTTCTTGTATGAGAATAGCTTAGGCATTAAATGAACTACAAAGCTTGATATGCCATTAAACAAAGAAACCAATCATATATGTATATATATATGAGTGTGTGTGTGTGTGTGTGAGATTTTTAAGTGAATAGTTTGTTGGTAATTTCATTTTAAAATGAGTAACAACTAATTGGTTTGCGCACTAATATTGCTATTCTTTTTTACAGCTAAATGGTTTCAAATATTGCTATCTATCACTTCTAATCCTATTCCATATTAATCATTTAGAACAGTTCTATTTGACCCATATATAGGACCCTATCAAGTGCTACACTCTGGGTCAGAATGGACCTGACAGCAATGACAATGTATTCCACAGAATTCCAGGGATGGAGTCTCACCATCAGATGGTTTAATGTCATATCTCAGACACTCATTGAAGGTGTTTCTTACCCCTCTGCAGAGATGCAGTCCGTATATTCTACAGCCCCAGCAATCTGGGCTGAGCGAGGGAGAGAGAGAGAGAGAGAGAGAGAGAGAGAGAGAGCGTGACAGTAATACTTTCCACATTTTCAACTGTCACCTGTATGAATGTAAGCAAGAGGTAATGGTAGCTCCATTGAGCTATTGATTTATCTGGGGTTTTTTTTTTTTTTGATAAGATCACTTATGAAGGTTGTTGAAGGTCGTTTGGTTTTATGGCATGTCAACCTTTGTAGGTTATCTAACGCCAAATCCATTTTTATGTAAATAATCAGATCTATTTAAAACAATTCAGTTTAGCATGAGTCCATATATTGTCAAAAACATTTCCATTTCAAACTATTCAAGCAGTTATATATAACAATTCAGTTAAGTGTAAGTACAGTTTCAATGTCAAAAACAGTTCAATTTCAAACAATTCAGTTTAGCATAAGCACGCAATTTAAAAGTAAGTACAGTTTGATTGTGAAAAAAATTTCTATTTCTAGCTATGCAGTTTAGTTAAGCAGTTCTAATTCAGCTTATTCAGTTTAGTATAAGTATAGATTTTGTTTACACACAGTTTTATTGTGATAACAGTTCTATGTTAAACAATTCATTTTAGTGTAAATACAGTTTCAATGTCAAAAACAGTTCTATTTAAAATAATTCAGTTTAGCATAAGCACGCAGTTTAAATGTCAAAAACATTTCTATTTCAAGCTATTCAGTTTAATCAAACAATTCAGTTTAGCATAAGTATGCCGTTAGTTCCATTTGACCCATACATAGGACCCTATCAGGTGCTACTACGCCGGGTCAGAGTGGACATGGGAGCAATGGCAATGAAGGGGTACTCCGCATTTCCCAAAGCTCCAGCATTGTTGGAACCTCACCATCAGATTGTTTAGTGTCATTATCAGGACACTCGTTAGGTGGGGTCTTACCCCTCTGCAGAGAAGCAGTCAGTGTATTTTACAGCCCCACCCGACTGGGCAAAAGAGCAGTTATGATTATCGCTTGGACAGGCGCACATCGTACGTTTACAGTTGAAACATTTTTTAACACCGGTGTATCTGTAATTGCCTCACGGTGAGCTTTTCGTGCTCTTTTTCATGTTTTGTCAGAATGATGCTGTTCTGGATAGAAAATCGATACTGCCACTGGTTGAATTTTTCACTACCTCAAGTTCATCAATTTAAAGAAATTCACCGAAAAGACGAAGCGTACGAACTCCAGTGAAACTGTCTGCCCCGCGATCTCCTTTTCGTTCAGTTCGTAAACATACTTCTGCATTGGGATTGTTTGATCGAAAAGTCAAAAGAATTTTACATATCGATCTAAAGTTCCATTCCGACAATTAATGGTGGTTCACGAACTGCAAGAATGCAACCGTGAAAATCGCATAGCATGCTGTGACGATATTCTTCAAAGTGTCCCCGCAAATTCTATTCTTACAAGTAATGAAGCTCATTTTCATCTCTCAAAGTGCGTTAGTAAGCAGAATTTTCTCTAATGGGGCGAAAATAACGCGACACAGGTTCATGAAAGACTTCCACAGAGTTGGAGAATGTCATTTTGAAAAGGAAATGAATAAAATTGCAGCGCTTTATTTAAACAACGGTGAAATATTTTTTGATACCCGTTTCTTTGGTCTTTTTTGTTTTGATTCAGTTTATTTATTTTATCATATTTACCCAACCCCTCCGCTCGGGCAGGATATGACACAAGGTCAATTTTTTAAGCGGAGTTTAGCAGGTTTGAATTCAGAGTTATTCCTTCTCCTAGACCAGTTGCCTCACCACGGCTGAAGAACCAAGTCTGGCCTACTATTTACCCATAGCTGGAGGGAGAATAACTGGATTCATACCTTTCCCAAGGGTATTAGTGCTATGTGAAATGCAATTAGTCTCGTCCAGGATTTGAACTCGTGTCGCCGTGTCCATATCCTGCGACGATAACCATTACATCACGGGCACCTCCTTATTTATTTTATGGCATATAAAACTTTGTGGGTTATCTAAAGCTCTTCTTGTAGTGGTACTGTCTATTTAACTCATAGCTGGTGATGGGGTGAGAACGGGGTCCATATCTTTACCAAGGGTATCAGTCCAAAAGTGAATGTTATAGCACGACTGGAGTCCCAACTTACCTACTTTGAGACCGCACTTTAGCACCTTGGTCTTATTTTCAATCTTTAAAAAATGGTAGTAAGTGATTGTATTTGAAAAAATAATAGGACATTAGCTCGAGGGAGCTACCATTACCACTTGCCTAACACCACTTGTACCACACGAGTGAGTTTAAAATGCAAGAGGTATTTCTGTCCACACACACACACACACACACACACACATATATATATATATATATATATATATATATATATATATATATATATATACATACATATATATGTATATATATATATATATATATATATATATATATATATATATATATATATATCTTGTGAGAGCAGCTGTTTTTGATTAAAAGTATGTTTTAAATTAGCCGTGACTTGACCGGCTTGTTTGTTTTTGTGGATTTTTTTCACTGTGTTATTTTCAAGGGGCGGCCTTTCAAATCAGTGGTGACTTGGGTTTATTTATCATAGTCGTCAAATATTTATTCTTTCCATGTCGGTTGATTAAGTTTCGTATTCAATACAAATGGATCATATGGTTTTATCCTTTTTACCAATTTCTCTTCGTTTTTTTTTTTCAATCATTGATTTCATGTTTATATTTTTTTCATTTCTTTCTATGATTGTGGAAAATGATTACACTTCTATGGGAGTATCTTTTTGATACTGGTATATCGAACAATCTCCAACTGTTCACTACCCCTATCAACATATCCTTGGAATCTTGTCCAGGGATTTTCCATAATATAATTTTTTAAGTAAATCAATTTCTATTGATGTAGGAGCATTTTTAAATCATTGATGGGTGATTCCAAGAATAGTGAAATGGGTGACATTATTTGATTGTCTGTTTGTTGTTTCTTAGGGGTATTTGTCCGAAAGTGAACGTAATAGCGCAACTGGAGTTCGAACTCACTTAAAACGATTCCGCAGTCCAGTGCTATAACCATTACATCCCTGAGATTATTTGAAATCATAATATCATAAAGCTACTCCCGTAAAAATGTTATATATATATATATATATATATATATATATATATATGGTTGGTTGTTTGGTTGTTTGGGTTTTATTGCATATCAATCTTCGTAGGTTACTTAATATCAGATTCATTTTTATACAAAATCAGTTCTATTTCAAGCAAATCAGTTTATCATAAGTACGCAGTTTATATGTCAAAACAGTTCTATTTAGGCAGTTCAGTTTAGCATAAGTACGCATTTTAGTTCTATTTGACCCATAGATAGGACCCTATCGGGTACCACCACTCCGGGGGAGAGTGGAATAGGCAGCGATATCAGTGAAGGGGTACTCCGCATTCCCCAAAGCTCCTGCCTCACTGGAACCTCACCATCTGATTGTTTAGCGTCATGTTCTGAACACACGTTGGAATGTGGGGTCGTGTCTCTCTGCAGAGATGCAGTCGTTGTATTCTACAACTCCAGTCGACTTGGCAATATATATATATATATATATATATATAGCGGAACACCTTATAAATAATCGTGAATGTGTCTCAACTTACAGTGCAGATCAGTTTACTATTTTAAGCAGATCCCACTCAGACTTCCACCTTAAAGTGTTTGAAACTATATACATTTTGACTCATAAACCGTCCCTCTGTAAGCAGAGGGAATGTTTAATGTAATTACAATTTAACATTCCCCCCCCATGTAATATTTTTTTCCAAACATTACCGAGGTTATTTCCCCAAGTTTTCTTAATCGTTGTCCTAGTTTAACTGTGAACGGGTAGGACCGAAACCAGTTAGTTGCTCAATTTTATCTTTTAACATGAATAAATTTGGTCTGTTTGTTAGCTTGATGTATATATATATATATATATATATATACATAGGACCAACGTGTTGTGCTGTAAAGAAAGAAGTCCGCAGAAATAGAAATACTCAAACTCGAAGGTAAGGGAAGAAAATATAGCAGTCGTTTATTATTCAGCTATGATCGCAACAACTCGAAAAGTTCATTTTAGTTACGTTCTTCTTCTCCTTTCCTCTTGGTGGTGACGGCGGTGTGGGTGAGAGCTGGCTATTGACACAGGCCTGTCATAGCAGACTGGGTAGGACGGGTCGGGGCCTCGGAACCTTTGACTCGCCTGTTTTAATAGCTGCCTTCAACTCTACCAAATCTCGTTTCTTGTTTTCTTATATAGAGATTTTGGAGAACAAATCAAAGATTCCCGAATGTTCGATGTCACCAGTGAAACACGTGATAATTCATCTGTGGCTATTTTAAAATCACGTCTAACTTTGCAGGTCATTCTGCCCGCACGCGCTAATCTCGTGATACCTTCACTGATTGACGACAGCGCCCGTCCGTAATATTACATATATATATATATATATATATATTCACAAACAGCATTGAGAACGACTTGATCACTTTCAAGATGAATTTGTAGATTGATCAATAAGTTTGCATACTGATCTAGTCATCTAGCAGCATTTTTATTCTAAATTTGAACTCTTCTGTGCTCGATAATTACTGATGGAAAATAAAATTACTCCACTCAGGAAAAAGATGCCAATTTTTACTTGTCATCTCTTCGATAAAAGAATAGCGCTCATCATAAATAAGTATCAGCATTCCAGTAACAATCAGATGGTGAGGTTCCAGTAAGGCAGGAGCTTTGGGGAATGCGGAGTACCCCTTCACTGATATCGCTGCCTGTTCCACTCTCCCCCGGAGTGGTGGCACCTGATAGGGTCCTATCTTTGGGTCAAATAGAACGAAAATGCGGACTTATGCTAAACTGCCTCGGAGACATCTGATTCTAACGATCCGCCATAATCACTCAAGAATAGCCTTCCCGTGACAAAAATGATATGAGATCAAGTTTTAACGGTTATTATTTATTTTCAACAAGCAATGTTTGTAAACGATCGAAGTAGGAAGAAGAAAAAAGGCAATTAAAATCAAAACTGACTCCTTCTGCAAAAATCTCCCAAAGTAAATGTTTAACTTTAATTTTGATGACTATCATCCTTCATATCTCTAAAGCTCTGTCATCTGACGCTATAGAATACACCTGTAATATAATGGCCGAGGGATTTCGGTTTATGCCTTTGGGTTTAGTTAGGCTGAGAACCTTTCGGCTCAATGCATGGGTTACTTAGGTGCAACATTAACGCAGGTGTTCACGCGCGTGAGCAGAGCGGACGTGTCACTCAGAGATGTCACAATAGCCCGAGATGGGAAACGGAGGCTAGCAAGTGCGAATGACGTCACGCACCTGAAGTGCACGGAAAATTTGGGGAGATTTTGAAAAAGTCTGTTAGTTGATACTAGACACCGGAAGAGTTGAGATGAGACTGCCTCGGGGGAAGACGGTTGGTTTTCGCTTGCTCGCGGAGACGTTTGTGGCGGGTGCCACACGTGTTGGGGGAGGGCAGATGAAAAAGCCAGAATAGAAAGATTGTGCCTCTCTCCTCATGTCGAAACCTTTAACTCAAAGGTAATAAAAGGTTTCGTACCTGAACTAAGAAGTCGTTACGTGTTTTTTGAATTTCGAGATTCCTATGTTCTATCTTTTTGGACATTCGATGTACGTTTCACACATAGCCATATCATGGCTATGGTACACACCTACTTCATCTGTGCACAGGAGTAAGACCCCCACCACAATGAATGTCTAGGTGGTTGGTTGGTTGGTTGGTTTTTATGGTATATCAATCATTGTTGGTTATTTAATGTCAAATCTTCTATACGTACATATCAAATAAATGATATGTAAGCACATTTTAGTTGTCTAAATTTCTGAGACGAAGCTTGGTGATTTTTATCGGGCAGGACACATGGGGTAACGGTTATAGGCGTTGGTTCCCTAAGCTTCTAAAGAGGCAATCATCTGGATGCTGCAGGTTCAATCCTGACTGTAGCCGAGTAACAATACAGGAATACATAACACTTGTATCCGGTTATGGCTAAAGGAATCAGAATAGGCGACCCCGTGGAATTAATAAAGGACGTAGTTCGAAGTTACGTGAAGGTTCCCGAGTTTCACAAACACCTGAAGAAAGCCGGAGGAAATATCGGCTGAAACATTGTGGAAATAACTATAAAGATGAAGACAATAGTTCGAAAACCCTAAATGATTAATGAGCACATTTTGTCGATAACATTTTTAAACATTTTCCTGACATATCAACCATAGTTGGTTATCTAATGCCAGATCCTGTTTTTCATAAATATTAAATACATTATTTGTAAACACATTTTCTAGATACATACAGTTAAATGATCAAACAGTTCTATTTCTGGCAATTTAATTTAGCATAAGTAATTTGATTCCACTCAGTTTAAATATCAAACGGTTCTATTTGACCCTATCATGGATTTAAGAGCAATGGCAATGATAGAGTACTCCGGATTCCCCAAAGCTCCAGCATTACTGCCAAGCCGAATACACTGTGAAACAGATTCTCATTGAATGTGCTGACCGGGCCCATATTAGAGAAACCTTTAATTGTGCAAACGACATGAAGAAGCTGTTTCAAGGAAATGTTGAAATGAATAATGTTATATCATTCCTAAAAAAAATCTAAAGGAATTTTCACCAAGATCAAATTTCTTCTACAAATTTTTTCTCTACTAGAAATACTTCAACAAAAGCTTATCCTTTCCACAAACTGTTCCCCCCCCCAAAAAAAAATCAACATAACAGACCTTTTCGTTTCCTCACTTTTTAAAACTTGATTCGGCATCAAATGACCGAGGAGGATAACATGCCGTAAAACAAACGAACAAACAAACTTATTTGTCTAAATTTCTGAAACGAAGCTTGTTGATTTTTATCATTAAGGGTTTTTGAACTATTGTCTTCATCTTTATTGTTATTTCCACAAGGTTTCGGCCGATATGTCCTCCGGCCTTCTTCAGGTGTTTGTCGAACTCGGGAACCATCACAGAATTTCGAATGACGTCCTTTATTTAAACCACGGGGGTCGCCTCTTCTGATTCTGTTAGCCATAACAGAGTACAACTGTTTATTCCTGTATTGTTACTAGCCTGTAGTGAGTCCAGCAGGACACATGGCGTAACGGTTATAGGTGTTGGTTCCCTGAGCTTCTAAGAAGACAATCATCTGCAGGTTGTAGGTTCAATCCTCACTACAGGGGAGTAACAATACAGGAACACTTGTACCCGTGGTTTCAGTAAAGGACGTAGTTAGAAGTGCCGTGAAGGTTCCTGAGTTCGACAAACACCTGAAGAAGGCCGGAGGACATATCGGCCGAAACGTTGTGAAAATAACAATAACGATGAAGACAATAGTCCGAAAAACCTTAATGATAAAAAAAACAACTTATGATGAACACGATTCTCTAACTTCTAAATAAAAAATAACTCTAGATAAGTTGACATAAAATCAATCAATGAAACTGAATATGGTAGTGACACTTCAGTTCTGGAAATATGGCGGGTATAGAGTATTTGGCATGCATGGCACATTAGTTGCTGCTTTGCTTCGAGTAACTATGAATGCGCTGTCCTTGTTAAAACCAATACGAATAAATTTCTCTTTTTGGTAGTTCATATTTACATTTTTTGTGTGGTTGTTTCTTGAGAGTTTTTTTTTTCTTCTTTTTTTTTTACACATGGTCATATCGATCCCGAATAATTCTTAAACAGATCTACTTAACCCATTGACGGGATCCTAACAGGTACTACCATTCAGGGTCAGAGTGGACCTGGGAGTAATGTCAATCAAGGGATGACTTCAAACTACCTAGATGTTCAGAATTGTAACCTCACCACCAGTTTGATTGGTTAACGGCAAGTCAACTCGTCTCGTGTTATTTTATGCCTAGAGGTTAGGGAATTGTGTTCATTGCACGGCCATATTTACATGTTTTGTGTAGTTGTTTCCTAAGAGTGTTTTTTTACATGGTCCTGACGGATATGAATAAGTTTTAAACAGATCTTTTTGAACCATTGATAAATAGTAGGTTAGACTGAACTCCGGGTCAGAGTATACCTGTGATTAATGCTGATGAAAGATTGATCTAGACTCTCCAGATCTCCAGAACTGGAGCCTAACCATCAGCTGTTGTTTAGTGTCATATTCAGGAGACCTCTTTTGGGAGTTTGTTTTTAGTTCTCTACCAGGAATACGGTCAGTGTATTTTGAACCTCGCCGGCCGAGTAAACCAAACCATGTTTCAAAATGCAAGGGTTAATGTACACGTACAGGGTGTCTCAAGATGGATGCAACCTTTTAATATGATAATGATTTATTATTGAGATAATGGCGGTCATTTGGAACACGTCCTGTAAAACACGCATCTTTTAAGCTTGAGACATGAAATCAATATCTTTTTATTTATTATTATACGTGGTGCATTCAATAAGGTACCATAATTTTTTGTACAGGCATTTAAAATTGTCGTAGACTCTTCAAAATTCACTATGTTATTGCTATACATCTTATGAGATGACTGACCAATTTTTATGATTTCACGTTCAAATTAACAGCTAAAGCAGCAATTGGAATATACCCTACTAAAGACTGATTGTCACAGCTGATGGATTTCAAAAATGCAATCTGGACGTGAGGACACTTTAGAAGAACGATATGCAATAAAATCGTGTTTTAAACTTGGAAAAAATGGCACAGAAACGTATGGAATGCTTCAGAGTGCGTTTGGACCATCTTGCATGAATCGATCATCAGTTTATGAGTGGCATAAGAGATTCAAGGAAGGCAGGGAATCTCTGAGGGATGATGAGAGGTGTGAGAGCAGTAAGGAAGTCAATACACCAGAGTTGATTGGCCAAAGAGTTAGGGTTAGAGTTAGGGTTACTATGTTGAGGTTTTAAGGAAGTTCAGGAAGAGATTCCAAGGGAAGAGGCCAGCACTCTTCAAATCGGATCAGTGGCATTTCCACCAGGACAATACACCAGTCTACAACTCCATCAATGTCACAGACTATTTGACCAAGATGGGCATCAAGAAAGTTCCTCACCCTCCTTATAGTCCAGACCTTGCTCCCTGTGACTTTTGCTTATTCCCTAAGCTCACAGGCTGTCGTTATAAGACAATTGAGGAGATGAAAGAGGGTGTGACGAAGGTCATTGACACGCTCACACAAGAGGCCTTCTATGGGGCCTTCCAGAAGTTGTTGAAACGGTACAAGTGCATTGCAGCCGGAGGAGACTACTTCAACGGGGACTAGAGTTTTTTGTGTGTACTATCGATAAAAGTGCCCATACGAAAAAAGTCTGAAAACTTATTAATGATCCGCGTATCAGCTTTCAGAACAGGCAAACTTTTTTGAGTTTCTTGTCTCAGTAATAAGTCATTATCATATTAATGGGTTGCATCTATTTTGAGACAGTTTTGAATGATTTTGTCTCTAAATCAGTAATGACTCAAAATATTTTTTCTTTCTTGTTCAAAGCGTTGTGATCAATGATTAATAACTGTTATAGCATACTATATAACTGTTATATCATACTATATAACTGTTATATCATACTATATTGAAATCTGAAACAAAAAGGGCACAACATTATTATTAGTGGTTTCATTAGTAGTCACGTGAGTCCTATGTATATTGAGACACCCTATATTATAAATGGGTTACAGTAGAGGGTCACATACACATAAGTATTTTGCAGAGGTATCAAAATAAGGAGTTCAACAACAGCATTTCTACAGAAATAGATGGTTTCACGTGGAGATGTTCGTGGTGTCATGGTTACCGTCGTTGGAAATGAACACGGCCACACGAGTTCAAACCCTGGACGAGGCTGTTAGCATTTCACATTGTGAAAACTATTAATCCATTATTCTCTCTCCAGCTATGGGTAAATAGTTGGGTAGACTGAACTCTTCAACCTTGGTATGGAAACCTATCTAGGAGAAGGAAAAGTCATGATTCAAACCTATTAAACCCCGTTTTAAATTGACCTTGTGCTACATCCTGCTCGTGAGGAGAGATAGACAAAGATATACATCATTTCAAGTAGCCTTTGCTTTTTAATAACGATTATCATCTTTTCGCGGTTAAATGGATTCAAGTATTCCTGTCAAATACCAACAATCTCTGAACAGATCTATTTGATCCATAGATCGAACAGTAGCATGAACTGCTACTATTCCGGTTCATAGAGGACCTGGGAGTAATGATAATCCTATTTACCAAGCCCTCCGCTCGGGCAGGATATGACCCAAGGTCAATTTTTAAGCGGAGTTTAACAGGTTTGAATTCAGAGTTTTCCTTCTCCTAGACTAGTTGCCTAACCAAGGCTGAAGAACCTAGTCTGTCCTACTATTGACCCATAGCTGGAGGGAGAATAATTGGATTCATACCTTTGCCAAGGGTATTAGTGCTATGTGAAATGCAACCAGTCTCGTCCAGGATTTGAACTCGTGTCGACGTGTTCATTTCCTACGACGATAACAATTACACCACGGGAGTGATGATAATGAAGGTGCACTCTGCACACCTCAAGAGATACTGCCAGAGTATTCTTAGGCTCGCCGAATGGGCGATTTTAGTCGAAAAAGTGCTAGAGTTGCGCAAGTGGCGGATGTTGTCTCTATCTGACGCTAAGTGTGCGACAAGAGTCGATTGCAGTATCCCAAATTTGACTCATCTAAGAATTGCCGGCGTCATATCGTCGCTGTGACCCCCCCCCCCCACTGCATCAGACCCTATCCCTTCTCGGCCCTTAACACCGATTGTAATGCCATCCACTTCATATTTACATTTAACGCACAAACATTTCCAGCGGCTGCTTTGTCACTGACGTTTGTGTGGGAGGGAACGCCCGTGTACATATAAAACTACTGTGTGATGTGCACTTTTACGAAATTCTTTGTTGCAATTTTTTGTAAAGACATGCACGTGCTCACATTCGGCGTTGGTGCCGTTTTTTCGAAGAAGTACTTTGTCATTAGTCTCATGCGGAACCCCAAAGATGCTTGAGGTTATACAATACCGATTAATTCTGGGCGTCCGTAATTACATGATGTGTTAAAAATTATCGCGGCTGAAGCTGTATTTATCAAGATAGAAATGAACAATTAATGAAATGTTAATCTTCTTTAAATGTAAATCTAAAAATCATCGTAACTGCAGTCGTATTTACAAAGACCGCACCTAACAATGAATGAAACAAATTATCTTCAAAATACAAAGTGTGTTTAAAAGTTATCAAGTCAGAAGCTATATTAACTATGACAGAACTGAAAAATGTATATAACATTTTCTGCTAAATAGTTACGAAGTGCATTCAATAAATTCCAGACTTGTTTTGTACAGGCATTTAAAATTGGCGAAGACTCCTGAAAATTCACTATGTTATTGCTATACATCTTATGAGATGACTGACCAATTTTTATGATTTCAGCTTCACATGAACAGCTACAGCAGCAATTGGAATACACCCTACTAAAGACGGATTGTCACAGCTAGTGAATTTCAAAAATGCAATCTGGACCTGAGGACACTTTAGAAGAATGATCTGGAATAAAATTCTGTTTTAAACTTGGAAAAATGCCAACGAAACGTATGGAATGCTTCAGACTTCGTTTCAACTAACTTGCATGAATCGAGCATCAGTTTTTGAGTGACTTAAAAGATTCAAGGAAGGCAGGGAGCCTGGAAGGGATGATGAGAGGTGTGAGAGGAGTAAGGAAGTCAATATAACAGAGTTGATTGACCAAAGGGTTAGGGTTAGGGTTACTATGTTGAGGTTTAAAGGGAGTTCAGGAAGACATTCCTAGGGAAGAGGACAGCACTCTTCAAATCGGTTCAGTGGCATTTCCACCAGGACATTATACTAGTCCACAACTCCATCCTTGTCACAGACTATTTGACCAAGATGGGTATCGAGACAGTTCCTGACCCTCCCTATAGTCCAGACCTTGCTTCTTGTGACTTTTGGTTATTCCCTAAGTTCAGAGGCTATCATTATGAGACAATTGAGGAGATGAAAGAGGGTGTGACGAAGGTCATTGACACGCTCACACAAGAGGACTTCCTTCGGGGCCTTTCAGAAGTTATTGGAACGGTACAACAAGTGCATTGCAGCCGGAGGAGATTACTTCGAAGAGGACTAGAGTTTCATGTGTGTACTATCAATAAAAGTGCCCATACGAAAAAAGTCTGAAAACTTATTTAACGATCCTCGTATCTTGGAATTCAACAGACTGATTCCAATAGGTTTTTCAAATAGTGTTTGGGGAATTGTTCTATTCCTATTATTGACCTCCACGTCCTCACATCTTAACAAAGGTTGTTTATTAAATGTTTTCCTTGTTTTATCGGTTAAGCGCTAAATGAAATTAATTCATTAACATCCCTCTTTTGAAATTAACGCTTGAACTTTATTTTGTCCTCCATTATATTCGGTGATCGCGTCCTCATTCGATAGCAGTTATATCGCATAAATATTATGAGGGATCCTTTAAAAAATCTCAAGGTTGATATCCTACAATCTATCTATATAGATATATGGAATAACCTCTCCCCACAAGCAGGATGCGACAAAATTTTTGTTTTACTTTACGGTAATTCCCTCGTGAAAGGTCTGTTCGTTTCTTTTCTCTACGACTCCCGTTAGACTGGGCACTCTAGCCATGATAGATTAACCAGTCAAGGTGGAAGAAGACTCTGAATCCAATCGAGGAGCTGAAGTCACTAAAGCAGTCCGATGTTGTGTTCTGGCTACACCTGCGGCGATAAGTGACTGTTTTTACCCAGCCCCTCCGGCACGAGCAGGATTCAATTTTTATGCAGAGTTCAACCATGTTTGAATGCAGAGTATTTCTTCTTTTAGACGAATCGCCATACAAAGGGGAGGTCTGAGAATGATACAGTCATTTAAAATTGTTTTAGACTCTTGAAAATTCAGTATGTTATTGCTATACATCTTATGAGAAAACAGACCAATTTTTATGATTTCAGGTTCAAATGAATAGCTATAGTAGGAATTGGAATGCACCCTACTAAAGACGGATTGTCACTGCTGCTGAATTTCTAAAATACAATCTGGACGTGAGGACACTTTAGAAGAACGATATGCAATAAAATCGTGTTTTAAACTTGAAAAAAATGGCACAGAAACGTATGGAATGCTTCAGAGTGCGTTTGGACCATCTTGCATGAATCGATCATCAGTTTATGAGTGGCATAAGAGATTCAAGGAAGGCAGGGAATCTCTGAGGGATGATAGGAGGTGTGGGAGGAGTAAGGAAATCAATACACCACAGTTGATTGGCCAAAGGGTTAGGGTTAGGGTTACTATGTTGAGGTTTTAAGGGAGTTCGGGAAGAGATTCCTTGGGAAGAGAGCAGCACTCTTCAAATCGGTTCAGTGGCATTTCCACCAGGACAATGCACCAGTCCACAACTTCATCCTTGTCACAGACTATTTGACCAAGATGGGCATCAAAACAGTTCCTCACTCTCCCTATAGTCCAGACCTTGCTCCCTGTGATTTTGCTTATTCCCTAAGCTCAGAGGCTGACGTTATGAGACAATTGAGGAGATGAAAGAGGCTGTGACGAAGATCATTGACACGATCACACAAGAGGCCTTCTATGGGGCCTTTCAGAAGTTGCTGAAACGTTACAAGTCTATTGCAGCCGGAGGAGACTACTTCAACGGGAACGAGTTTCATGTGTGTATTATCAACAAAAGTGCCCATATGAAAAAGTCTGGAAATTTATTTAATGATCCTCGTAAATAAGTAGATTATTTATATTAAAAAATAGTTGCTCAAAGCAATAATTGCTTTCTGAGTATTATTTTTATTATCATGGTTGATTGGTTTGGTGGTTTTAAGGCATATCAACTTTTGTAAATTATTTAATGCTAAAATTTTTATACTTATATATTAAACATATATGATTTGGTTTGATTGGGTTTTATGGCATATCAACCTTTGTAAGTTATTTAATGCCAAATTCTGTTCACACACACACACACACACACACACACACACACACACATATATATATATATATATATATATATATAAAGTAAGCACGCTGACTATATATATAGTAAGCAAGCTGACCGTAGTTGAGGGCGACCCGAAGGCTTCCTTTTCAATAGCTATTACATCGCGATGTAGAGGAGAATGCTATTCATCCAACTGGATTGCTCCGTTTACCTGAGATCCGTACCTTATAAAGTTGAGTCTTAAGCAAGGCAGAATGGAGTACCATTTTTTTTGAGTCTTTGATATGACTCGATCTGGGATTGAACCCGATCTCCACAAAGGTAAATTTTTTCTCACGGTCAAATGGATCAAGTATTAATTCAACACTAACAATTCTAATATCAAAATTAATCCCTTGAAAAAGATTTAGCAGTTCGATTTAATCTATAGATGGGAAATTAACTGGTACTACCAATTCGGCTCGGAATAGAAATAAGACTAATGACAATGAAGGGGTATCTTTATTCCCCAAAGCTCGGGAATCTCGCCATCAAATTGATTGTCATCATCATCATCATCATCATGTCGTACTGCTAGCACAGATATCCCTGACCCTCTCTCGCCACTTCTTCCAATCGTTCATCGCCTCTGGCAGGTCTTCAGGGCTACATCCCGTATCCTCACATAGCTGCTGTATATATGTTCGAGCTGGTCGTCCTGCTTTTGCTCGGCCATATGCAGGGCTCTATAGGAGTACATCACTTATGAGCTCGTCCCTGCTTCTCCAGCAGTGTCCTGCATGTCTGGTTCGTCTAACTTGGATAGTTTTCGTGATGAGAGGTAGGTGGCCGTATAGTTGGTGCCTTGTGGGATGTTGCCGCCAAGACTTGTTCAATATTGCTCGCAACATTCTTGTGTAATTGCCGTCTAGCTTCTTCTCCAGCCGTTTGTTGGGATTCTTATCTCTCGGCAGAGGCTGTCAACGTATCCTACAGCCCCAGCCGACTGAGCTCATTGTTATTATCTGAAATTGGAAACCATATAGCTGCGAAAAAATGACTTATTGAATAGGAATAGTTGCTGGAAACGATATAGCTATGTATAAATTATTCGTATTAGATTAGATTACATAAAACTATACAATTGTCAGAAGATTTTTTTATTAGACATACTTGATATTTTTTCAAAAAGAAAAAAAAACAAACTTTTAACCAATTACACAAAATATAAACATAAATGTGTAATATATTCAATTCCATAATCGTTCAGAATAAAAATAACCCTAGACCAGTTGAGATGCCGTTAAAATACATATCACTAAGTCATCTACTATTTATACTAGATAATTTTATTTTTTTGGAAGCCAACTTCTTTTGTTACCATGGAAATGTACCTGAGGGATATAAGTTCATACTCATAAAACTGAACCTTTTGCTGTGAACCTTTGAGAAATCTGGTAATCTTTTTAGAGTAATTCCCTGTTACTACTAGACTGTTAAATACTGCAATATCTAATCAAACGCATTCCAATTTGAAAATTAATACTTAATTTCAAATATACAACTTATCTCAGATTTCGTAAATAACTCTTAACTATCAATAAATAAACAAATATATAAATCAGATATTACCCTCAACAACTCCTACATCACCCAGCATTTCCGAAATATTACCCTTATTTCCTGGCGTTTCGGTCGGATAAAGCTCCGATCGTAAGTTAATAAGCAAAATAAAATTTAGTGTCAAGGAATATCGGGGAGAGATGGTGTGCATGAACGCACGTTGGCTGTTTGCCTCGCTGTGAAATGCAACCAAGCTTTCAGGGACACGATTGGAGGGAAATCCTATGAGATATGCTGGTTGAGAAAATCACGTGTTGCAGTATGAGCGTTGTCTGTCAAACTACAAATCGGAAGTTCATAGTATCCTATCTTGTGCGAATTCGAGGAGAATATTGAATGACTAAGAACACAAACCCGTACATGAAGTCAAATAAAACTCACACACGCACACATAAACATAGAAGTTTACTCAGGTGTCTTGGTTAGTGTAATGGTTAACGATCAAGGCTAGCTGGGTATTATTAGAGGGTTCGATTCTTCACTGAGTGTCTTAGTTATGGCCTTTGTCATAGATAAACTTATTTAATTAATAACTACAGATAAAGAGACTATCAGAGTTCTAAAAATGACATTTAATTGTATTCAGTGGTGAGGCTTCTGTTCTGAGACTTTGGAGAAAATGGAGTCATTCCTTCGTTGACATTACTCTCAGATCCATCCTTACATTAATATCTATTAAGATCCATTCCATCCCTGTATCTGTTTGAAAATTATTAGTAATAGATAGAAATACTTGAAAACATTTAACTGTGTACATATCATATATCTAAAAAGATCGTTACTTGAAGCTATAAATATCTTATAAACGATTATTACAAGCTATTTTAAACCATATAATGGCTCGCAAGCTATTGACCTTAAACAGGAATACTTAAGACGATATAACTTGCAAAATGATATTGCCAAATAAAAATATCTATTTTAAACAATTTGATAATACGAAATTATTTGTATTAGATAGGAATACTTGAAACCACACAACATGCAATGAAATGATTATTATGAAATAGAATTATTGATTTTAGATTGAAACCATTTAACTGAATGAAAACTATTTGTATTAAGAATAGTTCCTTGAAGTTATAATTGTTTATGGAGGATTATAACAATTAGTTGTTTGAGGCCAGATAAAAAGTTGTCGACCTTAGTCGAGGGCGACCAGAAGACTCTCTTTTCAATAGCTACTACACCGAGGCGTGGGGGAGGGAGCTACTTCTTTCCTTGGATTGCTCCACATTACCCTTGATCCGCACCTTATAATGCTGAGTGTTACGCAAGGAGGCATCAAGTACCATTTTAAAAGTGTTTGGTATGACGCGACCTGGGATTGAACACAGGTCTCCCGGACTATTGGCAGACACTCTACCCACTAGGCCAAGGCCAAATAATTGCTAGCAAATTATTAGCCTTAGATAGAAATACTAGAAACCATATAACTACGTCCAAACAAATGATTATTATTGAATAGGAACAGTTACTTTAAACCATATGATTGCATAGAAGTTAATAGTATTTGATAGAAATTCTTGAAATCTAATAATTATATGCAAATTATTTGCATTAAGAATAAATACTTGAACTTATAAATCTTTACCATTAACCTTTGTGTCACTCGAAGCAATATAATTTGCTTTGTGTTACATAGGAATACTTGAAACCATATAAATATGTCCCCATTATTGGTGTTCAATAAGTAAGTAAAGTTGTCTCCCTTTAGTCGAGGGTAAGCCGAAGGCTCCCTTTTCGATAGCTACTACACCAAGGAATAGGGGAGAGTGCTACTCCTTTCCATTGATCTGTACCTTATAATGCTGAGTGTTAAGCAAGAGGGTATCAAGTACTATTTTTTGAGTCTTTGGTATGACTCGACTGGGATTGAACCCAGCTCTCTCGGGCCATTGGCGAACACTCTAACCATTATGCAAATGTTCGATAAACGGTGTTCAATAAAAGTACCTAAAAACAGGTAATTGTGTACAAATCTTTTTTTAAATTTAATTTGAAACCATTTAATTAAGTGTAAATTATCTTTTATCAAGAATAATTACTTGAAAATATAATTATTTACGAAAGATTATTATTAATTATTGAAAATATAATCTTTTGCAAAAAATAAAAGAATGACTGACTTTGGCATGAAATAGCCAGCAATTTATGACTTGCCTTAGAACCAACCAACCAACCAACCAACCATTGAAAAAGGTGATTAAATGATTTTCACCTTTTGATTTCGATATATTGTTGATTATCTCCAGCATCGTATAATACTGATTATTCACAATCAATGTTTCGGTTTCATTTCAATCAAACTCAGCTGATCTACTCAACTGTGGAGGTCTAGCGGTTTGGGTTGCAGAATACACCAAATGCACTACTGCAGAGGATGAAGATGCATCCCAAAATGAGTATCAAAGTATGGATCAAGGGTAAAGAGAGGCAATTCAAAGAAAGGGGTGCACCTTGGTGTACTAGTTAATGAAAAGGGAGCCTTCGAGTAGCCCTTGACTACGGTCGCCAAATTTATACCTGATGTTAAGATTCTAATACTGGAACTTTGATGGATATAGAGTACCCCTTCATTACCATTACTCCCAGGTCCACTCTGACAATGAGTGGTAGTACCTATTCTGATCCTGTCTATGAATCAATTAGAACTATTCGGTCATTTACGAAAGATTATTATTATTAATTATTTGAAAATATCCACGTGTTCAAATTATCTTTATTACATAAGAATACATGATAAATATAATTACCAATGTTAAATAGTAATACTTGCAACCATTAATATTAATATCAAACATATATGATTTGGTTTGATTGGGTTTTATGGCAATACAACCTTTGTAGGTTATTTAATGCCAAATTCAGTTTATACACACACACACACACACACACACACACTACATATATATATATATATATATATATATGTGGTGTAGTCGTTATCGTCGTAGGAAATGGACACGGCGACACGAGTTCAAATCCTGGACGTGACTGACTGCATTTCACATAGCACTAATACCCTTGGGAAAGGTATGAATCCAATTATTCTCCCTGCAGCTATGGGTAAATAGTAGGACAGACTGGGTTCTTCAGCCTTGGTTAGGCAACTAGTCTAGGAGAAGGAAAACTCTGAATTCAAACCTGTTAAACTCCGCTTAAAAAATTGACCTTGTGTCATATCCTGCCTGAGCGGAGGGGTTGGTAAATAATATATATATATATAGTAAGCAGGCTGACTATATATATAGTAAGCAGGCTGACCGGAGTTGAGGGCGACACGAAAGCTCGCTTTTCAATAGCTATTACATCGCGATGTAGAGGAGAGTGCTACTCATCTAACTAGATTGCTATGCTTACCTGAGATCCGTACCTTATAAGGTTGAGTCTTAAGCAAGGCAGAATGAAGTACCATTGTTTTGAGTCTTTGGTATGACTCGATCTGGGATTGAACCCGATCTCCACTAAGCTAATTTCTTTCTCGCAGTCAAATGGTTTCAAGTATTAATTCAACACTAATAATTCTAATATTAAAATTAATCCTTTGTAAAAGATTTAACAGTTTTATTTGATCCTTTGTTAGTTATTTAATGCTAAAATTTTTATATTTATATATCAAACGTATATGATTTGGTTTGATTTGATTTTATGGCATATCAACCTTTGTAAGTTATCTAATGCTAAAATCTTTATTAAACATATATGATTTGGTTTGATTGAGTGCAACCAAATGAATCATGTTAAATAGAATTTAGTTTTTGATTGAAATTCTTGCAACCATTTAACTGTGTGCCAACAAATGATCTTAAGCAACTCGTTTAGAAATAGTTACCAACCATCTATTCGTTTGCAAATCATATGAATTTATAAAAGCAGAATTTGATTTTGAATAACTCACAAGAGTTGATATGCCATAAATATCATACAATTAACTAACGAACAAACAGTCGAACGAGCATATTCATCCAGAGAGAAATCTTGGATATTAAATTTCACCTTTTTGATGTGGTCGATTATCCACTGTATATTCTCCATGAGTTTAAAACCCACCCTAGGAGAATGGAAACTAACTTTCAGAAAAGCCATAAGGGATCAAGTGATTATATTGTACATTTGTCACACAAGACTTACGCACTCCTTTAAACTTAAACAAGAGGAACAGACGGAGTGTATAGTATGTTACAAATCTTACATTGTTTGACATTTTCTCATTGAATGCTGTGTTTTAGCGTTAATCACACTCCTTTATATTCAAACAAGAGGAACAACCACAGTGTATATAGGATGTGTTGTAGAGTAGCTAGCACCCCTTTAGCACTCTACCAGATGGATTGGCTTATAGCCATAAATAACCAACGATTAAGGACTTCAATGGTTGACTAATAAGCTGATATTAAGTTGATTGATATTCGGACTGATCTTACTTCGTTTGGCTATACAGCATTTTGAACTTTCTTTATTTCTTGTAAGTTCTGTTAATTGTTTGTAACTTATTGTACTCTGTTTTTTGTATGTATCCGTTAGCAGCGGATACCGGTGCTGAATGAATATACTGAGCTTTCATTCTTTGTGTATCGTCCACCTCGACTAAACAACATATTAAAACCCTAAATTGTAAAGCATTTTTTCCTAGAATGCAGTGATTTAGCATTGATCATAAGACTTACTCACTCCTTTATACTCTAACAAGAGGAATAACCACAATGATTAGGGTGTTCGCGAAAGGCCCGTGACACCTGTGTTCAGTCCTTGGTCGAGTCATACCAAAAACTCAAAAAATGGTACTTGAGGCCTTCTTGTTTAACACTCAGCAATATAAGGCAGGGATCAAGGGTAAAGTGGAACAGTCCAGGGAAAGGAGACCCCCCTAAACCTTGGTGTTGTAGCTATTGAAAAGGGAGTATTCGGGTCACCCTCGATTACGATAGTATGTTAAAACCCCCTACAATGTTAAACATTTTCTAATATCATGCGGAGATTTAGTTTTGATGAGATAATCTTTTTTTTCATCGAAAATAATCTGAAGGGTCAACTTGAAAATGTCAATGTGGATGGCATTTTATTCTTCTTGAGAAAAATAGAATTATGCCAAGAAATCATAATCGGAAACATGACTATACAGAGTAATAATCAAAAAAATAATCCCAGATGATTTTGACATATTGTTTAAGTGAATTAAAAATTCTTAAGAAACAACCACACAAAGATGTAAACTTACGTTTAAATGCGCTATGTACATGATTTTCTTACTCCCTAGCATAAAATAACTCCGGATGAGTTGACATGTCGTTAAAATCAAGTAATCAATCAATCTATCTTTCTCCATAAATTTCATATTTGTTGTCCTTTTTTTTTTTCGTTTTTAATAAAACAAAATATACCGAAAATGTTCTTTATTTTCCTTGCTTCATTTTGGTTTGTATCAATAAACAAAAGCATGCTAGTTTTCATCAAACTTTAAAATACGCAATGATTGGGTATTTCAGAAAAATTGATCTTATTTCATAATCTAATAAATGAAACAATTCTCGTTCAAATGATCTCAAATTCTATGTTTAATTTTTTATGCTGTTTTCTTTTCAGATATAGAAACCCGCCCGATCGGCCAAGAATGTAAAACATTTCGACTGCATCTCTGCAGAGGAATAAAATCCCAATTCCAATGATTGTCCTGGATATAATACGGAATTGCAACTGATTATGAGGATCAAGTCCTGGAGTTTTTGATTTGTGTAATACCCGCTTATTAGCATTCCTCACTGATCCACTCTGACTGGGAGTGGTAGGATCCCTAAGATGGGTCAAATAGATCTATTTAATCAATACTTGAAACCATTTTACGGTGCGAACACAAATGATTGATTTTAAATAGAATTATTGGTATTTGATAGCAAGAATTGAACTCATTTAACTATGTGCAAATAAAATAGTAGCGTTAAATTTTAATGCTTGGAATCATTTAACCATTAGCAAATAGAATTAGTAGTGTTAAATAACAATACTCGCAACCATTGAACAGTGAGTAAATAAAACTATTAGAGTTAAATAGTTATAATTTAAACCATATCACAATGAGTAAATCAAACTTTTAGTATTAAATGGCAATACTTGAAAGCAATTAACAGTGAGCAAAAAATAAGAAACAATACTTGAAACCAATTAACTGTGTCCAAACTAATGAGTTTTAAATCGTTTAAGAATAAACGATACACATACAAATCAGATACGTATAAACAGGATGTGGCATTAGGTTTATGTTTAAGAGTTAACATCTCATTAAATCAAACAGTTTAACGTAGCAATATATAGAAATGCCATTTACTGAAAATGAAAAATTGTTTTGTCATTAAACAGAATTTTATTTCTCCACATGCTGTTAAAATTTGATCAAAGATTAATCTTGTTATCAAATTACGAAAAGTTAATAATTCTTCCAAAACACTCTGTTGATCTTCCATAATATAAAACTTTTTTGGTTCGTTGGTTTTGTATTATAGTATGTCAACACGTGTAGGTTATTTAACGCCAAATCCTGTTTTATATAGGTTTTGTAAACGTATAGTTTGTTTGTAACATACTTAAACGAGCCAAAGCTCATTTCTTTGCGCATAGTAAATGGTCTCAAGTATTGCTATTAAACACTGACAATTCTATTCAGCATTATTCATTCATTTGCACTCATGGTTCCAACTATTGTTCTGTAATACTAATTATTCAATTTCCGAGTTAGAACACCAGTCGCGATTTACGTTCACGTTCAGACAAATACCCTTGGGAAACGTATGAACCCCCATATCCTCCTAACTATAGTTTAAATAGTATCACTACGGTTCTATTTGAAAATTTGCTTGGCCATTAAATAACCTATGAAGGTTGATATACCATTAAACAAACAAACAAACAAACTGTTAGGTATCACCCGACTTTTTCCACACAATGAACTAGTCCATCTGCCATATATAGTAGTAGCTACTAATACCAGGGCAGACTAGAAGGTGAAGAGCAGCTTCTTCTAGGAGCAGCTTTTTGCTGATTCAGTTGTCGGGTCTCACTTCGGTCGGCCGTGCTGGCTGCGGCGCGGATCTGGCCGGGTGTGTCTCGATAGCTGGATTTTTCCTACGGCCTCAGGGGCCTTCCCCCCAGGCTATTACCCCCTTCGGGGGGTTGGGTTGATAATAAGGGGAATGCCGACGGGGCCGTAGGCATTTTTGGGAAATGCCGGGCGCGTGTGGGCTACGGCCCTGCGCCCGGACCCACCAAAAAAGGCCCTGTGCCACACTTTCACGTTTGGTGGGGCGTGGAACAAATACCGCAGCTTCTTATAGGAATAGTATTAAAGCAGCAAACCAACAAGAAAGAATAAAACTGTGGAAACAGCACTTCGAAAACTTACTTGGAAACCCACCAAAAATAACGCATGAACCAATCACCAGAATAATTAGCAAACAATTAGACATTAAACTTGGACCGTTCACACAAGGAGAACTCGACTCGGTTCTCAGAAAAATTAAAAATAGGAAAGCTGCAGGACTGGACGAAATTCCCCCGGAAGTATGGAAGACCAGACAATTCGACGACATACTGCTCCGACACTGCAACGCAGTATACAATCAAAATCCGATAGATAGATGGACGAAGGGATGCATACTCCCCTTCCCTAAAAAGGGGGACCTCGGATTAGCCAAAAACTACCGAGGCATAACACTTACATCCATAGCTGCCAAAATCTACAATGCCCTACTACGAAACCGCATAGAACCCAAAATCGACAACATACTTAGAAAAAACCAAAATGGCTTCCGAAGAAATAGATCTACGACCTCACAAATACTAACCATCCGCAGAATCCTTGAAGGTGTACGGGCAAAGAACCTACAAGCGACATTAATATTTGTCGACTTTACCAAGGCTTTCGACTCCATTCACAGAGGAAAGATGGAACAAATCCTACTAGCGTACGGCATACCTAAAGAAACCGTAGCGGCAATAACGATTCTCTATAGAAACACTAAAGTAAAAGTACGATCACCAGATGGAGACACAGAATACTTCGACATTGTAGCAGGAGTACTACAAGGGGACACGCTGGCTCCGTATCTCTTTATCATTTGTCTAGACTACGTACTTAGAACATCGATTGACAAAATCAAAGAGAATGGCTTCGAACTGACGAAGAAAAAAAGCAGAAGATATCCCGCAACAACAATTACCGACGCCGACTACGCCGATGACATAGCGATACTGGCAAATACACCTGACCAAGCCGAAACACTTCTGCATAGCCTGGAACGAGCAGCAGCAAGCATAGGCCTCCATGTTAATGCACACAAAACGGAATATATGTGCTATAACCAAACGGGGGACATCTCCACTCTAGAAGGAACCCCTCTTAAACTAGTAGACAAATCCACGTACCTAGGAAGCAGCGTCGAATCAACCGAAAAGGACATCGAAACGAGGTTAACGAAAGCATGGACAGCTATCAATAGGCTATCGACTATATGGAAATCAGACCTAACCGATAAAATGAAACGCAGTTTCTTCCAGGCAGCGGTCACATCGATACTGCTATATGGATGCACTACATGGACGCTAACAAAACGGCTCGAGAAGAAACTAGATGGCAATTACACAAGAATGCTGCGTGCAATCCTCAACAAGTCCTGGCAGCAACACCCAACAAGACACCAACTGTACGGCCACCTGCCCCTATCACGAAAACTATTCAAGTTAGGCGAACCAGACATGCAGGACATTGCTGGAGAAGCAGAGATGAACTCATAAGAGATGTACTCTTATGGATCCCTACACACGGCCGCGCAAAAGCAGGACGACCAGCACGAACGTACATTCAGCAGCTGTGTGAGGATACAGGATGTTGTCCTGAAGACCTGCCTAGGGCGATGAACGATAGGGAGGAGTGGCGAGAGAGGGTCAGGGATATCCGTGCTGCCAGCACGATATGATGATGATGATGATTAGAGCGCTGGAGACTGGAGATCGCACTAGATCACCTTACTTGCTACCGTAATAACGGAAGCCAATACTATCGTTGGACTATATCTTTATTCTGTATTCACTAATCCTATGTTCTTGTCTACTAATAGTCTCTCTATTGTATATACTTTTTTCCTGAGAATATATATCTATTTCTTCTCATATCGTGGTTTGTCCTTTATTTAATATTACAAGCGTTCACTAACCAGAACGCAACACAAACAAACATGATTCAATTTCCTATCCGTCATTTGTTTACACATAGTTAAATGGTTTCAAGTATAGAAAATGATAAAATATTGACCTATAGATGCAACCCTAACTGGTACCGCCACTCCAAGTCAGAGTGGACCTGGGTGTAATGGCAATGAAGGGGTACTCCACATTCCCAAACTCCAAGACTAAAATCACACCATCAGATGTAATTTTATTTTAGGACGCTCGTTAGGGAACGGTCTTACCCCTCTGCAGGGATTCAGTTGGCGTCTATTACCGCCTCCCCGAAGCCGATTGGGCTGAAAACATTTTGAAATACCTTGTATGAAATAAATAAAACGATTTTTTGAAACTAACGAAACTGTTTCTCATCTTATGAAACCATTTTTTTCTTTTTTGTTATACATAAGATGAAGAAAAGACAATTATGTTGTCTAGGTTTCTTTTTAGTAAGTCCACTATTTGTCATAAAATTATTTATTCATGCGCACTTGATATGTATTTTGATGATGGCTTAAACGAAACGTGTATTTGATATTCATATAAGGCTCGTTGATCGCGAGAGACTCGAGATAGTTTAATGCGATTGAACTTTCTTTTTTACTTCGTTATTCAACAACAACAAAAATATTTGACGCATGTATTTTCAACGCCTTCTTTCTTTCCTTATGCAAAAAAAGTCGGTTGAACTTTTGTGAACTCCACAGTTTCAATATATATTTCTTGATTTAGTTAAAATTCTGAATGAATCACCAAACTTATGAATTATTCAACCAGACAAACATGTCATGGGACGAATTCACTTTAACCAGCGTAAAAACTCAGTTCTGTTTTGTGCATAACTAAAAAGAAAAAAAATGAATAAAGCACTCGATGAGGACCGATATCATTACTTCAAGTATGTAGTTACCTTCCACCATGGGTAGAATATGATACAAGGACAATTTTTTAGGGGATTAAAACTAGTTTTAATCTTTTCTCTCTTAAAACTGGTTGCCAAGTCAAGGAAAAAGAACCCAGTCTGCCCTACTATTAATCCATATCTGGATGGAACACTTGGATTTATGGCTTTCTCAAGGTCATTAGCATAAAATGAAATGCAATCAGCCTCGTCGAGGATTTGAAATGACGTCACCGACTCCATTTCCTACGACAATAATATTTACACTAAGCTCGCCTTCTCTTCATTACTTCAAGTAATTGCTTTAATTTGGATCCGTTGTTTAATGGCATCTCAACCTACGTGGGTTATTCAATGCCAAGCTATCCTAGTAGAAGAACTGAAGTTGTTGAGAATTAGGGAGTTCATATATTTCCGAAAATGAACGTAACTAGTGTTCGAACTTGTTTACTTCGAGGTTGTATTCCAGCACTTAAGCTATTAAACAACGGGGACTCCCATAACTGCTTTGTTAGACGAACTTATAACCATCCTACAATCGGTAGTTAATATAATTATTTACTGTGCCCGTGGTGTAATGGTTATCGTCGAAGAAAATGGACACGGCGACACGAGTTCAAATCCTAAACGAGACTGATTGCATTTCACATAGCACTAACACCCTTGGGAAAGGTATAAATCCAATTATTCTCCTTCCAGTTATGGGTAAATAGTAGAGCAGACTGGGTTCTTTAGCCTTGGTGAGGCAACTAGTCTAGGAGAAGGAAAACTCTGATTTCAAACCTGTTAAACTTCGCTAAAAATTGACCTTGTGTCACATCCTGCCCGAGCGGAGGGGTTGGTAAATAAAAGAAGTTAGGTTAGGTCAGGTTTCTTTGTTTAATGGCATATCAAGCTTCATGGGTTATTTAATGCCAAAGCCACCCTTGTAAAAGAATAGCAATGATACTATTTAACCTATAGCAAATAGGATAAGAGAGTTCATACCTTTCCTAAGGGTATTAGTCCGAAAAAAGAACGTAATAGTGTGACTGGAGTTCAAGTGGAGGGGTTGGTAAATATGGTTAATATAATTATTTACTAAGGTTTGATTAGTTTAGGACAAGGCCAGATATATGGAGTGCTACCCATGGGTTTTAAAAAAGGACATTTTTCCGCTCTCAATCACCATACTTTTGAGGATTCTTTCCGTATCACTTTCTCTTTCCCCCTTTTTGTGCTTCCTCTCCACCTAGGCATCACATTATAGTCAATGTCTTCGACGAAACCACCTTTTTCCGTATTTCTTTCCCATCAGCTCACTAAGATTATTTCCACTTTCATACAATCAAAAATCTCAAATAAAACCTAATACATTTGATTCTAAGTCCTCTCCTTCTTCCTGCTGCACCTTTATACTTTCTGTCATTTTATCATGTTCCTCATTTGCTTATATATAGAAAAACTCAGAAAATGGCTTTAATCTGAAAAAGTTCTAAGAATGAAAGAACGATATATCTCGCCTTCAAAACCTACGTTTAGTATTTGATTTATCCAACCTTTCACATATTTCTATCATACCTTCAGATTCAGTACAATCTATCATTTCATCACACACACACACACACACACACACACACACACACACACACACACACACACATATATATATATATATATATATATATATAAATGGATGAATATCAACTCTTCTACTAATACGGTCTGCATTAAACTAGGGAGTTATGAGACTGTCACGAGGAAATGAGTCGCCATTAGTATGAAGCACTTTTCTGATTCACGAAAAAAACGTTTTTAAAACGATGTTTAATACACTATATATATATATATATATATATATATAATTTTTTCCACTGTGCTCACGTCTTGATTAAGATTTTGAATTAGAAAAATTCAAGTCCTAGTCTTTTTCTTTTTTTCGTTTTAACAAAATGGAATGATTGGCTGGATGGTTTGAAATTTAATTTTAAAGAAGAAAAATGATTTAAATATATATAAAGCCCCAATAAGACCTCATAGGGCTTCAGTGTCAATACATAGAAATTAGTTTGTATTATTTAAATTGAAGGGTATGCAAAGAAAAGTGAAAAAATAATAGAAAAAGAGTAAAAGATTTTATTTGCAGGGAGAGATTTGAGAGATTAGGATTAACTAGTTTACTAGAAAGAAGAATGAGAGGTAATCTAATTGAAACTTTCAAAATAATCAATTGAATTTCTATTTATGATAGACATTTCTTTTTTAAAATATTTTTCCATCACCTGAAAATTTACTGTCAAAGCAGATTTCAAAAAAATAAGTCTACTTGTCAATTTGATATTTTTGCTTATAGAATAATTCATTTTTGGAACAAAGTGTCTAATCTGATCAAAACCAACAACAGTATTAAAGATTTTAAGATTAAATTAGATAAGAAAAAGAATTTAAAAGGGCATTTTCGAGAACTATGCAATAGATTATTTGTCTGAATAAAAAAAAAAAAATTACATTATAAGCAAAAGTAACAATTCATACGTAATAACAGAAACGACTCATACTCTAAAAAAATACCAATCATCGAAAGAATTATTTATCAAATCTGATGTGTATATAGATATTATATTAATATTTTATATGTTGTCTGTGAAATTCTTTTTTGAAAGGTTCTTTTGAGAAGACAGCAAAGAGCGGAGATGACCAAGGAAGCATAAGAAACATACAAATAAACAAAGAAATAGTAGGCTATGCGGTGACAGAGACGAAACGATCAATCACATAATAAGCGAATGCAGAAAATTAGCACAGAAGGAGTACAAGGCGAGACACGACTGGGTCGGCAAGGTGATCCACTGGGAAATGTGCAGGAAATTTCTATTCAACCATACAAACAAATGGTATATGCACAACCCGGCACCTGTCCAAGAAAAGGACTCGCATAAACTCCAATGGGACTTTAACATACAAACGGATCACCAAATCCCAACCAGAAGACCAGACCTCATAATAATCAACAAAAAAAAAAAAGAAGAGAATCTGCAAAATTGTCGACTTTGCTGTCCCGGCGGACCACAAATCTGAAGGAAAGTGAAAAGAAGGATAAGTACCTCGACCTTGCTAGAGAATTGAAAAAGCTGTGGAACATGAAAGTAACGAATGTGCCAATTGTGGTTGGTGCGTTAGGCACCATAACTAGAGGATTATTAATAGGCCTGGAGGACTTGGAAGTTGGCGGACAGGTAGAGACTATCAAAACGACAGCATTGCTAAGAACAGCCAGAATCCTGACACGAGTCCTGGAGACTTGATGAGACTTGCTGTCACTCAAACTCCAGTGAAAAACCATCAGCTAACACTGATGTGAAAATCTCTAAAGGAGTAAATAATAATAATAGAAAATAAAGATAACGGTGATACTAATGGTAATTGGTGCACTCAGAACAATTCTCAAAGGTTTGATTAAGGGACTAGAAGACTTGGAAAAAAGAAAACAAGTGGAGCCCATTTAGACTATAGTATTAATATGATTGGGTTGAATACTGAGAAGAGTCCTGGAGACTGGAGGAGATTTGCTCTCACTCAAACTCCAGTGAAAGACCTTCAGCCAATGATGGTGTGAAAAACTCTCAATGGTTGACATAATAATAATAATAATAATAATAATAATAATAATAATAATAATAAACTGAAAAAACTATGGAACATAAAGGTGACAATTATACCAATTGTGATTGGTGCTTTTAGCACGGTAACTAAAGGATTATTAAAGGGCCTGGAAGATTTAGAAGTTGGTGGTCGAGTGGAGACCATACAAACAACAGCATTACTGAAAACGGCCAGAATACTGAGAAGAGTCCCGGAAACTTGAGGAGACTTGCTGTTACTCAAACTCCAGTGAAAAACCATCAGCTAACGCTGATGTAAAAAACTCTACTGAGTAATAAATAATAATAATATTGGCGCTTTTGGCACAATAACTAAAGGATTATTAAAAGGCCTGGAGGACTTGGAAGTTGGCGGACGGGTAGAGACTATCCAAATGATACCATTACTGAAAACGGCCAGAATACTGAGAAGAGTCCTGGAGACTTGAGGAGACTTGCTGTCACTCAAGCTCCAGTGAAAAACCATCAGCTAACGCTGATGTGAAAAGCTCTAATAAATAAATAAATAAATAATAATAATTATGATGATAACAACAACATTGTGAAAAGAAGGATAAGCACCTAGACCTTGCTAGAGAATTGAAAAAAAAACTATGGAACATGAAGGTGACAATTATACCAATTGTGATGGGTGATTTCGGTACAGTAACTCAAGGATTATTAAAAGGACTGGAGGACTAGGAAGTTGGATGACGAGTGGAGACCATCCAAACTACTGCATTATTGAGAACAGCCCGAATACTGAGAAGACTCCTGGAGGCTTAAGGAAACTTGCTGTCACTCAAACTCCAGTGAAAGACCATCAGCGAATACTGATGTGAAAAACTGTAATAAGTAAATAATAATAATAATAATTTTACTACAGAAATGAATCCTAAATGATCTAACTATAGAAATGCTAGATATTTACTATCGAGATATTTAAAAAAAGGCGCGAGAACTGGTTTGTTTGTGGTAACGATTTAGTGCAAGCGCTACTGATAGGGTAGGGTTATTGAATATAAAATATATATTCAGGCGTGTTGAAGATGCATCAGACTTGTAAATACTCCTTGCAATCATCCTTTACAATTTTTGCTTTCTACACATTAAAAGGCAGAGACAGCGGAAGCAGGTGAAACCATTACAGCCTTTCCCTATTATTTCATCATTACACAAATGGATATATAAATAAATAGACCGTCCGGTCCCGAATACCCTTAAAGATTATTTTGCAGGTGTCTTCTCCTTCCCCCAGCAGCTGTGTAGTATGATGACGCACCCCGCGATGAGAAATAGGAGGAGCTTTTCACAGCAATAGAGACAGATTTTAAAGTGTTGGCGCTGACTTTGCTCCCCCTTTTTTTGTTATATTTTCGTTAGATTTTTTGTATGACTAGGGGCAAATTGACGTGATTTCGAGGAACAAAGGGAAAAAGTGGAACGGCAACGCCACGATTACAATCATTAACCTCACCACGAATCATATCAGCTAGGATAATACACATTTCTGTCCGTCAGTAACACCTGCCTTAGTTCCTGACCACTGACAATCCCTCTTTCCCAGTTTTTAATTAATTTCTGTTGTCAAACTACTAGCATTTTCTTTACATTGTAGACATATATATTGACCAAGCCCACCGCAAGTTTTAACTGAAGTTTGATCGGTATGAATTCAGATTTTTCTCTCTTCTACACTGGTTGCTATAACAAGGTTAAAAAGCCCAGTCTGTCCTACTATTTACCCATAGCTGAGGGAATAATAGTTCGATTCATACCTTTCACACGGTATTAGCTGTATGTTGTATGCAATCAGCCTCGTTCACGATTTGAACTCGAGTCGCCGTGTCCATTTCCTAAGACGATTATCCTTACACTACATTTGACACATAAGAACATTATTCTATCAATAATACTCATATTTTTCCTGACCCCTGACAATCCTATTCTTCTTGTTTATCAGTATATTTATATTTTAAGACCATTTTTCCTTTTCTTGTATATTAACGCAGGGAGACAAAATAATAATTATAAGTATAATAATCCTACAGTGCCAGTTGTGCTTTTATTAATTTCTGATAACTGACTCTACCTTTCTTCCTGTTTTTCAATGCATTTCTAAGATAAAACTATTCGTCATACATTTCTATTGTAAAGCATTTTACAAAATAACATTTTAAAGATAACAAGACAGTTTTGTATGCAACGTCTTTATTATTTTCTTGCTACGGACATTCCGTTTCTTATAATTTTCAGTGCATTTCTGTGGCAAAACTATTAGCGTTATCTCCACATTATACATGTTAGAACACTATTCTATCATATTAAACATGTTAGAACACTATTCTATCACATTATACATGTTAGAACACTATTCTATCATATTAAACATGTTAGAACACTATTCTATCATATTAAACATGTTAGAACACTATTCTATCATATTAAACATGTTAGAACACTATTCTATCATATTATACATGTTAGAACACTATTCTATCACATTATACATGTTGAACACTATTCTATCATATTAAACATGTTAGAACACTATTCTATCATATTAAACATGTTAGAACACTATTCTATCATATTAAACATGTTAGAACACTATTCTATCATATTAAACATGTTAGAACACTATTCTATCATATTATACATGTTAGAACACTATTCTATCACATTATACATGTTGAACACTATTCTATCATATTAAACATGTTAGAACACTATTCTATCATATTAAACATGTTAGAACACTATTCTATCATATTAAACATGTTAGAACACTATTCTATCATATTAAACATGTTAGAACACTATTCTATCATATTAAACATGTTAGAACACTATTCTATCATATTAAACATGTTAGAACACTATTCTATCATATTAAACATGTTAGAACACTATTCTATCATATTAAACATGTTAGAACACTATTCTATCATATTATACATGTTAGAACACTATTCTATCATATTATACATGTTAGAACACTATTTCTATTTTCTTGACAATCTTTTTCTTCGGATTTCCTATGCATTTTTATAGCGAAATTATTAATATTATCCTCACATTAACGCTATTCTATTAGTAATTCTTATATTTTCCTTATCAATGAAAATCTCTTTCTTAGGATTTTCAATGCATTCCTGTTGGATGATTATAAGTTAACCTTTACATTATACATATTAAGAAGACTTATCTATCTATAATATTTGTATTTTTCTTGACTCCAGACAATTTTTTTTCTTTCTTTCTAAGTTAAAATTATTTGCAATACCTTTATATAATACATATAAGAAGCATATTCTATCAATAATACTTTGTAATTTTCCTGACCAATGACAATCCCTTTCTTAAGATGATTGATGCATTCCTATATTAGGATTATGAGCATTACCTTTATATTTTAGATATTTACAGTTCTATCAGTATTGCTCGTATTTTTCTTGATCACCGACAATACCTCTTCCTCTTATTTTTAATGCTTTCAAGCCAACATTACTCCATTGAAATATTAACCTTGGGTCACATCCAACTCAAGACGGAGATTTTGGGTTTGTACGTATGTATATATGTATATATGAGAATGAATGTATGTACGTATGTATTGGTGTGTGTGTGTGTGTGTGTGTGTGTGTGTGTGTGTGTGTGTGTGTGTGTGTGTGTGTGTGTGTGTGTGTGTATTTTAGAGGGATACAAAATTCATTAAAGATTAGTTTTCATGAAACTTGATAAAAATTGGGATTGAATTTAAATTCTTATTGTTTGGGTGTGTTAAGGCTATCGATCATATGGAAATCAGACCTGACCGATAAAATCAAACGCAGTTTCTTCCAGGCAGCGGTCGTATCGATACAACTGTATGGATGCACCACTTGGACGCTAACAGAACGGCTGGAGAAGAAGCTACACGACAATTACACAAAAATGTTGCGAGCAATATTGACCAAGTCCTGGCGGCAACACCCCACAAGGCACCAACTATAAGGCCACCTACCTCCCATCACGAAAACTATACAAGTTAGACAAACCAGACGTGTAGAACACTGCTGGAGAAGTGATGTACTCCTATGGACCCTCACATATGGCCGAGCAAAAGCAGGACGACCAGCTTGAACATACATACCGCAGCTCAGTGAGGATACGGGATGTAGCCCTGAAGACCTGCCAGAGGCGATGAACGATGGGGAGAAGTGGCGAGAGAAGGTCAGGGATATCCGTGCTAGCGGCACGACATAATGATGATGATGATATGGAAACTTTTGAAAATTCTTGTTATCAGTCAAATAAAAAATAAAAAAAACTTTGTAAAAATAGGAGAAAATAAAATCGAGAAAGCAATAAAAAATAAAGCAAAGCAAAAAAATGATGAATGAGAATATGAAAGTAAGGCGTTCATTTCTATGTTCTCTCTCTCTCTCCCTCTCTATTTCTACTCCTCTCTCCTCCTCTCTATCTGCTTCTGTTTTTCTCCTTTACACCTTTTATTTTCCCCCCTTTAAAGCTCTGTATCTCGAAATGTCGACAATTGCGTCTAAGTTGTCCTTATTCGAAACTTGCCGTATGCAAGAAAAGGCAAACATTGAGATTAATAATATATAAATAGAAGTGGAAATTTACTAAGCTTTTTGCTTAGATGTGGCACAAGGCCATATGAAAGGGGCACCCAATGAGACTCGAACTCACTCGTGTAGGTTTGCTAGTCGAGCTTGCTAACCATTACACCACCAGAGGCAGTGGCCGGATATGAAAGATTTCTTCTGAGGAGTCAAGTGTAAATGAGATATTAACTCCCTTTTATTAAAAGACAGTTGCTGACACTTCCGGTCTGATTAAAAAGCTATGACTTTCAAAGAACAGAGAGACGTATTAAATAAAAAATAATAATAAAGAAGTAAGAAAGAAAGAAACAAAGAGAGAAAAGAAAAAGAAACGTGAAATATACTGAAGTCCAGGAAATAAACTTTTTTGAAAGGCGCTCTGTGAAGGGAGAAGTCCCGGATGTTACAAACCATAATAATGCAAATTAAAAAACGAATGACTTTTTTTTAAAAGTCTATAAAAAAGACAAACAAACAAAAAAAAAAAAAAAAGTAAAAACGAAAAAATGAAAAAAAGGTCTTTTTCTTTCTTTTTTTTTTTTTTTTTCGAATAAGTTAACAATGTTTGCGAAGCTGAAAATACGCTGACTGTATCGTATCATATTCTATCAGTAAGATATATATATATATATATATATATTTTGATGACTGCCAATTCGTTCCAGAGGATTTTCAATGCATTTCTATTGTAAAATTATAAGTATGACCTTCAAATTATACATGTAAGAACACTATTCTGTCAGTAATAAGGCGTTCTTTTTGTTTTGTAAGACAATTCCTCATAGAAAATGGGTATCTTGTATTTGATACTAAATTGTATCTGATGGTGAAATACTAGTTCCAAAGAACTTGAGAGTGTGGAGCGTTGTTTCATTAATATCAATACTTGGTCTACTCTGACACAGGTTGGTCGTACCTGTTAATGTCCTAACTTTGGGTCAAATAGATCTGTTGAAAATTATTCATAGTCAATTAGACTGTGCGCAAAAAACAAAAACCAGAAACTAAAAACAAACTCTTAAGAAGCGACACAAAAATTATAGATATGAATGTAGAATGAACGCGATTTCCTAACCTCTTGACATAAATTAACCCATGACAGTTTGACATACTGTGAAAATCAATCAAATAAATTTAAAGCGAACTATTGTGTAATATAATAGCCGAGGGATTTCCGTTCATACCATTGGGTTTAGTTAGGCTGAGAACCTTTCGGCTCAGCACATGGGTTAGTTAGGTGCAAACATTGATGCAGGTGTTAACGCGGGCGCGCGCGGGCGGACGAAGGTGTCACTCAGAGATGTCACAATAGTCCGAGACGAAACGGGGGACGGAGTGCGATTGACGTCACACAACGGAAGCGCGCAGAGGTGTGTGGAGAATTCAAAGAAAGTCAGAGAGTTGAAAACTAAACGCCGAACGAGGAGGTTCGACTTTTGGGCTCGCAGTGGCGAGACGATTTTCCGCGCCATGGGTGCCGCACGAGATAGAGGCCAAATGAATAAGACGGCATAGCGAGATTGTCTCTTCTGCTTATGTCGAAACCTTTAACTCAAAGTTAATAAAAAGGTTTCGTACCTGAACAAGAAGTCGTTACGTGTTTTCGAATTTCGAGATTCATATGTTCTATCGTTATGAACATTATATGTCTATTTCGCACATGGCGTTAATTGTGGTTATGGAACAATTGTTCTAATTTGAATTGATGTTATGTTGGATCGCAACATCCACGACTTCTACAAATTTAAGACGTTTTTGAACATAAAAATCCAAATTGCATCATTGACCGAACTGCATTGGTATATCCTTAATTATTTGCAGTTGGGTCAGAAGACTAGAAGCATGCGATATTTCCTCGAGAGCTTTATAATGATGGTCGGCTAGCCAAGCTTGTTAACCATAACACCACAGTCACCATAAATGCTAACTTGGTGCACTTGTTAGCTTATCGGACCATTAACATAGAGTTTGATTTTCATTGGGTGCTCTATATTTTTGGCCTTGTGCCTCAACTAAGTTAAGCTTTATGCATGAAAGGAAACCTCTCCTGTTGTAATGGTTAACAAGCTGGATTAGCAAGCTATTGTAAGATAGTTCGATTCTCACTAGGTGCCCCATATTTTTGGTCTTTTACCACAGCTAAGTTAAGCTCAGTAAGTCATTATAATATCAGTAGAATTCATTTTTTCTTTCTTGATTTTTTCTTTCTTTTTTTATCTTATCTATCAATCTATCTATCTATCTGTGTATGTGTGTATGTGTGTGTTTGTGTGTTTCGTTATTTACTAAACTTAGCTAATACTGGCAAAAGGCCAGAAGTTTGGGTGAGATGATGAGAATCAAATTTACTAACAATGGTCTGCTAAACAAGTTTGCTAACCATCACATCATGTAAGGTGCCCGACACACATACACACACACACACGTGCGCGCATGCGTGCATTTATATATAATGTACTCCACAATACTTATGAATATAGTGTTCAATATCTGTGATAGAACATGAACATCTTATTTAACCTTGGTCTAACGATCACAAAGGCGAGAAATTGAGTTTCCAACTATCGTTGAATATATATATATATATATATATATACATAACCTAGTCGTATGGGGCTGTAGAATACGTCAAGTCTATCTCTGCAAAGAGTCCCCAAAGAGGCTAACTTTTGGTCATGGATGGCGATCCGTAATGCTTGCCGATGGAATTCTGGTGGCTGAGCAGTACGTGACCTGGCAGCCAAAGAGACCAAGTGACTTTTGGCCCTTACTAGACTAGACAGGCAAGTTAGAGCGACACGATTTGATCACTCGGCAGGTCATGTTAAGCCCTAGTACCGATATGGTTGGTACGAACGTATTCTTCAAATTGCTCGTGTGGAAAACATCAAACGGTGGCTGAGTTCAATTGTACTGATATAACAACCATTTAACTGTGTGCAAACAATTGATTAATATTAAAAGGATTAATTAGCACTAGATAGCAATACTTGAAATCATTTAAAAGTGGAGAAATAAATCACTTTTGCATCATTTAAAAATAATATTACCTACAAACTAGTCACTGACAAATATATACGTGGTGCCTTCAATAAGTTTCCAGGCTTTTTTTTTGTAAAATATTAAAATTGTCATAGACTCTTGAAAATTCACTATGTTATTGCTATACATGTTACGAAATGACTGACCAATTTCTATGATTTCAATTTCAAATGAACAGCTACAGCAGCAACTGGAATACACCCTACTAAAGCCTGATTGTCAAAGGTGGAGAATTTCAAAAATGCAATCTGGACGAGAGGACACTTTAGAAGAACGATATGCAATGAAATTCTGTTTTAAACTTGGAAAAAATGATGCCACAGAAACGTATGAAATGCTTCAGATTGCTTTGGACCATGTTCCATGAATCGAGCATCAGTTTTTGAGTGGCATAAGAGATTCAAGGAAGGCAGGGATGATGAGAAGTGTGGTAGGAGTAAGGAAGTCAATATACCAGAGTTGATTGGCTAAAGGGTTAGGTTGAGATTTTAAGGGAGTTCAGGAAGGGATTCCATCAGAAGAAGCCAGCACTCTTCAAATCGGGTCAGTGTCATAATGCACCAGTCGACAACTCCATCCTTCTCACGGATTATTTGAACAAAATGGGCATCAAGACAGTTCATCAGCCTCCCTATTGTCCAGACATAGCTTCCTGTGATTTTTGGTTATTCCCTAAGCTCAGAGGCAGTCGTTATGAGACAACTGAGGAGATGAAAGAGGCTGTGACGAAGGTCATTGACACGCTCACACAAGAGGACTTCCCTGGGGCCTTCAAGAAGTTGTTGTAACAGTACAACAAGTGGATTGCAGCTGGAGGAGCTTACTTTGAAGGGGACTAGAGTTTCATGTGTGTACTATCAATAAAAGTGCCCATACAAAAAAGTCTGGAAACTTATTTAATGATCCTCGTATATATATGTATATGTATATATACATGTGTGTGTATGTGTGTGTGTTAACAGGATTTGACATTAAATAACCCCGTTGGGTTGAATGCCATAAAACTCAAAAAATCCAACCAAGACAAAATAAAACAAACCAATGCACAAACATACACACACACACACACACACACACACACACACACACACACACACACACATATATATATATATATATATATAACTGATACCAAGGTTCCAGTTCTGGAGATATGGGGAGTATGGAGTACCGCATCATTGTCATTACTTCCAGTTCCACTGTGGCGAGGAGTGTTAAAAGCTGCTAGGCTACCATCTATGGGTGAAATAGATCTGTTTAAAAATTCTTCATATTCGATAGGAACATTTGATGCTATGTAACTAAATTATTTGTATTAAAAATAGTTACTTGAAGCTATAAATGTTAACGTAAGATCATTATTTTCAGTTACTTTAAACAATTTAATTGTGTAGAAATAAATAACAATTATTAAATACAAATAATTATTTGAAATTATATAATTATTATTAGAGGATAGGAATACATGACCCATACAAATACATACAAATTATTTGTATTAGATAGGAATAGTTTATGTTCTCTATCTGTGTGCAAAATACTGCACAAAAAGTGAATAAAAACGTATAATGAACGCAATTTCCTTAATTCTATACCAAATATAATCCTAGAAAAATGGACATGCTGTTCAAATCAAACAATTGATTAATCAACACACACACACACACACACACACACACACACACACAAATGTATATATATATATATATATACAGTGTCTCTGTACAGCGAGAAATTATGTAATATCTAAAAATCATTCCTAGTTTCAAATTAAAAATTTCAAAACCTTCTTATCATCAAACTGTTGAGTGGATTAGACTCAATATTAAATAGAAAAGAAATAATTATATGCTGGACCCCGAGCCACATTGGAGTGAGAGGGAATGAAAGAGCAGACTCGGCAACCAAATCGGCCTTAGATCTGACACCCGATAAATCCACGATCCCAACAATTAATAAATTCCTTCACACAAAATGGCAACAACAATGGAGCAATAAAATACACAATAAACTCTTCCAAATTCCGCCCACCTTCGGAGAGTGAAGACTAGCATCGAGAAAATCAAGAAGAGAACAAGTTGTTATATCCCGATTGCGAATTGATCATACAAGGCTTACTCACTCTTTCATTTTGAAACGGGAACCACAACCAAAGCGTTTAACCTGCCAGACAGCTTGTACGGTTAAACACATTCTTATAGAATGAAGAGCTTTCACTGTTATCAGAAAGCGATTTTTCAAAGTAAATAACTTAACCGATCTGTTCGAGAACGTCAAAATAGATGACATTCTGTCCTTCTTGAGAGACCAAAGTTGTACCAAAAAATATGACAACTTAAAACTGGTTAATCTTGTGCAAACAAATGAAATCCTGCTAATAGAAAATTCTACCTACCTTAATATTCGTTTTGAAATCTTTGGTTGAATATGTATGTATATATAGACAGAATTTGGCGTTGAATGACCTACAAAGGTTGATATGCTATAAAATCCAACCAACCAACCAACCAACCCAGTTTCAAGCATCCTACGTGTCTAGCCACACTGAAGAGTTGTGATACAACGAAACTGTCTGTCTGTGGATGACATGGGAGTGGAGCACTCTAGTGAAGGAATTTACGGCTGCCGCTCGCATAATGTAAAGCTCTTCGAACGAATTGAACCCTCTGGTATCCGGTAAGGTATAAAATGTAAACAAACGAACGCTGCTACTTAATACCATATAATTCCCTAGCTGACGTGGTACGCTTGTTGGCCGAGCAGTCTGATACTAAGTCTAACGTAAAGTTGGGCGGGTTTCGATCCCAGCTTTAAGCGTCCTACGTGTCTAGCCAAACTGAAGAGTTGTGATACAACGAAACAGTCTGTCTGTGGATGACAATATATATATATATATATATATATATATATATATATATATATATATATATATATCTGTGTGCATTTGTGTGTGTGTGTGTGTGAAAATAAGTGGGAAATTGCATAAACCGAAACAGAGACAACGGATTCGAAAATGATTTTTCGTCTTTATTTCAAAAAGACTTCATCAGAATCCGTTGTCTGGTTCGGTTTATCCACTTTTCAACTTATTTCATCATTTCTTGTCAGATTTACCAATTCTACCATTTCTCCATGTATATATATATATATATGTGGTAATTTACTCAGCGTTTTTGCTTAGATGTAGCATAGGGCTGAATGAATAGGATACCCAATGAGATTCTAACTCACTCGTGAAGGCTTCCTGGGTCTAGTTTGCTAGCCACTGCACTAAACGACGCGTCCAAATGAACAAAATTGATACAATAAATAGGAATATCATTTTTATGTAGTTTTTTCTGTGATTCTCTATGAGTCTTGACCATAGGTTATCGTCAGGAGAAAAAGCTTTTTGATAATTAAAGTAAATTTTATTTAGAAAATTTTTGAATTTTTTAAAAGGGCAAACATTTAATTTGGTTTTAGGTTTGGTTTAGTCATAGGGCATATTAACCATTGTAGGTTATTTAATGCCAAATCCTATGTATATATATATATATATATATATATATATATATATATGTGATTTCTAAAAACATTTATAAGAAGCCTGAGCTTTTTTTTTTTGCACACACTTAAATGGCTTCATTTGATTTCAAACAATTCAGTTTAGCATAAGTACAGCCTTTTGTCTACACACAGTCATTGGTTTAAATACAATTATTTTGTTTACACAGTTAAATGTAAAAACATTTCTATTTCAACCAATTCAGTTTAGCATGTCAACAAATTTACATGGGTCTACATATTGCTACCTATCACAAACAATTCTATTAAACATCAGTCATTTGTTTACTCACAATTAAATGATCAAACAGTTCTATTTCAAATAATTCAGTTTAGCATAAGTACGCTGGTTTTGCTTACACACAGTAAAATGTAAAAACAGTTAATTTGGAAAAAAATCAGTTAAGCGTAATTACACAGTTTAGTTCTATTTAAGCAATAGATAGGAACCTATCAGGTGCTACCACACTAGGCCAGAGTGGACCTGGGAGAGATAGCAATGAAGGGGTACTCCGCAATCCCCAAAGCTCCAGTATTACTGAAGCCTCATCATCAGATTATTTACTGTCATCAGCAGGACACTCATAGGGGGAGTCTTACCCCTCTGCAGAGTTGCAGTCCGGCAAAAAACATTAGGTAAAAATTTTTTAAGGAGTTGATTTACAACATGAAAAGCAATGTAAAATGTACCGTTGGTGTAGCAATTAATTAATATGCAACACCATAACTATATATATATATATATATCATCAAGTCATGCCGCGAGCACGGATTTCCCTGACTCTCTCTCGCCACTCGTCTCTATCGCCCATTGCTTTCGCCAGGTCTTCTAGACAACATTCCGTGTCTGCACAGAGGTGTTGTTGATAAATTTTTGTTGGATGTTCAACACTTGCTTGTCCATTTGAAGGGGCCCAGAAGAGAACGTTACTTATGAGTTTTTCCGAACTTCTCCAGCTGTGTTCAGCATGTCTTTTTAGAGATGGGAGGCAGGTGGCCGTATAACTGCTGCTTTGTGGGATGTTGCTTCCCGGATTTGTTCAATACAGGTAGTAGCATTCTTATGCGAATGGCGTCAAGCTTTTTCTTCATACGCTTAGACTGCGTCAATGTGGTGTATCCATACAGTAGTATGGACACGACCACTATATATATATATATATAGGAGTGAGTCTGAAATCCATTCATGGTATATTGTTTACTGTTTTGGGGGAAAAGTATGAATCCCCACTTAGCCTCTCAGCTATGGGTTAAATAGTACTACTACTGCCTTCTACTAGGGTGGCGTTGGCATCAAATAGCAAATGAAGGTTTATATGCCATTAAAATAAAGAAATCAAACAAAACAAAACCATATATATATATATATATATATATATATATATATATATATATATATATATATTTACTAATCTAATATCTACCAGTATTCACGGTACCAGAAAAAAACAAAAAAAACCCTGGCCAGGAACTAGAGATAAAAATATCTCGAATCACCACCCAGGGGAAAAAGAAAAAAGTTTTTGGGGTAAAAAAGAAAGAAAAGGCCAACCTCGTCCGACTCCTTGAAAAAAATCAAGGGGTACGCAGTCAGTGGTCAAAAGAAAACCAAAAAACCCTCCGCGAATGCTACAATTACTAAAGTGCTCAACACAATACAATGGAGCCAATTATAGAATTAACTTAAATCGCGAGTCGAACATCTTCTACTAAAGTTTCACCTGAATGGATCATCAGGAAGTTTTCATTTCGAATGAAAACTTCCTGATGATCCGTTAAGGTGAAACTTTAGTAGAAGATGTTCGACTCGCGATTTAAGTTAATTCTATATATATATATATATATATGTGTGTGTGTGTGTGTGTGTGTGTGTGTGTTTGTGTGTAAATTTTGAGGACTTTAGTAGAGTGTAAAGGAGGAAATAAAGAAATTATCGTCAAATATTTTGTTTGTTCCTTAATCTTAAGTTATTATACGAGCAAGTATTTTTCCTTCCCCTCATCTCTCTCTCTCACTCTCTCGTTTATATATATATATATATATATATATATATATATATGTGTGTGTGTGTGTGTGTGTGTGTGTGTGTCAGTCAGTCTGTCTGTTTACGTGGTTGTGTGTGTGAAGTGTTACAATTTTCTCTTCATATCTCAAGAATTGGAGCCTCTCTATCAGAGGCAGTTTAGAGTCATAATCAGGATAATTCTTTTTTTAGTGGTGGGGGAATCTTAACCCACTGCAGTAGATGCAGTCTACACATTCTCAGTTCCCTCGATTAGGCAGACTGAATATACTTTACAAATTTAAGAAATATGTGGACTTAAACGTAAAAAGAACTGCATCAACATTTTTCAGAATTCAAGGAAGGTAAATTGAAACTTATTTGGCTTCCAAGAAACATCAGGTACCATTGCTAGTCGTTCATCTTTAAGGCCAAAACCATCCCCAGAATATGTTGATTTATAATTGGTAAATTGTATGGGTCTGGGGAAGTAGATGAAAGCGTGAAAAGCGGACGGACAGATAACTCTAGCATTATATACATGTATATATACAGAATCATATTCTTTCAAATATAACCTTATATCCTGAAATATAGCCTTAAAGTATTAAATACGATCTTATTTCTTTAAATATAAACTTAGAGTCTCAAATATAACCTAATGGCCTTAAATATGAATGTATATCCTCAAAGATAGCCTGAATGACTTAAATATAACTCTATATCTTCAAAGATAATCGTATATATCCAAAAATAAACTTACAGATTTATAAATAATCTTATATCCTGAAATGTAACCTTATCGTATCGAATACACTTGGTCTTGCGCATCAGTTGGTTTTTGTATCCGCGGATTTAAACCCACTACAGACCGAAAATATTCAAAAAGAAATTCCAGAGATAGTCTCAAAACGCAAAACTTTGAATTTGATACGCATAAGGTTAAATTAACGCGAAGCCATAAGAATTAACCATTCGCTTTATTATCGGTTAAAACTGAAAGTATTTTTTTACGATCAAAAAATGGGAATCTTTTATCATCATTTAATGGAAGTAGATATTAGTGCGGTTGTTATTGGTATACTTAGAATAGATATGATCTGGATTGGTTACGTTATTTAATGGCATATCAACTTACCTGAGTTATTTAATGCCAAAGCCAACACTGTAAAAAAAAGAGACTTAACCCTCCCCAAAGGTATTAATCCGAAAGTGTAAGTTATAGCGTGACTGGAATTCGAACTTGCGTACTACGATATTGCAGTCGAGCAAGTTAGCCACTACACAACGAGAACTCCCCTCAATTAGATATATAAAAAACAAAACAAAACAAAAAAACATAGGATTAAATTGAGAATTAATGTAAATGAATAATAATAAAATAAAATGTTAGATAGAAAATGTGAAAAAATATATCATATATACGTACTAATCATTAAAAGTGTAACTGATTAATAGGTTCTAAATAAATTTGTTTTTTTAAAAAAAGTTAAATTTAATTAAATCTTGAAATTAATTTAATATGAATTTTACAGTATCGTTACGTAAAGTTATTGAATAAAGTTAATTTTCTAATTTAGTATTAAGTCTGTAGTTTTAAGTTGAAAAATAATTAAAATTTAAAAAAAAATTAAAGAAAAATAATTTACTATAATTCTAACCGACAATAAAATAAAAAACGGAAGTGGGCTAAATGAGGAGATAACTCTTCACCCCTCTTCTATCCCCTCCCACCTTCTGTCCTGTGTCTATTCTGATTTATTTTATCCATAAGATCAGAAGAAGTCCTGTTAATTTTTTTCGTGTTTTTGGATTTTATCAAAAACACATAACAGGATGGAAATAAATTTATAATCCTATTGTGACCGGTTTGTTGTTTTTTGTTAATGAAATTATTGCTCTGTAATGTCTGTTACATTGAGCTCTTTACCAGGAAAATTTAGATGTTCACTCTTGAATAGTTTTCTTGTCCTGATGGAATTACTCCCAACTCCGGTTTAACTAGGCCAAATAATATATATCATCATCATCATCATATCGTGCTGGCAGCACGGATATCCCTGACCCTCTCTCGCCACTCCTCCCTATCGTTCATCGCCCTAGGCAGGTCTTCAGGACAACATCCTGTATCCTCACACAGCTGCTGAATGTACGTTCGTGCTGGTCGTCCTGCTTTTGCGCGGCCGTGTGTGGGGATCCATAAGAGTACATCTCTTATGAGTTCATCTCTGCTTCTCCAGCAATGTCCTGCATGTCTGGTTCGCCTAACTTGAATAGATTTCGTGATAGGGGGCAGGTGGCCGTACAGTTGGTGTCTTGTGGGGTGCCGCTGCCAGGACTTGTTGAGGATTGCACGCAGCATTCTTGTGTAATTGCCATCTAGTTTCTTCTCGAGCCGTCTTGTTAGCGTCCATGTAGTGCATCCATATAGCAGTATCGATGTGACCGCTGCCTGGAAGAAACTGCGTTTCATTTTATCGGTCAGGTCCGACTTCCATATAGTCGATAGCCTATTGATAGCTGTCCATGCTTTCGTTAACCTCGTTTCGATGTCCTTTTCGGTTGATTCGACGCTGCTTCCTAGGTACGTGAATTTGTCTACTAGTTTAAGAGGGGTTCCTTCTAGAGTGGAGATGTCCCCCGTTTGGTTATAGCACATATATTCCGTTTTGTGTGCATTAACATGGAGGCCTATGCTTGCTGCTGCTCGTTCCAGGCTATGCAGAAGTGTTTCGGCTTGGTCAGGTGTATTTGCCAGTATCGCTATGTCATCGGCGTAGTCGGCGTCGGTAATTGTTGTTGCGGGATATCTTCTGCTTCTTTTCTTCGTCAGTTCGAAGCCATTCTCTTTGATTTTGTCAATCGATGTTCTAAGTACGTAGTCTAGACAAATGATAAAGAGATACGGAGCCAGCGTGTCCCCTTGTAGTACTCCTGCTACAATGTCGAAGTATTCTGTGTCTCCATCTGGTGATCGTACTTTTACTTTAGTGTTTCTATAGAGAATCGTTATTGCCGCTACGGTTTCTTTAGGTATGCCGTACGCTAGTAGGATTTGTTCCATCTTTCCTCTGTGAATGGAGTCGAAAGCCTTGGTAAAGTCGACAAATATTAATGTCGCTTGTAGGTTCTTTGCCCGTACACCTTCAAGGATTCTGCGGATGGTTAGTATTTGTGAGGTCGTAGATCTATTTCTTCGGAAGCCATTTTGGTTTTTTCTAAGTATGTTGTCGATTTTGGGTTCTATGCGGTTTCGTAGTAGGGCATTGTAGATTTTGGCAGCTATGGATGTAAGTGTTATGCCTCGGTAGTTTTTGGCTAATCCGAGGTCCCCCTTTTTAGGGAAGGGGAGTATGCATCCCTTCGTCCATCTATCTATCGGATTTTGATTGTATACTGCGTTGCAGTGTCGGAGCAGTATGTCGTCGAATTGTCTGGTCTTCCATACTTCCGGGGGAATTTCGTCCAGTCCTGCAGCTTTCCTATTTTTAATTTTTCTGAGAACCGAGTCGAGTTCTCCTTGTGTGAACGGTCCAAGTTTAATGTCTAATTGTTTGCTAATTATTCTGGTGATTGGTTCATGCGTTATTTTTGGTGGGTTTCCAAGTAAGTTTTCGAAGTGCTGTTTCCACAGTTTTATTCTTTCTTGTTGGTTTGCTGCTTTAAGTTTTGCTTTGGCTGTGCTCTTTCTTCTGCTCACTTCGTTTATTGTTTGCCAGGCAATTCTAGATTGTCTATCTTCTACCGAGTCTCTGATCTTATCTATCTGATTTTGAATGTATTCTGTCTGTTCCTTTATATATATGCCTGCTAATTGATTTTGTGCCGTTTTTAGTTTTAAGGCATTTGTGTTTGTTAAATAATATATATGTTAAATAATATATATGACTGAATATATATATATATATATATATATAAATAATATATATATATATATATATATATATATTCAGTCAGCTTGATCATCTTTAATGACCGCTGCACCCGGAGCCTTTTCTTTAGCGAAGCATCAGTATATATTGTATTTGATTTTAATAGATCAGGTCAGAGATTACCCTTTATTGCTGATGTTTTGTAACCTGGTATACATATTTACCAACCCCTCCGCTCGAGCAGGATATGACACAAGGTCAATTTTTAAGCGGAGTTTAACGGGTTTGAATTCAGAGTTTTCCTTTTCCTAGACTCGTTGCCTCACCACGGCTGAAGAACCTTGTCTGCCCTGCTATTTACCCATTGCTGGAGGGAGAATAATTGGGTTCATACCTTTCCCAAGGTATTAAATGCAATTTTGAAATGCAATCAGTCTCATCCAGGATTTGAACTCGTGTCGTTCATTTCCTACGACGATAACCATTACACCACAGGCACTTTGTAACCTGATTTTAGCTACTTCATTTGATTTGATATTTAGACGAGTACCAACGGTAATCGTATGGTCTCAAAAATATTAAGAAGGATATAGCTTAATATATTAATTATTATATAGTTTAATTTAATTTTGAGAGATCAAGTCTGATGTTATTCATTCATTTTAGTATAAAAACGCTTGTCTTAATCATATTCCTCGTTTGAGATTTAAGGAGATTAGTAAAGTCAATAAGTGATAAGTTTGGTGACTAGGAGATCCATTTCTCAGATGATACCTTCCCATTGAACTACTATGAGTAGGTTAGGCGGCAGCAATAAAAACTGTAAAAACTGACTATGCAAAAACTGACTATGTAAAAACTGTAAAAACTGACTATGTAAAAAGCTTCACATTGCATTTGGATACAAAATATGAAAAAAAAATGGATTGGGGGAGTAAGTAAATGCCTCACACATTGGACTCGGTAGGGTTAATTGTGCATCTTTATGTACACGACAAATACCGCGCAATGCAAATCTTAAGACGAGTCAAAAGTTTTGAAATATTTTGGTAATTGCTATTTTCTAACGCGTATATTAAATGACAAAAAACAGTTCAAGCGATGGGAGGTATTCGTTGTGGTAGGTAGTATCGTGGTAATTTGTGCACTGGTACATTATACATTGCTTCTCTTAGGGTGATTAGAAAGCCACTTGGAGTAATGTTGGTTGGTTGTTGCTGTTTATGGCATATAAACCCTTATGGGTTATTCAATGCTAAATCCTGTTTATACATATATATATATATATATATATGTACGTATATTTCATTAAACAGTATAGACATCTTTTGTCAACATATTTTTGTACATGTCCTTTCGAGTTGCCGCATTGATTTTAGGGTATCCAGCGGGAATTGGTTAATGAAACTTCCACAATTACTTGGTACCTTGGACTTTCTACCTGATCTTGGGCCATCATCATATTACAAAAGCAATTTACATGTACATTACTATTTTGTAAGTGTTTATTATTTAGACTAGTGTGTTGTTGTAGCGTTTATTTTTAAGTCCGTTTCTATAAGTAGCTGCAGTAGCTAAAGACATCTAAGTACATTAGTACTGGATTCGAAATTGGGTTGTTTCGTTCTGATATGGAGCGCATCGAGAATCTCAAATTTTTGTTTGTTATTTTGTTCTAATATTGTTGTGCTTTCAGTAAGAATGTTCCGAAACTCAGGTTTGGGTAGGAATGTTTTTTTTTAGATGTTGTGCTATTGAACTGGTGTCAGAGAAATGCATAGTGAGTCGTCTTGATTGGGTTGTTGAGGTTATACCAACGTATATACAGTGATTTGCAGAGATACAATCTCCTAAAGTACATCTAAATTGATAAATGAGGTTTGTTTTTTTGCAAAACCCTAATGCAGGGGGAGGAATTATTGTTAACGATTAAGTTGGAGGTTTTAAATTTGTTATAGTATATGATAAGTTCTATATTTTATTTGGATCATTGGGGAGTATACCATTTACAAATTATATATATACTCACATGCACACACACACACACACACACATATATATATATATATATATATATAATTTGTAAGTGATTAGTTTGTTGGTAACTCTATTTTTAAACGAGCTGTTAGAACTCATTTGTTAGTTTCAAGAATTGCTACCAAACACTAGCAATTCAATTCATCAAATATTTCAATGTAATATAAATATTTTGTGCACAGCTATATGGTTTCAGATAAACATTAGTCCTTAACAAATGGTTGAGCAGCTCAGTTTGGCCCATTACGGGGATTTTCAAAGGTACTACCAATACGGGTCAGAGAGGACCTAGGAGTAATGGCAATGATGGGATACTCTACATTCCCCCAAACTCCAAGACTGGACCCTCATTATCAGATGCAGTTTAGTGTCATACTAGGACATTTGTCGAGCGGGCTTGTAGAGGTGCAGTCGGCGAATCTTTCAGCCCCAGTTGACTTGGCCGACAGATAATAGTGCAGCGTCGTCTAATTC
>OY757911.1:6410995-6538495 GCA_963585895.1 Sepioteuthis lessoniana
CACAATCGTATCAAATACATATTATGAGGCCCTTCTGCTCAATTGTTAGGCTAACCATTTGCGATTCATATCTATGGAATTCGTATAATTTTTTAAACAGATGATTTGGTTTTGGTTTCTTTGTTTAATGGCTTATCAACCTTTGTAGGTTATTTAATGCCAAAGCCATTCTCCCAGAAGAACAGTAGTGGTACTATTTAACCCATAGCTGGAAGGATAAGGGAGTTCATACCTTTCCCAAGGGTATTTGCCCGAAAGTGAACGTAATAGCGCGACTAGAGTACGAACTCGCTTACGACGATTCTGCAGTCCATCGCTTTAACCATTACACCACGAGGACACCCCCATTAAGCAGATATCTTTTGACCTATGTCTTACACCTCTTTATGTCTTACAGCCTATTCCAAGCCTCGCTGACAGAGATGGATTCTTTTCAAAAGCGTATGCTTATAATGAGTTTTTGATATTTATCTGACCTCCTAACAGGCTGGATTTGACATAAGATCATTTTATCGTAGGGAACCATGCACCACCATAGACGCACGCTAAGCCGTCACAAAAATGCTTGAACCCGTCGGCATCCCACTACTTGTAATGAGCGTTTGAAACATTGTGAATTGTGAAATTGGGCTGGGAGGAAAATCGTTAATATATAAGTTTTCCAACGATAAGCATTATGCTATAGGCCTCACACACACACACACACACACACACACACACATATATATATATATATATATATATATATATATACACCAGCATGGTTACACACATACACACTCATACACACGTTTGATACAAAGTCCTTAATCCTATCAAAACAGAGTAAGATGCGCCCGGAAGTACTTGGGAACCAATTAATTACGGATGATTTACTTACCAATTCCGACCGGACATTATAACATCCATACGGTGTCTTCAGTGGCTCAAAATAAAAATCTGTACACACAAACGTCTCTACTATTCAAAAAATATATATCTCAATGAAGAAATGCTGGCCAAATACACACATAGACGCCCTATATATATATATATATATATATATATATATACGTGATGCATTCAATAGGTTTCCAGACATTTTTGTACAGGCATTTAAATTGTCGTGGACTCTTGAAAATTCAGTATGTTATTGCTATACATCTTATGAGATGACTGACCAATTTTTATGATTTCAGTCAACAAGGAATACTATGTTGAGGTTTTAAGGGAGTTCAGGAAGAGATTCCTAGGTAAGAGGCCAGCACTCTTCAAATCTCCTCCGTGGCATTTCCACCAGGACAATGCACCAGTCTACAACTCCATCCTTGTCACAGACTATTTGACTTAGATGGGCATCAAGACAGTTCCTCAGCCTCTCTATAGTCCAGACCTGTGACTTTTGGTTATTCCCTAAGGAGATGAAAGAGGCTGTGACAAAGGTCATTGACACGCTCACACAAGAAGACTTACATGGGGTCTTCCATAAGTTGTTGGAACGGTACAACAAGTGCATTGCAGCCGGAGAAGATTATTTCGAAGGGGACTAGAGTTTCATGTGTGTACTATCAATAAAAGTGTCCATACGAAAAAACTTATTTAATGATCCTCTTATATATATATATATATATATATATATATATATATATATATATATATATATGTGTGTGTATTTGTGTTTGTGTATGCGTATTTTTTTTAGTCATCTTTGTATTTGTGTGCTTGTGTTTGAGCGTGTGTGTGTGTGTGTGTGTTCTTGTGTGTATATGTGTATTTTGGCAACGAAATCATGAACTGCTTGTTATGAGTTTTCGAAACATTCTTAATTGTGAAATTTTGCTTAAAGAAAAAATATCATAGTATAAGTTTTCTGAATTCCAACAATCTGCTGAATAAAAGAAGGGAATGGGTAGCTTAATGCCGCCTGGAAAATAAATATTTACTTTGAAATTTGGCTCCACGTTGAACCACGTGTCTTAGTTTGTCAGTTTTAATTTCTTGTTTTAGAACTGCGTAAAGAAAAGAAAGAAATGAGATTGTATATCCAAAATTGATAGCAAAAGAAAATTAATTATCAGTTGTATATCTTTAGTTTTATAATTTTTTAAATTTTGTATAATAACCCGTAACTATATTAGAATAAACATCAGCATCGATATTTCTCTCTCTTCATGCTTCTAGTCTTCAAGGAGTCATAGATTCCTTGATTTTCTTTCGCTTCTATGAACTCATAAGCAGCGTTCTCACACGCAAAAGCACACTACTGTTGGTCGACTTGCAAAGACTTATAATCATCAGCTCTAAGCGGACTCTGGGTGCCTTCTAGGGACACAGAAACAATGAGCGGTGCCCGTAATGTAATGGTTATATACCATACTCACAAACATGCAGAAACATAGTAAACACAATAATGACGAACGAAACAGGTCTTTAGAAAAATATACCACTCACACTTTATTCGAAATGGTACGAAAGGGTTACGACAGGGTTATGTGTGAGAGGTGAGTTGGAGACTGAACAAAGACTGCAACATATTGACCCCCAGCTCTTCTGGCTATAGCAGCACTTCTTTCTCGTTCTGCGGGGCTGTTCAACCTGGTTCTGCCTCCTCGAAATGCAACAACTGACTCCAAACTCTGATCTCCAACTAACTCGAACTTCCTGTAACACCGGGTTATATAATTGTTTGACGGCCACCTGCTTCAGAGAGCGTCGCATCTGCACTCAATTCAACCCGTCCACAGTCAAGGTTATCCCCTGATATCTTCGACCGGATGTACCTGTTATTTACACAGGTGCATCTCTTGTTTGACAGCTCGGCCGGGACGGAGGTCAATATGTTACAGTTATCGTCGCAGGAAATGGACACGGTGACACGAGTTATTGATATTACATAACAGTACTTTGAATCATTTGAATATGTCCAAACGAATGAGCAATGAGAAATAGAATTATGTGAGGTGAATAGCGATATTTGAAACCCTTTATGTGCAAAAACTTAATTATTGGAGCTGTTTGTGTTTAAATGAATAAATAGAATTATTTTGAGGTGCCCTTGGTGTAATGGTTATCGTCGTAGGAAATGGACACAGTGACACGAGTTCAAATCCAGGACGAAGCTGATTGCATTACACATAGCCCTAATACCCTAGGGAAAGGTATGAATCCAATTATTCTCCCTCCAGCTATGGGTAAATAGTAGGGCAGACTAGGTTATCCAGCCTTGGTGAGGCAACTAGTCTAGGAGAAGGAAAACTCTGGACTCAGACCTGTTAAACTCCGCTTAAAAATTGACCTTGCGTTATATCCTGCCAGGAAGGAGAAACAGAGAGAGTGAGTGAAAGAGAAAGAGAGAGAGAGAGAGAGAGAGAGAGAGAGTCAAAGGAATTTGTATTGTCGGTCTATCATGATGATGATGACGATGATGACCCAAATTATCATGTCGCATCTAACCATAGTATGTCTTCTCTTAATGAGACAGTCTTATCAAAATGTTCGTTTGAAAATTCTTGGAGTGATAAATAATGACTAGCGTAAAAAAATGATTTAACTATGTGATTTGTTCGTTGGCATGCTCGGTGCAGTCCTCTGTTTATAAAATGGAATTGATGACCCGAGTTCAAATCCTGGGCGAAGTTGTCTGCGTTTCACTTCGCACTAATGCAATTAGAAAAATATGAATACATCTGTTCATCCTCTATTTATGTGTAAATAATTGTGAAAACAAGGTTCTTTAGCCTTGGTAAGGCAACCATTTCAGGAATTAAAACCAGCAGTCATCATCATCATCATCATGTCACGCCATCAACGCGGATATCCCTGACCCTCTCACGCCACCCATCTTTATCGTCCATTGCTTCCGGTATGTCTTCAGAACTACATTCCGTATCGGCACAGTGTGTAGGTTCGATCAGATCGTCCTACCTTTGCTCGTCCATGTGAAGGGGTCCACAGGAGTACATCACTTATGAGTTTGTCCCTATGAGTAGAGTGTTGGCCAATGGTTCGGGAGACCAAAGTTCAATCCCGGGTCGAGTCATACCAAAGACTCAAGAAAATGGTGCGGCCTTGCTTAACACTCAGGCTTATAAGGTACGGATCTAGGGTAAAGTGGAGCGCCCTCCACTACACCTCTGTGTAGTAGCTATTGAAAAAGGAGCCTTCGGGTCACCCTCGACTAAGGTCACTTTCTGGAAGAACCAAACATGCGAGACACTGCTGGAGAAGAAGAGAAAACCAGCAGTACTTCGTTAAAAAATTGACTTTGTGTCGCATCATGCCCATTTCAGAGAGGTTGGTTCATTCCAGCCGTTTCTATATTGAATAATACGAAAAGTCCAAAACTGTTTTAAGTGTCTTTTTTTCAAGAATGACCACAAATTATCAATTACCGCGTCAGATATGGTGTAAAACTAAAGGTAATTTCAACACCCACCTTGGTTTTTTGGGTTCCCCCTGCCATTAGCTATTGTGCTAACAATCTGGACCCATAAAGCCTTCCTCCCAGGCAATACCTACTTGGTAGGGTTGAGTTCAGTGCTTGGTGTCTGAGGCGTCCAAAAATGGGGTATCCTGAAAAGATCAAGCATATTTTGTAAGGGCCGTGCATGTCTCGATTTCTACGTTGTCCCCTACAATAAAATGACTTTGTGCCAAATCCGGCCTGGTAGAAGGTAGGATAAACATCAAACACTTATACCAATCCAGACTTAAAAACATGTCAAGTGAATCCTATGTAAACACTGTTAATAATAGATTTAGAACGAATTCAAAAGCATTTTTCTTGTTGAAAAAGTGTTATATTTTGACCTTCGACCCGGCCCCAAATTACTATTCCAAGGTAATACACCGGAAAGAAGTGACACATTCCAACGGCCAGTAATCGAAAGAGATCGCGTGGGCGGATTAAGGCTTTTGATATGGGACAAGGTGAAGGTCCCATTGTGCCATTACAGTCATGCACCGGAAGAGAGTAACCTCTGAACTGCATGACAGTTATTTCCGCTTGATGACGATTAAACATTCGATTTCAAAGATCCAGTAGGCGATCGTGTGGGCGTTGAGTTATTATTTAACTCAGTTGAGTTTGGGTCCCAGAGCAGTTGCCAGCAGACTTCCAGACAGTAGAGACCAGATGTGGTAGGGAAGGCCACACCCGACCGAGGGGGCCCTCGGAAAAGCCCCGATGGAGTGGACCCCAAGACCTCTGGTTGAGCATCTAAGAGAACAAGAAAGACACAACGTGACGGTCATAACAGTGGGGTCAAAATATGAAGTTTATGCTCGGTCTCCAGCATCCTCTCACATGCAAACCTTCAACAACCCTTTCGAACCCTTGCAATAAAGTGAGAGGTAAATATATTTGAAAAGAAGTCTTCCTGCGTCTTTTACCTGCTTCGTTCCTTCCTGCGTTTTCCTTCATGCGTCTGTCTTTGATGTTGTGTCGTTGTGATGTATGAACGTGTAAATAACTATATAACAAAAGGTTTCTTTTTATGAATATCCATTTTAAAATCGAAAAGAAGTTAAATGCTACATAGAATATTCTTTTACTGATAAAAAGTATGGAGAAATTGAATGAAAAATTAATGCTTTTGACAATTATATTCATGGATGTCATTAATTAATAATTACAGATGCTCCCATAGCCTCATAAGTGTTGTATGTCCTGGATATGACCCAAAAGTACATCCAGTGGTGAAGCTCCTCTTCTGAAGCTTTCGGAAGCGTAGAGTACTCCCTCATTACCATTATAACCGGCGCCACTTGAAGCCACAGTGAGAGTATCTGTATTGTTCCCATCTATTGGCAAAATAGGTCAGTTTGAAAATTATTTGAAAAAGATAAGATTACTTGAAACCGTTAGCAAACGATTATCATTACCGTATTTGATGGCATATAAAGCGCACTTTTTTACTCAAAATATATCTTAAAATTCCCCTGCGTCTTGTAAGCCATTTGTAGGTTTAAAATTTACGGTATTTAGCCGAAATTAGCTACCTGGTGATTTCCATTAGCTTAGACTCTAGAGTAGCCTTCATATACTTATTGTCATTATTTAAAAGCCTATTATGCAGTTGCCCAGTCGGTTGGGGCTGTAGAATACACCAACTGCACCTCTGAAGAGAGGTAAGACCCCCCCCAACGAGTGTCCTAGATATGACACAAAAAATCTGTTGGTGAGGTTCCAGTGATGCTGGGACTGTGAGGAATGCGGAGCACACCGTCATTGCCAATGCTCCCAGATCCACTCTGTTCCGGAATGGTAGCGCCCGATAGGTCCCTATCTATGGGTTAAATAGAGCTAAACTGCATACTTATGCTAAACTGAATTTTTTGCATTTTTGAATTGCTAGAAATAGAACTGCTTTGACACGTAAACTGTGTACTTATGATAAACTGAATTGTTTGAAATGAAACTGTTTTTGTATGGTAGACTGAATTGTTACTTTTTGACATTGAAACTGTACTCATGCTAAACTGAATTGTTTGAAAGAAAACTATTTTGACATTTAACTGTATGTAAACAAAAAACTATACTTATACTAAACTGAATTGTTTGAAATAGAACTGTCTATATGTTTAAAAATGGATTTGGCATTAATAACCTACAATAGGTGATGTGTCGTAAAACCAAACCAAACTAAACTATGTACTATGTAAACTGAATTGCTTGAAATAGATGTGTTTTGACATGTGGGCTGTGTACTTGGACTGGACTGAATAGGTTGAAATGCAACTGTTTTTTTAACATTGAAACTGTGTACTTATGTTAAACTGAATTCTTTGAAATAGAACTGTTTTGACATTTGGACTGCGTACTTGTGCTAGACTGAATTGTTTGAAATGGAATCGTTTCTTTTAATATTGAAACTGTGTTCTTATGTCAAACTGAATTGTTTGAAATAGAACTGTTTCGACATTTAATTCTATGTAAACAGAAATCTACTCTTATTTCAAACTGAATTACTTGAAAAAGAACTGTTTATATGTAGAAAGAAGATTTGACAGATATCCCTGACCCTCTCTCACCACTCCTCCCTATCGTTCATCGCCCTAGGTAGGTCTTCAGGACAACATCCCGTATCCTCACATAGCTGCTGAATGTATGTTCGTGCTGGTCGTCCTGCTTTTGCACGGCCATGTGTGGGGGTCCATAAGAGTACATCTCTTATGAGTTCGTCCCTGCTTCTCCAGCAGTGTCCTGCATGTCTGGTTTGTCTAGCTTGAATAGTTTTCGTGATAGGGGGCAGGTGGCCGTACAGTTGGTGTCTTGTGGGGTGTTGCCGCCAGGACTTGTTTAAGATTGCACGTAGCATTTTTGTGTAATTGCCATCTAGCTTCTTGTCCAGCCGTTTTGTTAGCGTCCATGTTGTGCAGCCATATAGCAGTATTGATGTGACCGCTGCCAGGAAGAAACTGCGTTTCATTTTATCGGTTAGGTCTGATTTCCATATAATCGATAGCCTATCGACAGCTGTCCATGCCTTCGCTAACCTCGTTTCGATGTCCTTTTCGGTTGATTCGACGCTGCTTCCTAGGTACGTGAATTTGTCTAACCTACAAAGGTTGATGTGCCATAAAACCAATGGCCTAGTGGGTAGATTGTTCGCCAAAGGTCCGGGAGACCTAGGTTCAATCCCAGGTCGAGTCATACCAAAGACTCAAAAATGGTACTTGATACCTCCTTGCTTAACACTCAGGAATATAAGGTACATATCAAGAGTAAAGTGGAGCAATCCAGGGATAAGTGTAGCGCCCTCCCCTACACCTTGGTGTAGTAGCTATTGAAAAGGGAGCCTTCTGGTCGTCCTCGACTATGGTTGCCAACTTACTTACTTAAAACAGACCAAACTAAATAACCTACAAAGGTTGATATGCCATGAAAACCCAACCAACCAACCAACCAACCAACCAACCTCAAATCCTGGACGAAGCTGTTTACGTTTCACTTCGATCTAATGATGTTGCTGTTACGAAGTGTTTACCTATCAAAGTACTGAAAAAGCTCATCGCAGCTTAAATTCTGTGATCGAATCGGAACCGGTGCTATAAGTGTTGTTTTTAATTGGAAGTCTAAAAACTAAACCGATCTTCGGTTTGGTGCTAAACCAAACGTAGGGATCGAATAAAGTGGGTAAAACTCCTTACTGAGTAAAAACTGATCTGCATCATCATCATCATCATCAACATAGCGTTGACAGCACGGATTTCACTGACTTTCTCTCTCTCTCTCTCTCTCTCTCTCTCTCTCTCTCTCTCTCTTTCTCTCTTCATCTGTTACAATAGTCCATCGCTTCAAGTAGGTTCTCCAAAATACACCCAGTATCTGCACAGACCTGATGTCAGTTCTTTCTGATCGGCCAACACCAATGTGTCTATGAATAGCAATGCTTTAGAGTTATTTGGGTAGGTGCAGATCCAAAGTTTTTCCAACCTTTTTTTCTGAATTTAGAATTTAGGTATACTAGCCTGTTCTTGAGTGAAATATCTGTGAGATATTCCCTATTTCAATTTGACGAGTTGTATAAGCAGAATTTTTTTTTCGTCTTTGCCTTTTCGAGTATCGATATCTTTATCGATGACTACTGTGTTCTGTTGATGAACTGAGAAGAAGGCTGAAAAAATAACTGAGAAAAAGGCTGAAAAATCTTAATTATGAGGATAATTGAAAATTAAAAAAACTGTCTTTTCGTTTGAGTTCAAGTTGTACAACTGTGTAGCTTGGAAAAATTCACGTTTTATTTGATCAGAGAGAACGTGGAATCTAAAGAAACAATTGGAGATTGGAAAAGATGCTAGATGGGAACTGCGCAAGGATGTGCTGTGCTGTTTAAACAAATCCTGGAAGCCACGCCATACAAAACGACAACTGTATGATCCCCGTCTCACTAACCATTCAGACAATGAAATATTGCTCGTTGTAAAAGGTCACGATGTGGGTTTCATCTCTTGCATTGCTTGGACTGTAGCAAGAGACAATTGTTATGCAGGGGTTGCGATTTATTCAAGCACACATCATTCTCAGTTCCATTCTCTTAAAATTATTTATTGGTTTAAGAGATGAGGACTGAGAAGCATTCCTACACCTTCTGTGCCGATATCCAGATAATGGTTCCTCCATTACCAGGATCATGGTATTTTATTTCTACTTCGCTATGGCAGAATTCATATTCGTGTACGCAAATGATGTCTACATTATACTCGACTGCAAACGCTGTCTACTCAGGTAACCAGTTTACCGTGTTTAAAGTCCTAACGTTAAATATCGCCAAGTTAACAAAGTTTTTTGCATCCATAAAATTTTAGTTTGGGTTTGAGATCTGCAGTTGATTTTTCGAGAGCTGGGCTAGAGCTCCAATCTCTGCAGAATATTTCCCTTAATTGCCAACGCGAAAGGTGATGTGGTTTGAACATACGGTTTGAATTAAAGTCACGTTAATCTTTCTTTGCCTGTTTATTTTCCTCATTAATAGATGTGACTCATATAGATGAATAGCAGAAGTTTCCAGGCTAAACTATCTGGTCCAGGTCGTTGAACAATGAGGTTCATTCGCCCAGCATCTGATGAGTCCTGCAGTTGACCAAAACTATGGATTCATCCGCCAAACTTCACATTCACCATGCTGCTTCTCATGGCTTCCGTTGATATACGCTTGAATATTTTTTCAGCGTGAGCGTGATATTGAATTTTTATTTGTTTATTTTTCTGCAAGATCAAATTCCAGACTTTATTATTTATGCTTTTTTAGCGAATATCATAACTCAAATTGGGATTTCTAAATTTCAAATTGAGTATAAGCCCGACACTTCTTTTTATTTTATTCAAGATCTGTGAATTGGTTTTATCTTTACTTCTACAATTAAACTTCAATTTATTTACTGACCTTATATATATATATATATATATATATATATATATATATATATATATAATTAAGTCTTTAAAATTTCTAAGTTTTTAGTACAGTTCAAATGGACCCCATTTTATTTAAATCCGATTTTGTAAGATCTAATCTTAAATCTTTATATCTGTTTCTACATACACTTAAATATTTCTTACTGTTATTAATCTTTGATCATATTAAGGGACAAGCTAATTAATTTTGAATAAAATTTCAACCATACAGCTTGCAAAATTCTTTTTTCTTAAACACACTTTCATCAATAATAGAAAGACTGATTTTATTACTATCATTATTAAAACTAGAGGAACACATATTTTTAAATATCAACAATTTAAAACTTGAAGTTCTTCTTCTTCTTCTTCTTCTTCTTCTTATTATTATTATTATTATTATTATTATTATTATTATTATTATTATTATTTACTCCTTTAGAGTTTTTCACATCGGTGTTAGCTGATCGTTTTTCACTTGAGTTTGAGTGACAGCAAGTCTCCTCAAGTCTCCAGGACTCGTCTCAGGATTCTGGCCGTTCTCAGCAATGTTGTTATTTGGATAGTCTCTACCCGTCTGCCAACTTCCAAGTCCTCCATGCCTTTTTAATAATCCTTTAGTTATTGTGCCTAACGCACCAATCACGATTGGCTCAGTCGTTACTTTCACGTTCCACAGCTTTTTCAATTCTCTAGCAAGGTCGAAGTACATATCCTTCTTTTCACATTCCTTCAGATTTATTCTGTGGTCCGCCAGGACATCAAAGTGACAATTTTGCAAATTCTCTCTCTTTTTTTTTTTTCGTTGATTATTATCAGGTCTGGTCTTCTGGCTTGGATTAGGTGATCCGTTTGTATGTTAAAGTCACATAGGAGTTTATGCATGTCATTTTCTAGGACAGGTGCTGGGTTGTGCATATACCATTTGTTCGTATGGTCAAATTTAGATTTTTTGCACATCTCCAAGTGGATATTATTCATATTATTATAATTACTCCTTTAGAATTTTTCACATCAGACCGGAGACTGAGTGACAGCAAATCTCCTCAAGTCCCTCAGACTCTTCTCTGTATTCCGTCCGTTCTCAATAATGCTGTCGTTTAGATAGTCTCATCGGAGACTGAGTGACAGCAAATCTCCTCAAGTTCCTCAGACTCTTCTCTGTATTCCGTCCGTTCTCAATAATGCTGTCGTTTAGATAGTCTCATCGGAGACTGAGTGACAGCAAATCTCCTCAAGTCCCTCAGACTCTTCTCTGTATTCCGTCCGTTCTCAATAATGCTGTCGTTTAGATAGTCTCATCGGAGACTGAGTGACAGCAAATCTCCTCAAGTTCCTCAGACTCTTCTCTGTATTCCGTCCGTTCTCAATAATGCTGTCGTTTAGATAGTCTCATCTCGTCCGCCAACTTCCAAGTCCTCCAGTCCCTTTAATAATTCTTTAATTACTGGGCCAAAAGCACCAATCACAATCGGTATAATTGTCACCTTCATGTTCCATAGTTATTATCATTATTATTATTAGAGCTTTTCACGTCAGCGATAGCCGATGGTTTTTCACTGAAGTCTGGGTGACAGCAAGTCTCCTCAAGTCTCCAGGACTCTTCTTAGTATCCTGGCAGTTCTCAACAATGCTGTCGTTTGGATGGTCTCCACTCGTCCGCCAACTTCCAAGTCCTCTAGTCCCTTTAGTAATCCCTTAGTTACTGTTCCACACGCACCTATTACAATTGGTATAATTGTCACCTGCATGTTCCACAGTTTTTTCAGTTCCCTAGCAAGGTCGAGGTACTTATCCTTCTTTTCACATTCTTTCTGTTTTATTCTGTGGTCTGCCGGGACAGCAAAGTCGACTATTTTGCAAGTTCTCTTTTTTTTGTTGATTTTTATTAAGTCTGGTCTCCTGGCCGGGACTAGGTGATCCGTTTGTATATTAAAGTCCCATAGGAGTTTATGCGAGTCATTTTCTAGGACAGGTGCTGGGTTGTGCATATACCATTTGTTAGTATGGTCGAATTTAAATTTCTTACACATTTCCCAGTGAATCACCTTACCGACCCAGTCGTGTCTCGCCTTATATTGCCGCTGTGCTTATTTGCTGCATTCGCTTATTATATGATTGATGGTTTCATCTCTGTCACCACATAGCTTGCATTTGCTATTTTGTTGCGTCTTATCTATTGTCGCTTTGATATGATTCGTTCTTATGGCGTTGTCCTGTGCTACTATTAGGAGAGATTCTGTTTCTCTCTTACAGTTTCCTTTTCTTAGCCATGTCCAAGTTTTGTCGTGTGAGATATTGTTTATTAGTCGTTTAAAGTGCCCATAAAGTTGTTTTCCTTCCCATTTTTGTTTCCTAATTACTGTCATTCTGTTCATCGTGTTCTCAGTGTCGTGTCTGGTGGCTGTAATGAGTCCTCCTTCGTGTTTTTGTATATAGTTTTATTATATATATATATATATATATATATATATATTATTATTATTATATATATATATATATATATATATATATATTATTATTATTATTATTATTATTATTATTACCATCACCATAACTTCAGTTAATATTATCAATGTTAATATCGCGAAAAAAAACCTTGAAAAGTAAATGAAAAAAAAAAGCCAAATGAATAAAAACTTTTAAAATATTTCTACAGAACATATACAATATTAATAAAATATTAAATGTACAGATCAAATATTTTCAGTTCTCCAAAATGACCTCTTAAATTATTTTTCTTATTATTTTTCTGAAACCATCCAATTTGATCTAAAAGTTCTTTACGTTTTCGCCATTTTTGATCTGATTAGGAAATTTATCAAAAAATATAGTACTCTATTAAAAAAAAAAATCCAATTGCTTAGTAGACTTAATTTTTTAAATCTTCCTTGAAAGTAAATTTCCTTTTCGAGGAGAAATATTGAAATAAATGTCTAATATAATTATTTTGAAAGTTTCAATTAGAGCATCTATTATTCTTCTCTCTAAAAGAAAGAAAACTCTGAATTCAAACCAGCTGTACTCCGCTTAAAAATGACCTTGTGTCCCATCTTGCTCGAGGCGAAGGGGTTGGGTAAATACTGCTTTAAACAGTCTTCCCACAAAAAAGTACTTACTGCTCGTGTAATGGTTTGTGGAGTAAATATATAAACAAAGCTGTAAAATTAGCTAATATTATCTTAATTTGATATCAAGAAGAAAAAATGTAGGGTACTCAATGCTGATCACACTCACTATCACCCTAATGGCTTTCAAGACTAACTTCATAAACCCTGCTTCATCGTGAGGCGCCTGTCACATTACACTCTTGAGCGAATTCTGTGAGTATCGTGTCAGTTTTGGTATCGTGAAAGAATTTACTGATACTTGTGCATATATATATATATATATATATATATATATATATGAAGTGTTTACTTTGGATATTGAAAGTTTACAATTTCCTACTCCGTTGTTTAAAGTTTCTGTCAAGTGTTGTGAAACTCTGTGTGCTTATGTATGTATGTATGTATGTATGTATGTATGTATGTATGTATGTATGTATGTATGTATGTATGTGTGCGTGTGTATGTATGGTAGTGTTTCTTTTAGCTTTTCTTTGTATGTGAAAGGAGTGCGTTTTCATCTTTAAGGAGTGCCGATCTAAAACGAACGGGACCCGGGAACGATTAGTCTAGTTATTGCTTGCCGAATTGAAAAGTGAGTCGATTATCAATTCTCATGTAATAGGGGGTCTGCAAAATAGATATCGAACGGTGGACGATGGCGCATTAAATTAAAATATCGCTGATCGAAGATAAAAGACGAAAAACAGAAAGAAAAGAGAAGAGAGGAGAACCGGGGTAGAAGAAAAAAAAAATAACGATTTTCATAAAAGAACTGGATGAGATCAGTTTAACATAAATTGTATCAGTGACTATTTCAGTCTTGATTGCGATAAACTTTACCGATATTTGAGGATCATTAAATAAGTTTCCAGACTTTTTTCGTATGTGCACTTTTATTGATAGTATACACATAAAACTCTTGTCCCCTTCGAAGTAAGCTCCTCCGGCTGCAATGCACTTGTTCTACCGTTCTAACAACTTCTAGAAGGCCCCATGGAAAATTCTCTTGTGTGAGCGTGTCAATGACCTTCGTCACAGCCTCTTTCACCTCCTCAATTGTCTGATAACAACAGCCTCTGAGCTTGGGGAAGAAGCAAAAGTCACTGGGAGCAAGGTCTGGACTATAGGCGGGGATGCGGAAGTGTCTTGATTCCTTGTTGACTGTCTGTCCAGTGGGAACCCAGTGCATGTAGATCATGCCAGTGCTGTCAAAAAAAAAAAAAAAAGGGATCATCAAAAGTTTCTGGTTGGATTTGCTCTGTCTGGCCTCCTTGGGTCTGGGAGAGCCAGCATGCTTCCACGGGGATCTCTGTCTCTTGGTCTCTGGGTCATAGCAGTAGATCCAGCTTTCATTGCATGGTATTTTTCCAAGTTTAAAACATAATTTTATTGCATATCGTTCTTCTAAAGTCCAGATTGCATTTTTGAAATTCCCCAGCTGTGACAATCAGGATTTAGTAGGGTGTATTCCAATTGCTGCTGTAGCTGTTCATTTGAACCTGAAATCATAAAAATTGGTCAGTCATCTCATAAGATCTTTAGCAATAACATACTGAAGTTTCAAGAGTCTACAACCATTTTAAATGCCTATACAAAAAAGTCTGGAAACTTATTGAATTCACCACGTTCTTTAAACAAAATCTTTTATTAATATGAATTCATGTTATCATTACTCAGCAATCAAATTAAATAAATTGACTGCTCTTGTCATTTTCAAACCCCCAAGTGACTAAACTTCATATCTCTTTAAGCCCTTGTGACTGCTTCCAGTTAATAAACTCTCATGTGAATCTCAGTCTTGATTCAATTTTTTTTCTCGCAAATTGCACTCCTGCAAATACCCAACACATCCGACATCCAGTATGCTGAGGGTAGTGATGGCCATTACGATATAAATTCACTCATGAATAATACTTAAACTTTAGCCAAACGACTTCAGCATATGACTTTGCTGGTGTTTATAAATAGTTTGAAATGATGAATGAATTATTTTTTCCCAAGAAGATGTTAAGTAGTTAGATTAGTCTATACCAGTCTTGTCAAATCTATCTGGATGAATCTACGATGTATTTAGCTTCTCAGAAATAAGTAGCCCAATCGGCTGGTGCTGCGGAATACACCGATTGCATCTTTACAAAAGGGGAGGGCTTCCCCAACGGGTTTCCTGATATGACACTAAACAATATGATGGTGAGGCTGGAGATTTGGGGAATGCGGTGTAACTCAATATATTGCTATCACACCCAGGTCCACTCTGGCCCAGAGTGGTAGCACCTTTTAGGGCCCTATTTATGGGTCAAATAGAACTAAAAAGTGTACTTATGTTAAACTGAATTGTTTGAAATAGAACTGTTTTTACTTTTAACTATTTATAAACAAAACACTGTACTTATACTAAACTGAATTGTTCGACGTGGAATTGTTGATATGTATAAAAATGGATTTGGCATTAAATAACCTACAATGGTTGATATGCCATAAAAACAAACCAAACCAATCAGAATAAACATAATTGGATATCTATTTGTTTATCAATCCACCCATCTATCGATCAATCTATCAATGCAAATAGAACTCTATCTATCTATCTATCTATCTATCGTTCTTTTTATTTAACAACTAAGAAAAATAAAATTGAACAAAGGTTATCACTTTTAAAACTTTGAGATGATAATTAAACATTTTATGTGATAGGAATTATTCAATATTTAAAATTGAGTAGTTAAAGTAGATTTCCTATTTTATATAGACCATTAAAACTGTTTGCGACTTGGTTAAAAGTTTGTTGACTTCACTTTCTATGTTTGCTTACATAAATTGTACGACAGTCAGTGCCACATGATAGTCAAATATGTAAACTTGAAAAGCATTAATTAATTTTTAATTATTGCGGACACTCTGTCCTCATCTTGGTAGGTTTTTTTGTGTGTTGTTTCTTCTTTCACTACGTTTCGGCCAAATTTCACCTCTGGCCTTCTTCAGGTGATTTACCGTGACCCCGGATAGGAATAATGAGTCTTGTAACCGTATCCCCAGTAATTACTACCTTCCATAGTTGTTGTCTATCGCACCACGTTTTTTGACCAAGTAAACCTCTGGCCGGCTTGGGTAGGATTTGAAACCGCTATCTTCTGACAACGCTCACCTGGAACCTCTATCCGCTGCGCCACGGGCCCCGATGTGCGATCAAGGATGGATTTTTAAAAATTAATTCTCAGATTAAGAAACCTCATCTCAATATGATTCCAATTAAAGACAATTGAAAAGCATGGTAAAATACTTCAATGGTTAATATTAAAACAAATGATTATCATTCTCCACCCCAAATCTGCTGTTTCTCTCTTTCAGTTTTGTTTTTTGACTGTATCTATTGTAAATATGTCACTGCGATCGCCAGACGAATGTTGGTCAAAGCAATTAAATCAGAAAAGCAAATTAGAAAAAGCCGCCATAATAAATCTTTATTTGTCAGACACCTAATAAATGTTTTCTTTTTCTTTACAGAAACATCTTAATGCAATTTCAATAAGCCCAACAAAATAATGTGGTCAAAAAGTAATTCTACTAGATTGGCATTTAGTCGATTCGTCATTGTTCAGTCTCTTCAGAACACAGAAAGATATCATCATCATCATCGTCATTATCAAGACCTTCGCAGTTGGTAAGTCGCTTAGAGCTGATAAATGTAAGTTTTTTCTGATCGACCAACCCTGCTAGTGTCCACGAGGGAGGGTCTATAAGAAACAAACAGAAATAGGGAATATCTCGCGGATATTTCACTCAAAAACAGGCTAGTATGCTTAAATTCTAAATTTCACTCAAGAACAGACTAGTATGCCTAAATTCTAAATTCCGAAAAAAAAGGTTGGAAAAACTTTGGATCTGCACCTACCCAAATAACTCTAAAGCATTACTAGATTATATATTCATAAAAAGAAGTGGATAAATTTTGAAGGAGTATCTTTTGATAACTGAATCGTCTCGGCAAAAATTCGCCTGATTCTATGTAGAAATGAAAGACTAACATTTAAAGCTTTACAATATGACTAGTCCTTACTCACCAGTATTGATATCTGAAATCATTATGTAGAAACTGTAAGGAACAAGTTTGATACTCTTCGCAAGATATCTGAAATGATACTTTGAATGACGAATATGAAAATTTTGTTACCACCCATATAGAAGCAGCAGTCGAGTGTATTCCAATCAAACAAAGAGGCAAATGGAGAATGGCCATCGCAATTAGATAAAAATAAGATAACATGAAAAACGCATAATATTGATATAATTTCAAATTTAAAAAATCTAACAAATGCCAACGGCCAAAAACTTCGGATAGCCAAGACAGAACTAATACATACCAAAAAGAAGAACTAGAATATATTCAAGGCCAAATCAATTAAATTAAAATTAAATCGTTAGAAAATAAACAATCACGACTAACATGGCAGGCAGTAAATGAAGTGAGCCGAAGGTAGAGTATCTAGAGAGCAAAAGTAAAAGACGCCAGCCCAGAAGAAAGAATACAGAAGTGGAAAGGACATTTCAGGAATCTGCTTGGAAAACCCCCAAAGCTATGAAAAAATATAAAACGTTAACTAGACATCAAACAAGGACACTTTACAGTTCATCAAAAGACTCAGGTGATCCACAAACTCTGTGAACTATTGAGAAAAATTGGTTCCAAAAGCCACGACTGGACGCAGATTTTGATGTAAACCGAACCTTAAGCTTAAAATCAAAAAGTCACCGTACAACTAGCGTAAGTATCTCGCGAAAAAAAAAAAAAAAAAAAAGAAAGAAATATCGTTAAACCATTAAGCACGATTAAACCACACTTTGGTAATATTTTTAAAAGAATGATGGCAACTACACAAGAATGCTGCGAGCAATTTTGAACAAGTCCTGGAGACAGCACTCCTCAAAGCACCAACTGTACGGCCATCAACCCCCCATCACGAAAACTATCCAAGTTAGACGAACCAAACATGCAGGACACTGCTGGAGAAGCAGGGACGAGCTCATAAGTGATGTTCTCCGATGTACCCCCTCACATGGCTAAGCAAAGGCAGGATGACCAGCTCGAACCTACATACAGCATCTCTGTGAGGATACAGGATGTAGCCCTGAGGACCTACCAGAAGCGATGAACGATCGAGAGGAGTGGCGAGAGAGGGCCAGGGATATCCGTGCTATGCAATTTATCTTGCGATTTGCTCCTAAAATGCATTAAATGTGCAACAAACACTTTATAATCAGCGTAAACAATTCATGAATTAATTCAAATCTCGCTAAGGTATTAAATAATTTGCATAATACTTTAATCTTAAAATGTGTAGAATAATAATAAAAAAAAGACGAAAGAACTACGTCATGGCTGAATGACGTCGAACATAATGACGGTCGCTGAATTAAAATTTAGTTTACAAAACTACCGCTGAAGCAAACTTGTAGTTGACGAAAATGATATAAAGCGGTGTATTACTATATTGTATTTATTAGATATGATATGCCCATAGTTAATATGACAGATTTTCGTATTTATATTGATAGATGCAATACAACTTATAAAAATATGGGGTGTGTCCTTGTGGTGTAAAGCACTAGGATCGTAGTAAGCAAGTTCGAACTCCAGGCACGCTATCATGTTCACTTTAACTCAAATACCCTAGGGTAATGGTATAAACCCCCTAATCTTCCCAGCTATGGGTTAAATAGCATCACAGCTGTTCATCTGCAAGAATGACTTTGGCATTAAATAACCCACAAAGATTGCTATGTCATTAAACAAAGAAACCAAACCATCGTAAAAATAGATACCGATTACCACTTCTACCAGGCCATTGGTCTAATGGGTAGAGTGTTCGCTATTGGTCCGGGAGACCGGAGCTCAATCCCCGGCCGAGGTATACCAAAGACTTAAAAACGGTACTTAATACCGTTTTGCATTATAAGGTGCGGATCAAGGGTAAAGTGGAGCAATCCAGGAATGGAGTAACGCCCTCCTATTCTCCTCGGTGTAGTAGCTATTGAAAAGAGAGCCTTCGCGTCACCCTCAACTACGGTCACCATCTTATTTTACCACTACTACTATTTAGTCTGCAACGTTAGCCCATGATATATTCCCACGGCTAGATTGGGATTAGATGGATCAATACCTTTCCTGAGAGAATTAGTTTGAAGTTAAAAGTAAACAGTATCGTCGACTATTTGTACTCAACTTGCTCATTTCGTTATTTGTGTCGTTAAAAATTCCCCCACAAATGCACTATATATATATTGATGGTGACTGACTCTCTTTGCAGAAGAAGGCTATTTCCTCAATTCGCTAAAGGCACCCTTGGGAAAGTATGTGTCTTCTCAGGGTAAGTATACTCTTTCAAGCCCTTTTGAATGTGTGACAAATGAGTTAGCAGTCTTTTCCATTGACATTGCCTCTGTGTGCCCCCAAAGGACTTCTAAATTGATCGTTTGGTTGGTTGTTTTGTTTTACGACCCATCAACCCTTTTCGGGTCATTTAACGCCGAATTAAAGTTTAAACTACTCGGTTTAGTATAAGAATAGTTTTTGTTTACAAACAGTTTAACGTCAAAACAGTTTGGTAAAATGTCCAAACTGTTCTTTTTCAAACAATTCAGTTTAGCATAAGTACTTAGTTTCAAGAACAGTTCTATTTCAAGTAATTCATTTAAGCAAATGTTCAAACTTTTCTATTTCAAACGGTCCAGTTTGGTTCTATTTGACCTATAGATAGGACCCTATCAGGTGCTACAACGCTAGGCCAGAGTGGATCTGGGAGCGATGGCATGAAGGGGTACTCTGCATTCCCCAAAGCTCCAGCATTACTGGAACTTCACCATCAAATTGTTTAGTGTCACGTACAGGACACTCGTTGGGTGGGTGGGGTCTTAATCCTCTGAAGAGAAGCAGTCGGTGTATTCTACTACCCCAGCCAACTGGATCACTCGTGACGAGGGGTCTTACCCATCTGCAGAGAAGCAGTTGGTTTATTCTAAAACCCCAGCTGAATAGGCAAGTACGACTTTTAGAAACTCCTTTTGACGAGGATCATTAAATAAGTTTCCAGACTTTTTTCATTTGGGCACTTTTATTGATAGTACACACAGGAAACTCTAGTCCCCATCGATGTAATCTCCTCCAGCTGCAATGTACTTGTTGTATCGTTCCAACAACTTCTGGAAGGCCCCATGGAAGTCCTCTTGAGTGAGCATGTCAATGATCTTGGCCTCTTCCCTAGGAATCTCTTGCTAAACTCCCTTAAAACCTCAACATAGTAACCCTAACCCTAACCCAAGTCTGGTCTATTGACTTTCTTACTCCTACCACACCTCTCACCATCCCTCCCTGCTTTCCTTGAATCTCTTATGCCACTGAAAAACTGATGCTCGATTCATGCAAGATGGTCGAAAAGCAGTCTGAAGCATTCCATAGACTAGAGTTTCATGTGTGTACTATCAATAAAAGTACCCATACGAAAAAAGTCTGGAAATCTATTTAATGATCTTCGTATATAGTCCGGGACTCCAACGTTGCATACTTAAAATACTTGAAATAGAACTGTTCTTGACACTGAAGCTATGTACTTATGCAAAACTAAATTGTTTGAAAAAGAACAGTTTTGACTTTTTACCGAACTGTTTTGACGTTAACTAGTCCTACAAACGAGTAGGATGCGATACAAGGACCATTATCAAACGGAGTTTCCTTCTTCTTGACAGGTTGACATACCAAGGTTAAAGAGCCCAGTTTACCTTATTATAGCTGGAGCAAAAATTGTTTTTATTTATTTATTATTAAGTATATACCACAATGAGAGGGTTAAAGTTAGAGTAATCTGCAAGTTTTCAAAGTATTAGATTTCAGTAATGTACATAAAAACACATACACATACATATATGTGCGTAAAAAAACCTACAAATTCTTGGGCATCTTGGAGGCTGACACCATCAAACAAGTGGAAATGAAAGACAAAATTCAAAAAGAATATGTCATGAGAACTAGAAAACTACTCGAGACAAAACTCTCTGGCAGAAACCTTATCAAAGGAATAAATACCTGGGCTGTATCCCTCGTTAGATATTCCTGACCCTTTCTCAAGTGGACCAGGGATGGACTCAAACAAATGGACCAAAGAACAAGAAAATTAATGTCCATGCATAAGACATTACATCCCAGATACAACATTGACAGATTATATGTATCAAGAAAAGAAGGAGGAAGAGGACTTGACTGTATCAAAGACAGTGTTGACGCATCGATACAACGACTCGAAGACTACATAGAAAAGCTCGGAGTACTGATTACAACTATCAGAAACGATACTGACAAACGATAGGCAACAGAATGACCATAACTAGGAAACAAAAATAGGAAGAAAAACAACTCTATGGGCGTTTTAAACGACTAATAAACAACATATCACACGAAAAAACCTGGGGCTAGCTAAAAAGAAGGAAACTTTAAGAGAGAAGCAGAACCTTTCCTAATAGCAGCATTAAACAACGCCGTAAGAACCAATCATATCAAAGCGAGAATAGATAAGAGTAAACAAAATAGCAAATATAGGCTATGTGGTGACAGAGATGAAACCATCAAACACATAAGCGAATGCAGCAAATTAGCGCAGAAGGAATATAATACTAGACACGACTGGTTGGGCAAGGTGATCCACTGAGAGATGTGCAAGAAATCTAAATTTGACCTTACGAACAAATGGTATATGCACAACCCAGCATCTGTCCTAGAAAATGATACACATAAACTCCTATGGGACTTTGACATACGGACAGATAACCGAATCTTGGCCAGAAGACAAGACCTTAAAATAAAAAAAGAAAATTTGCAAAATTGTCAACTTTGCTGTCTCGACCAATCACAGAATAGAACTGAAAGAATACGAAAAGAAATATAAGTACCTCGGACTTGCTAGAGAATTGTAAAAATTATGGAACATGAAGGTGACTATTATACCAAATGTGATTGGTACTTTTGGTACAGTAACTAAAGGTTTATTAAAGGGACTGGAGGACTTAGAAGTTGGCTGCCGAGTGGAGACCATCTAAACTACAGGATTATTGAGAACGGCCAGAATGCTGAAAAGAGTCCTGGAGACTTGAGGAGACTTGCAGTCATTCAAACTCCAGTGAAAGACCATCAGCTAACGCTGTGAAAAACTTTAATGAGTCATTATTGCTTGATAGGGAAAACATGTAAAGCACTTTACATAAAAAGAAAAGAACAGAAAGAAGATATATATATATATATATATATATATATATATATATATATAGTGTATGTATGTATAAGTGTACATCCTTATAAGCATATAAGTTCTCACGTTCATGGAGAATACATATATATATATATATATATATATACGCAAACATAGACAAAACCAAAAAAAGAAAAATGAAACTTACATTGATTAGAGGTAAAAAGAACTGGAGAAAATTCAGTCAGAAAAAAATCTCCAGAGACAATTAACTGCAGCAACAATGATAGACACAAAACTGGAATTAAACCAAATCAAAACTATCGAAATAATCTTTACTATGAAAAGAAACAAAGTCCAAATTTGCACGCGTGAAGAGGATTGAAATCACCGAGACACCAGTTGCATGCAAGTATATGAAATAATACTTAGAATAGACTAAATATCAAATGTGAAGTCTTTTGCGGACATTATCAATTATATATATCTATACATATATATATATATATAATGTGTTTTATTAATTAAATGTGCTCAATATCGTAGACAGAGCCTATATACCATCTTTACCCACCCCCTCCACTCGGGCAGGATATGACACAAGGTCAATTTTAAGCGGGGTTTAACAGGTTTGAATCCAGAGTTTTCCTTCTCCTTGACTTGTTTCCTCACCAAGGCTGAAGAACCCAGTCTATCCTACAATTTAACCATAGCTGGAGGGGAAATAATTGGATTCATACCTTTCCCAAGAGTATTAGTGCTATGTGAAATGCAATCAGTCTCGTCCAGGATTTGAACTCATGTCACTGTGTCCATTTCCTACGACGATAACCATTACACCACGGGCATCTCCTCCGTTTGACAGAGCATATATAAGTTCGAATTGTGTTGCCAGAGAGGCTTGGTGACGGTTAGTTTTTCGTCTAAGCGTTCATTTGATTAAGTGGCTCCCACGTGGTGTGTATCCCTTTATACACTGCTAAGTGTAACATGAAGGGAAATCTAGCATGTGGGAAATTCTGAGACAGGCGGTATTGTTTATCCACCATGGTTATCTAGGGGATTTTATTATAGTGAATTTGATTTATTATTATCATTATTCACTCCTTTTCGAGTCTTTCACTGGAGTTTGAGTGACAGCAAGTCTCCTCAAGTCTCTAGGATTTTGGCCGATCTCAATAATGCAGTAGTTTGGATGGTTTCCACTCGTCCTTTTATTTCCAAGTCTTGCAGTCCTTGTTTGGTGACTGTACCAAGAGCCCCAATTACAATTGCTATAATTGTCACTTTCATGTTTTACAGTTTTTTAAAAATCCCTTGCAAAATCCAGGAACTAATCCCTCTTTTCACTTTTTTCAATTTTACTCTGTCGTTAGCCGGGACAGAAAAGTTCACAATTCAGCAAATTTGTTGATTATTATAAGGTCTGGACGTCTGGATGAGATTTGGTGATCCGTTTGTATCTAAAAATCCCAGAGGATTTATTATCATTATTATTGTTATTTATATTATTAGTTTCTATTTGTCTAGACACAAAATATAACCACTTACACAACACAAATATATATATACGTATGTATATATGTATGTATGGGTATATATACATATATATATATATATATATCATTGGTAATAATAATGCATGTCCAGTCAGCTGGGGGGTGTAGAATACACCGAATGCACCTCTGCGGAGGGTTAAGACCCCGCTAACGAGTGTCCTGGAAATGACACTGAACAATTTCATGGTAAGTTTCCAGAAATGCTGAAGCTTTGGGGAATGCAGAGCACCCTTTCATTGACATCGCTCCCCGGTCCACTCTGACCCTGAATGATAACACCCGACAGAGCCCTATCTATGGGTTCGGTAGAACTAACTGCATATTTATGCTAAACTGAATTGTTTGAATAAGAACTGTTTGACAAAACTGAAGTGCTTGAAATTGAAATGTTTTTGACAATTAATCTGTGTACTCATATTTAACTGCATACTCATTCTAAACTGAATTGTTTCAAATGAAACTGTTTTTGTATGCTAAACTGAATTGTTTGAAATAGAATCAATTATTTGTATAAAAATAGATTTGGCACTAAATAACCTACAAAGGTTGATATGACATAAAATCCAACCAACCAACAAATAATAGTGCTCCCGAAAAAAACACCATTATCCAAAATTAATGTTGTGTATTAATTTTCTTACTCATTGGGTGATTGCATCTCCGACACTAATGATTACCCAACAGCACTTAATTCCTACCACTCCCCCTTGGAGATTAACTTGATATTTATGCAATGCTTTCACCATCAGCATATACATCATTAAATACGTGCTACATGGACACCACATCACCAGAAATATTTGAAGAATTTCAGTCAATTACACAAAATATTCTATATAGTACAAACTGTAAAAAAAGACTCCAAATACTAGAAGAGATATTTGTCACTGCCTCCCACCAGACAGGACTTGATACAAGGTCAAAAGCCTGAAGGCCGATTAAAGTGGGGATAAAGGGGAGGGGAAGGTCGGGAACGAGCCGAGACTCGAACCCTGCCAGTCATTGATCCACTAAGTGCAATGTGGATCTAATGAGTCAAGCCGTATCACGGACCTAAATCTAGGTCCGGGCACGTATGCCAGAATATAGCTTGAACTAGACCGTTAGCTCTAGTGCTATACAAGGCGTGCATACGGATCTGAAAAGCAGCTCGCCCACCCGAAGGTTGCCCAGCCGAAACTGGGGGCCTATTCGGCTACGAGTCTGCTCTTGGTTTCGATCACCCATCCGGCACGAATGCCAGACGTCCCACCCAAAAGGCCGAGAAGCGATGACTCCAAATACTAGAAGCCCTACTAATAAAAACACCCTACACTTAACAAAATCTCTTTCATTTATGATTGGTTTGGTTTGGTTGGGTTTTATGACCCATCAAAAACAGTTCTATTTCAAACAATTCAGTTTATCATAAGTATATTTGATTTAGTCTGGTTTGGTTTGGTTTGGTTTTATGGTCCATCAACCATTGTAGGTTATTAATGTCAAATCAATTTTTATGCATATAAACAGTTCTATTTCAAACAATTCAGTTTAATATAAGTATAGTATTTTGCTTACACACAGTTTAATGTAAAAGCAGTTTTATTTTAAACAATTCAGTTTAGCATAAGTACACAACTTAGTTCTATTTAACCGATAGATAGGACCCTTATCAAGTGCTACCATTCCGGGTCCGAGTGGATATAGGAGCATTCCCCAAAGTTCTAGCATTACTGGAACCTCAACATTAGATTGTTTAGTGTCATATCCAGGACACTCGTTGTGAGGGGGGGTGTTACAACTCTGCAGAGATGCAGTTGGTGTATTCTACTGCCCCAGCCGACTGAGCAGTTCAGTTTGGGAGTTGGAATACTTAAAAAGCTTCTGACATAGTTGATATTTCTACGGTCTTAGTGATTCGTTGTCACGTTATCCTGATCTGTGATTTTTATACCTTCGAACCAGCAGCAAAGGACAGCACGTTTAAACATGACGACAACTGCCTACGATGAACTCTCTCACTCAAAAGATTTATTGAACACAGAAAATGCCCAATAATCTTTGGCGTTGTCTTATTCATATCCTAGACAAAGAACAACGAATTTCAAATTACGTGTGCTCGGATTGCAACATCGGTATTTTCGGACAATTACTAAAAAGTCTTCATCGTCAGCTGCAACAAATTGCTCGAGGCATGAAAAGGCTGCGAAAACTTCATCTCTAAATCTCTGTCTTTCATCTTTGATAAAATATTTACAAGTGTAAAGCTTAATCATTGTACTGATCTGTCGGCAGAGTTAAGAAAAGACTGACTGCATCCCTACAGAGCAGTACGACTCCTCAAAAGGCTGCATTCAGTATGAGACTAAAGTAAATATGGTGGTGAGAATCCACTTCTGGAGGTCTTGAAAGTGTTAAGCACCTCTTTATTGCCATTACTTCCTGGTCGACTCTGACATGAAGTGGTAATTGGTTTGTTGTGCTTTATGGCATATCGACATTTAAAATTCATTTACTGCCAGATTCAATTGATATATATATATATATATATATATATATATATATATATATATATATATATATCTTATCCAAAATGATCTGAAGAAGTCCTGTTACTTTTTTCGTGTTTTTGAAAACCTCAAAAATGCGTAACAGGATTGAAATAAATTTATAATCCTATGTGACCGGTTTCGTTGTTTTTCTTAAAGAATTTATTGCTCTGTATTATTGGTACATTGAGCTCTTTACCAGGAAAATTTAAATATTCATTCATGAATAATTTCTTGTCCTGATGGAATTACTCCCAACTCCGGTTTAACTGGACCAAATATATATATATATATATATATATATATATATATATATATATATATATATATATATATTTCTTTAAGAAAAAAACAAAACCGGTCACATTAGGATTATAAATTTATTTCCATCCTGTTATGTGCTTTTTGATAAAATAAAAAAACACGAAAAAAAAATTAACTGGACTTCTTCAGATCTTATATATATATATATATATATATATATATATATTCTTCAGATCTTATATATATATATATATATATATATATATATATCCAACTGACCTAAAGTCAACCTAGTTTCGATCCCAACAAGAAGCATCTCGCGTGTCGAGCTATATTATGATACAACGAAATAGTCAGTCTATGGATGGCAATATATATTCTCAACACAGTGGGTTGAACACTCGTGTGGGGAATTGCTAGCTGCTACATACACATAAATATAAAGTCCTTTACATGAATTGGGCACTCCGGTAGCCGATAGCGTTTATGTAAATAATATATACGTGAAAAATTCCTTCGCTTATGGTGAAGAGTTGTAATATAACGAAACACACTGTCGTTCGATGACAATATATATATATATATATATATATATATATTGTGAACAAATAGTTTGTAGGTAACATTTTTAACGAGCCAGAGCTAAATTGTTCGAGCAGACTTAAATGGTTTCAAGTATTCCTATTTAACATCAATAATTGATTCAACTTTTTTTCATTCGTTTGCACACAGTTAAATGATTCTAAGTATTACTATTTAATAATAATTCAATTTAACATCAGTCATTTGTTGCACACTGTTAAATGGTTTCAAGTGTAGTAAATGATTAAATATTCTTATTTAATCCATCGATGGAACTCTATAAGGTACTTCGAGTCACCTCGGGTCAGAGTGGACATTGGAGTAATGGAAATGGAGGTGTACTCAACATTCCCCAAAGCTCCAGGATTAGAGCCTTAGCAAGAGATTTTAAAGTGTCATATCCAGAATACTCGTTGGGCAAGGGGTCTTACCCCCCCCCTGCAGAGATGCAGTCATCTGACTATGCTGTGAAGTGGTAGTACATATTTAAGTCCCATGAATGAGTCAAATAGATCTGTTTGAAAATTATTTGTATTAGATAGGAATACTTTATACCATTTTGACTGCGTACAAACCAGTATTTATAGACAAATGGTGTAATGGGGAGGTGCTCGTGGTGTAATGGTTATCGTCGTAGAAAATAGACACGGCGACACGAGTTCAAATCCTGTACGAGACTGATTGCATTTCACATAGCACTAATACCCTTAAGAAAGGTATGATCCAATTATTCTCCCTCCATCTATGGGTAAATAGTAGGGCAGACTGGGTTCTTCAGCCTTGGTGATGCAACTAGTCTAGGAGAAGGAAAACTCTGAATTCAAACTTCGTTTTAAAATGACCTTGTGTCATATCCTGCCTGAGCGAAGGGGTTGGGTAAATATGATAGACAAATAAATTGTACAATTAAAAAATCAAAAGAATATTGAAAATATTGTGATTACAATCAAACATTAACAAAATAATCAAATTCCGGAATTAGATCACCCATAAAGAGTTGACATGCCATTATACATATCAAACCAATAGATAGTTATGATTACAATCAAACATTGATAAATGGATCAAATTTTAGATTTAATTAACGTATAAGTAGCTTATAAATCAAACCAATGAAATAATTGTAATTACCTGCCTCATTAGGTATTACTTTTCCCTGACCCTGCAAAACAGTACTGCAAGGAACTCTACGAGATATTTACCCAGCTATGGATAAAATAGAACCACTACTATTCTTCTACAAGAATAACTTTGGTATTAAATTACCGACGAAAGTTGATATGCTATTAAACAAAGAAACCAAACGAAACGAAGGCATCAAATGATTTCTTCTGGGATCTTAGGCTGGTACATTAACAATAAGTCTAAGTAGTGTTGACTCACTGGGCTTACACTTTCTATAAATGTTCAAATGAGGTCAATGGAAATTCAATGCACTGAGCAAGAAGGTGAATTTTTCTACATATTCCAGCAAACATTTGCTGACATCTCGAGTAAGATAGATTGTCCTTCTGAGAGATTGTTACTGCAAAAGGATGTATATGATGTATAATGATGCTAATTTATGGGTATGCGAGAGAGTACCTTTGTCAATGATCGAACTGAGTTTTTCCCCGGCAAAACGCTGCAGAAACCATCACACTGCCTTCACCGAATTATCATCTTCCCATTGTTCATAGAATAATTTACATTATTAGGAACATAGTCTTCTTTGTATAAACTCAAGATTACAGACGCTGCATTCTCAAATATATATTTGGGTTATTCAATCTCATTTAACGAGAGTTGACTATCCTCGTTCCGCTGTCCGTTTAATTCACCTTCGTAATCCTCGTTTTAATATCTGCTGAATCTGTGCCCAAAGATTAAACTTACGTGCTTCAAGAAGACTTCAATTTGAAACTTCAAATCAACGCCTTAATCCTATTGCCCAAAGTTCTGTGAGGCAGTTACATAATTTTTTAAGAATATTAAACCTAATACCATTCTGTCTTACTCGAGTAGATGGAGTCTACCTGAAAGTCGTGAGTTCAGTCCCTGGACATATATTCAATGGAAATAAAGTTACGTGGTGCCTTCAATAATTTCCTGAATTTTTTGTAAAGGCATTTAAATTGTCGTAGATTCTTGAAAATTCAGTATCTTGTTGCTATACATCTTATTAGCTGACTGACCAATTTTTATGATTTCAGCTTCAAAGGAACAGCTACAGCAGCAATTAGAAAACACCCTACTAAAGCCTGATTGTCACAGCTGGTGAATTTCAAAAATGCAATCTGACACTTTAGAAAAACGATATGCAATAAAATTCTATATTAAACTTGGAAAAAATGCCACAGAAACGTATGGAATGCTTCAAACTGCTTTTCGACCATCTTGCATGAATCGAGTATCAGTTTTTCAGTGGCATAAGAGATTCAAGGAAGGCAGAGAGTCTGTAAGGGAAGATGAGAGCTGTGGGAGGAGTAATAAAGTCAATAGACCAGAGTTGATTGACCAAAGGGTTAGGGTTAGGGTTACTATGTTGAGGTTTTAAGGGAGTTTAGGAAGAGATTCGCTCGGAAGATGCCAACACTTTTCAAATTGGGTCAGTGGCATTTCCACCAGAACAATGCATCAGTCAACAACTCCATCCTTGTCACAGTCTATTTGACCAAGATCGTCATCAAGACAGTTCCTTACCCTCCCTATAGTCGAGACCTTGCTCCCTGTGACTTTTGGTTATTTCCTAAGCTCAGAGTCTGTCGTGCATTGCAGCCAGAGGAGATTACTTCGAAGGGGACTAGAGTTTCCTGTGTGTACTATCAATAAAAGTTCCCATACGATAAAAGTCAGGAAACTTATTGTATGCTCCTCGTATATTCAGGACACTCGTTGGGAGAGTCTTACTCCTTTGCAGAGATGCAGTCAGTGTATTCTACAGCCCCAACTGATTGAGCAAAGCATTACTCGAGCCTTACCATCAGATTGTTTAGTGTTATATTCAGGACACTCGTTGGGAGAGTCTTACTCCTTTGCAGAGAAGCAGTCGGTGTATTGTACAACCCCAACTGATTGGGCCAAACATCACTCGAGCTTCACCCTCAGATTGTTTCGTGTCATATTTAGAACACTCGTTGGGAGAGTCTTACTTCTTTGTAGCCGCCAGATCTGCATAAAATTACAGAACTATGCTACAATTGTCCAAATAATGCTTTTCTTTCTCTACAAAGACAAAAGCTTCAAGAAATTTTTTTGAAATATTAATTGAACAGAGTTAATGGAACTCACATTAAAACCAGAAAGAGATTTACTGTACATACGTGAACAGACTCTTTCCAAAGGATTTACTCCGTTAACTGTCAGTTGATATTGTATTTTACGAGAACTTCGCAGTCATATTTACGAGCAAATTCATCAGCAAAGTATCTTTTAGCAACGACTGTTCAAATTGGGCGTGGAGGGATTCCAGATCGTGGTTGAGATTAAGAAGTACGTAATTGGGTAGCTTAGAGTGATCCTGAAAGATGATTTCACTGATTGTGTTGAAATGTGAAAATAGTGCGTAGAAAAATGTGTTAGTTACCAAGAAGAGGGGTGAATTCATACCTCCAAGCAAGGAGATCAGCAAAGTCTCTGCACTCAATGACTGTTCATAGTGTGTTGGGGATTTTTTAAAAATCGTGATGAGGCAGATGATAGTGATCCCGAAAGATGATTGTTTTGAAATATGAAAGTGATGAAGAGAAAAGTGTATTAGTTCCAAAGTTCCAAAGAAGTATACTTTGAAATGACCTCAGGTCCGCACCCGGGGTCATTTCAAAGTACACTCCTTTGGAACATCATTTTTCAAAGTATACTCCTTTGGAAGATCATTTGCCATTTCGAAACACACCACATGTAGGGGGTGTCCTCATGGCGTAATGGTTAAAGCGATGGACTGCGGAATCGTAGTACGCGAGTTCGTACTCCAGTCGCGCTATTACGTTCACTTTCGGGCAAATACCCTCGGGAAAGGTATGAACCCCCTTATCCTCCCAGCTATGGGTTAAATAGTACCAGTACTGTTCTTCTAGGAGAATGGCTTTGGCATTAAATAACCTATAAAGAGTTGATATGCCATTAAACAAAGAAACCAAACCAAACCAAACACCACATGTACATATTTAGGTATGTACGTATGTATGCATCCGCTCGGTCAGGATATGACACAAGGTCAATATTTAAGTGGATTTTAACAGGTTTGAATACAGTTTTCCTTCTTCTAAACTGGTTGCCTACCCTATCATAATAGAATAACTGGATTCATACCTTTCCCTAGTATATTAGCGCTATGAGAAGTGCTAACAGTCTCGTCGAGGATTTGGACTCGTTTTGCCGTGTCCACTTCCTGCGACGATAACCGTAACACCACGTATTAATTTACGAAGCTTTTTACTCCGATGTGACACAAGGTCGAATAAATGGGGCACCCGATGAGACTTGAACTCACCAGAGAAGGTTTTCCAGTCTCGCTTGCTAACCATTACACCACCCGAGGTGTCCACAGTACGTACGTATGAATGTAATTTAATGTGATATGATGTCGAGTGTGTGTGAGTATGTAGGAGTGTGTATGTATGTGTGTACGCTTTTTTCGGTGTTATAAGTGGCCTCGTATTTGTGTTAACATAGACCTTTGTGCAAATAATAGGCACAAAGATATCCAGGCCATAACAACGAATAAAATGTTAAAAATAAATCTTTAAATAATTTTCCAGAAAAAAAGGATCAACGTGATTGGTAGATATTTATGTCACAAGAAAGCTTCTGCCAAAATCAGCTTCTGTTCTGTAATCTGATTGGTTATTACTGGCAGGTGGGGATACCTCGAAGTGCATGCATCCTCAATATGTGAGCAAAAAGAAAACCACGCAGAGAAATTTAGAACTCTTTTGGCAACTGAGGAAGGAAAAAGCAAGTGTCCGTAAAGATGGATGATCAGAAATAATGAAGAAGAACAAAAAATTAAAAGAAGACATTTCAGAAATAAAAACTAAAATTTGTCAGCTTGAAATAAGACGAGGTTTTGCGGGTTTTATTTATTTTTTATTTTTTTTTAATAATAGAAGTAAGCCAAAGAAATCTTCCGCATTTAAAACGCGGAGGGATATATTTCATCATCGAGTGGGATGGGTGAGGTTCCTTTTCACGTTTGACATTAAGGTATTACACCTGTGTAAGCAAACAATGATACAAGATCGTATGTATGAGGCATCTCCCAAAGAATGAATTCAATAACAACAGCATGTTTTCAATTGTTCTACAAAAGAAGGCAAATCTGTTGTGAGTTTACTTTTTGGCAAGTACATTAAACTTCTTGCCATTAACCTTCATGTACATATAATAATAATAATAATAATAACAAACGGATCACCTAATCCCGGCCAGAAGACCAGACTTAATGATAATAAACAAAGAAAAGAGAACTTGCGAAATAGTTGACTTTGCTGTCCCGGCTGACCACAGAATAAAACTGAAAGAATATGAAAAGAAGGATAAGTACCTCGACCTTGCTAGGGAATTGAAAAAAACTGTGGAACATGCAGGTGACAATTATACCAATTGTAGTTGGTGCGTTTGGAACAGTAACTAAAGGATTACTAAAAGGACTGGAGGACTTGGATGTTGGTGGACGAGTGGAGACCATCCAAACGACAGCATTGTTGAGAACGGCCAGAATACTGAGAAGAGTCCTGGAGACTTGAGGAGACTTGCTCTCATTCAAACTCAAGTGAAAAACCATAAGCTAAAGCTGATGTGAAAAACTCTCAAGGATTAAATATTAATAATAATAATAATAATATATATATATATATATATATAATCACTCACACAGACGTGTTCACACACATATCTCTCTGTCTGTCTGTCTGTCTCTCTCTCTATATATATATGTGTGTGTACTGCATATCTTCAACTATTAAACAAAACAAGCTAAAAGCTCACCAGAATATAAACCTTCACCAAATTTGTGTGTGTACTTAAGATATATTCTGCGCGTTCAAAAGTATTGATGAAATTCAATAAAACTTTCGAATTGAACACTATACAAATTATTAATTTTCAAATTTTCGCCTGCCAACTTAGAGCACACCACCAATAAAGATTTATGGGGATCTGTGTTTACTTTGAACAAATATTGAATTTCCTGCTCTCATGTAAGAAGGATTTTACAATGGAGAAGGCAAAAGAGCTTTCTTTAAAGTTCTTAGAGTAAGAAGTGATCATTGGCTTAATGAGTGAAGTGTTTACCAATAGCCCGAGAGACTGCAGTTCAATCCCAGGTCGAGTCATACCAACGACGCAAAAAAAAAAAATGCTACTTGATGCCTCCTTGCTTAACACTCAGCATTGTAAGGATCAAGGGTAAAGAAGAGCAATCCAGGGAATGTTGTAGCACCCTCTTCTAGACCTCGGTGTAGTAGGTATTGAGAAGGGAATCTTCGGGTCACCCTCGATTAAGGTCGTCAACTTTACTTACTTATATTTGGGGTATGGGATATCAAATCATATCTAATGAACTTATTTCCTTCACAACGATCAGAGCCATTATTCGAAAATAGAAATATTTGTGTGGATCTGCTCCAAACGGGACGTCGTCGTGAATTTAGTAAATGAGTAAATCCAGTTTGACAGGGTGTAATTCGAAACCCAGTGACTATCGTGGAAGAACTTCAGAAGATTTTCAAGCAGATGGTAAAACAGTAAACCAAGATACAATTAATCGGATTACTCACCGTGAAGAACTACAATTTGGGGCTCCAGGGAAACCCCATCTTTTGGATATCTGGGGTAGTGTGTAACCCAATACGGTAGTACCTGTTAAGGTCCTATCTATGAGTCAAATAGTTTTAGATTTTTTTTTTCGATAGGACCGTGTGCAAAACGAAAAAAAACCCCACTTCAGAAACTACAAAAAAAGAAAATTTAAATGTGAAAGAACAATGAACGCAATTCTCTGACTTCCAGGCATAAAATAACTATAGCTTGGTAGACAAGTCATTAAAATCAATTAAGTATTCTTTAAAAAATAACCATGTTTAACTGTATAAAGCAGAAATCTAGTCGATAACAAAAGGCATAGTCTTTATTCTTTATTTTCTTACGCAGTCGGCGGGGGCTGTACAATACACCGACTGCTTCTCTTCGGAGGGGTCTTAGCCTCTCCCAACGAATGTTCTGGATATGACACTAAACAATCTGATGGTGAGATTCCAGTAATGCTGAAGTTTTGGGGAATGCAGAGTACTCCTTCATCGCCATCACTCCCAGGTCCACTCTATGTATGGGTCAAATAGAATTAAACTGTGTTGGTTGATATGGGACTGTTTTGACATTTATTCTGCGTACATATGCTAAACCAAATTGCTTGAAATAGAACGGTTCTGACATGTAAACGGCGTACTTATGCTAAGATGAATTGTTTGAAATAGAACTGTTTATATCTTTAAAAATAGATTTGGCATTAATAACCCACAATGGTTGATATGCCATAAAATCAAACCAAATCAAACCAAACCAAACCAAACCAAATCCTTATTTTCACTATCTACAAGATTTTCACGCCCGTTTTAACGTGTTTTTTTTTTCCACAGAAATATGAATGACATTAAGTCTCCACAGGACTTTTCTAAGAATTTTAGCTGTACTTAGTAGCGCTGTAATTTAGATGATCAAAATTTTTTTCTCTGATTTGTTCCTTCAATCTTTTTTCAACGCCTCTAAGAGCCGTTCCGAGGGCACCAGCTACAACTGGAATCACTGTGATCCTCATGTTTCACTTTCTTTCACATCTCTCCACAAAGATCAAGGTATTTATCGATATTTTTCTTTCATACTAAGATGGATGGAACGGTGCAATCCACTGATTGAAAAATTATTTTCTTCTGGTTAATAAATACTAAATCAAGTCTTCTGGCCAAGATTTGGTGATTTGTTTTGTTAGGTCTAAGTCCCAGGAAATTATTATTATGACCTTTTCTTTTATTTTTTCTTGGGGTGTACTTTTCTTTGCCATATCTAGGTCTTCCCATATCTCATATCATCAGCTCATCGCTTGAAATATCCATTAAGTTGTTTACATAGTCGGCTAGGGCTATAAAATATACAGAGGAGTAAGACCTCACTCAACGAGTGTCCTCGATATGACACAAAACTTTCTGATGGTGAGACTCCAGTAACACTGGAGCTGGAGAATGCAGACTTCTCCATCGCCATCACTCCCAAGTCCACTCTGGCTCGGAGTGGTAGCACTTGATAGGGTCCAATCTATTGGCCAAATAGAACTAAACTGTGTATTTATGCTAAACTGAATCGCTTGAAATAGAACTGTTTAGACCTTGAAACTGTATACTTATGCTAAACTGAATTGTTTGAAATGGGACTGTTTTGATATTCAAACTACCTACTTATGCGAAACTGAACTGTTAAAAATAAAACATTTTTTAAATAGAACTAATTTGTGTACTTATGCTAAACTGAATTGTTTGAAATAGATCTGTTATCATATTTACCCGACCCCTCCGCTCGGGCAGGATATGACACAAGGTCAATTTTTTTAGCGGAGTTTAACAGGTTTGAGTTCAGATTTTTCCTTCTCCTAGACTAGTTGCCCCACCAAGGTTGAAGAACCTAGTCTGTCCAACTATTTACCCATAGCTCGAGGGAGAATAATTGGATTCATACCTTTCCCAAGGGTATTAGTGCTATGTGAAATTCAATCAGTCTCGTCCAGGATTTGAACTCGTGTCGCCGTGTCCATTCCCTACGAGGATAACCATTACACCACGGGCACCTGTTATTGACATTGAAACTACGTACTTCTGCTAAACTGATTTGTTTGATATAGAACTGTTTTGAAATTTAACTATTTGTAAAAAAACGAAAGTTATACTAAACTGAATAGTATAAAATTTAAGCAAGATTCCAGGACTTTTCTCAGTATTCTTTATGATCTCAATAGTCTAGTAGTTTGGACTGTCTCCACCCATCCTCTTATTTCGAAGTCCTTCAGTCCTTTTAGTAATCCTTCAGTGACGATACAAAGAACACCAATTACAATTGGTTTCAATGTCACTTTTATATTCCACAGTTTTTTCAATTACCTTGCAAAGTCCAGGTACTTATTCTTCTTTTCACTTTCTTGGAATTTTACTCTGTGGTCAGCTTGGACAGCAAAGTCCACAATTTGGCGAGTTCTCTCTTTTTTTGTTGATTATTATAATGTCTGGTCGTCTGGCCGCGACTAGGTGATCTGTTTGTATGCTAAAATCGCATTGGATTTTTTGTCTCATTCTGCAGGACAGATGCTGGGTTTTGCATATACCATTTGTTTGGAGGGTCGAATTTCAGTTTTTTGCACAGTTCCTTGTGGATACCCTTGCACACCCAGTCATGTCAACTGTCTCTGTGTTAATTTGGTACATTCGCTGATAATGTCATTGATGGTTTCATCTCTATCGTCAGATAACCTAAATCTGCTGTTTTGTTGCATCTTATCTATTTTTCTTTGATATGGTTGGTTCTTCTAGCATTACTTTAGTCTAATCACCAGAAAATAAAAACGTTAAGAAATTATCGTTGAATTAGGAAGCAGCGTCGCATCAACCGAACACGAGGTTAACGAAAGCATGGACAGCTATCAACAGGCTATCGATTATATGGAAATCAGACCTAACCGATAAAATGAAACGCAGTTTCTTCCAGGCAGCGGTCACATCGATACTGCTATATGGGTGCACTACATGGACTCTAACAAAACGGCTGGAGAAGAAGCTAGACGGCAATTACACAAGAATGCTGCGAGCAATCTTGAACAAGTTCTGGCGGCAACACCCCACAAGACACCAACTGTACGGCCACCTGCCTCCTATCACGAAAACTATTCAAGTTAGACGAACCAGACATGCAGGACACTGCTGGAGAAGCAGAGACGAACTCATAAGTGATATACTCTTATGAACTCCCACACATGGCCGTGCAAAAACAGGATGACCAACACGAACATACATTCAACAACTATGTGAGGATACGGGATGTTGTCCACATGACCTGCCTGAGGCGATGAACGATTGGGAAAAGTGGCGAGAGAGGGTCAGGGATATCCGTGCTACCAGCACGACATGATGAGGATGATGATGATGATGAAATTCGATATAAGTTTTTTCTGATGATGATTTTCAAATAAGAAGATGCAATAAATACACAGTTCAAATCAATGGTTGCCCAGTCAGCAGGGGCAGTAGAATACACCGACTGCACCTCTACGGAGGGGGTAAGACCCCCCCCCCAACAAGGGTCCTGGATATGACACTAAACAATCTGACGGTGAAGTTCCAATGATGCTGGGGCTTTGGGGAATACAGAACACCCCTTCATTGCCATTGCTCCGAGGTCCACCCTGACCCGGCGTGGTAGCAAATGATAGGGCCCTATCTATCAATTAAACCGTACTTACATTTAAACTGCGTGCTTATGCTAAACTGAATTATTTGAAATAGAACTGTTTTTTACATTGAAACTGTTTACTCTAAACTGAATTGTTTAACATAGAACGTCTTTGACAATTAACTGTGTGTAAAAAAATCTGTACTTATACTAAACCAAATTAGGTCTGCTTGACTAAACTGAATAGCGCGAAATAGAAATGTTTTTCTCAATTAAACTATACTTACATTTAAACTGCGTACTTATATTAAACTGAATTATCTGAAATTGAACTGTTTTTGGCACTAAACTGAATTGTTATACATAACTGCTTGAATAAACTGAATAGTTTGAAATAGAAATGTTTTTGACAATTAAACTGTGTACTCATGCTAAACTGAATTGTTTGAAATAGAACTGATTATTTACATAAAAATGGATTTGGCGTTAAATAACCTACAAAGGTTGATATACCATAAAACCAATCAAATCAATGGCCTTTTAACGAATAATAAATACATCGTTCCTCCCTGCACCCCCCCCAAAATCTTCCAAGATCAAATTCTGTTTTAATTACAACAAAAGTAAAATTTGGTAAATGTTTTATTTTTTTGCGACGATAACCAAAACCAAAACTTATATACTTAAGGTATACTTAAATCATGGCAATTCGTTTTGATTCGTTTTTACAAAACTTCATGATTCTTTTTATTTAATAACAAAAGAAAATTCATGTCTTGTTCCTGTTGGCAGATTGGAAAATAATTCAAGAAATTGTTTTAAATAAACAAAAATAAATTTTCATTCGTTAGACCGTATGTCATGCTTCTGTATGCAAAATATGAAAAATCTATTTAGTATACGTAACATCGCACGATATGGAATAAAAAATATAATTATATAATTCAATTTAAGTACTGATGTCATATCCAGGACACTCGTTGGAGGGGGGGTCTGCGGAGCAGCAGTCAGTGCATTCTATAGCCCCAGCCGACTGGGCAAGCACACAGTTAAATTGATACAAGTATTGCTGTTTAACCCAGATTATTCGTTTTAATATTAGTTATTTGCTTGCACATAGTTAAAAGGTTACAAGTATTGATATTCAAAATCAATAAGTTTACCTATTACATAGCTCTATTTAATACGATCTGTCTGCACAAAGTTGTGTAATTTAAAAAAAAAAACAACTTATGGTAATCTTTAGTAAATGATTAAACTTTTATATTTGATTGATAGATAGGATTCTCACAGGTACTACTACTTCTGAGTGGACGTGGGAGTAATGGCAATGAAGGGGTACTCCATATTTATTCCCTAAGTTTTCAGGATTGAAGCCGCATCATTAAATACAGCTTAGAGAGGTGCCCGTGGTGTAATGGTTTTCGTCGTAGGAAATGGACACGGCAACACGAGTTTAAATCCTGGACGAGACTGATTGCATTTCATATAGCACCAATACCCTTGGGAAAGGTGTGAATCCAATTATTCTCCCTCCAGCTATGGGTAAATAGTAGGACAGACTAGGTTTTTCAGCAACTAGTCTAGGAGAAAGAAAACTCTGAATTCAAACCTGTTGAACTCCGCTTAAAAATTGACCTTGTGTCATATCCTGCCCGAGCGGAGGGGTTGGTAAATATGATTAATACAGTTTAGTGTCATACTCAGATCACTCGTGGTGGAGGCTGTGTAATATAATTGCGGAGGGATTATTTTTTATATTATCATTTTTCGTTTAATATATCTTGCCTTTCGGTTTAGTTAGGCTGAGAACCTTTCGGCTTAGTGCATGGGTTAGTTAGGTGCACACATTGAGTGAAGGTGTTCACGCGCACGGGGGTAGGGACGGATGTGACAATCAGAGATGTCACAATAAAAACCTCAGATAGGAAATGCGACCGGGGACGTGAATGACGTCATGCCCAGAAGCGACGAGCTGAGGATTTTGGGATTTGAAAAAAAAAAAGCAGTTGAGATTCGAGTTTAGAAAAAGGTAGTCGATTTTTGATTTCGCCGAGGCGAGACCAGTTGGGGTCTACGAAATGTGCCGCGCGTTTGTTGAAGAAATTGTTTCTCTCTCTCCTTATGTCGAAAAACCTTAAACTCAAAAAGGTAAATAAAAGTTTCGTACCTGAACCAATTTCGTGTTTTTCGGATTCCTATATGCCTATGAACATTCGTGAACGTTTTCCGTATCTATATGAATATGTCTATTTCATATACTTATATCTGGTTATGTAACATTTGAAATATTCTACAGCCCAAACTGGACAAGGTGGTCACTAGCCTGACTAGCACATATTTTTTTATTATACTGAATGGTGACATCTCACTTACTTTATTACCCTGTTAAGAAGTTTTACAGCGCGACACGTGTTTACATATATGTTTAACTTTAACGCCAAATGAAATGAAAGGGAAATGGGAAAAAAAATTACAATATTTGTCCATATACTAATTTTACAATGGGAAATCTGGCGTCTGGTCGACTTTTGTAAGTTATTTTTGTAAATAGCTGTTCTTTCGTATGTAACAGTTAACAAGAATTAAAATGCTGATATATCTAAATAAATCTTATTTGTGGTACCACAGCTCGTATGTCTGTGTTAAGAAAGTCGGCTTTGGTTAAGTTATTTGGTTTAATAACAAATTACCTCTTTGGGGTTATATCATGTCAAACCCTCTCTCTTCCTCTCTCTACACACAAACACACACACACACACACACACACACATATATATATATATATACTTTAAAGAAAAAACCAAAGACCGGTTATTTTAGGATTATAAATTTATTTCCATCCTGTTTTCGTTACTGGTGTGAACCAAAAACACGAAGAAAAATATAACAGGACTTCTTCAGATCCAATGGATAAATAAAACTGAATAGACACGTGAGGGGGAAGGAAGGGAGGAAGTGATTTAAAGAGTTACCTCCTCGTTTTATTGAATTTCCGTTTTTTTATTTACCTATTTATTTTATTTTCAAAATTCTTCCGTCAGTTATAATTACGGTAATTTAACTTTTTTATTTATTTAATTTTATTTATTTTCATCACATTGAGCTCTCCACCAGGAAAATTTAAATGTTCAGCTCCTGAATGATTTTCTTGTCCTGAAGGAATTACTCCCAACTCTGGTTTAACTGAACCGAATAATACTATATATATATATATATATATATATATATATATAGTAAAAGTAAAGTTGGCGACCGTTGTCGAGGTTGACCAGAAGGCTCTTTTTTCAATAGCTACTACACCGAGGTGTTGGGGAGGGCACTACTCTTTTCTCTGGATTGCTCCACTTTACCCTCGATACGTACCTTATATTGCTGAGTGTTGAGGAAGGAGGTATCAAGTACCATTTTTAAAGTCTTTGGTTAGACGCGACCTGGGATTCAACCCAGGTCTCTCGGACCATTGATGAACACTCTACCCACTAGTATATATCAAGTGAATACTTTCTAGTTAAACAGGTTAGAGCTTATTTTGTTTGCATACACTTAAATGGTTTCAAATATTATTTATTGTTTAAACACTAAAATGGTTTCAAGTATTGATATTCAACACAAACAATTATTTTTGTACCGAGTTAAATGCTCTAAAGTTTTGCTATATAAAGATGACAATTTTATTGAATTTTAATTGTTAGATTTGCCCACAGTTAAATGGTTTCAACTCTTTCAATATAACAGGAGTAATTATATTTAATATTACTCATTTGTTTGCACACAGTCAAGTGGTTTCAAGTATTGGTATTTAATTATTCTATTTGATATTAAAAATGATCCCTTGTAAAAAAAAGAAAAAAAGAAAGAAGATTGAACAGTTCTATTTGATCCATAGATCGCGCCCTGACATGTATAACCACTTCTGGTCGGAGTGGACCTGGGAGTAAAGGTTATGAATGGGTACTTCAAATTATCCAATATCCAAAACTGAAGCCTTACCAATAGCTATGTATTTGTCGCTGCCTCCCACCAGACACGACTTGACACAAGGTCAAAAGCCCGAAGGCCGATTAAAGTGGGGATAAAGGGGAGGGGAGGTCGGGAACGAGCCGAGACTCGAACCCTGCTTGTCTGTGCTGCTCATCGGCTCACTTAGTGCAATGTGAGCCTGATGAGGCAAGCAGTTTCACGAACCCAAATGTGGGTCCGGGCACGTATGCCAGTTTGCAGCTTAAACTAGACGCATAGTCTAGTGCCGTACAAGGGGGACAAAGGAGACAAATATGCAGCTCGCCCACCCGAAAGTAGCCTAGTCGAAACTAGGTGCCTAATTAAAGGCCCCAAGTCTGCCATTGTTCCTTTTCCAGGGCCACGCTCCGGACTGAAGTCCAGAACAGGCCCCGGGGCGCTCGCCAGGAGCTCGCCTCCTTACCAATAGCTATAGTTTAATGTCATACTCATAACAGTTATGAACAAAGTAAAATAAAAAGTATATGATAATACATTCAATATATATATATATATATATATATGCTGTGAGTGTGTGTGTGTGTGTGATGGGAAGGTAGATGTTAGTTTCAAACGAGGGGTCAGGAAGATAAACAAACACTCGGGAGACGCGGAAAGAGACGGTTATATAAGGAAATGCGCCAGGGGGTGATTCGTAACGGATTGGCTCGGGGCGTGGATACCCACGAGCAGTGTTAGCAGCTGGAGTTGAATGCAAACATTGCTCACGTGACCTAGTGAAAGACGCGGGAAAATAACGAAAGGGGTGTGTTCTTTCTGAAGGTGAAGCAACAGCAGGCAATAACATTAATGACAACAAGAAAAAAAGAAAAAAAAACGGTTAAAAACAGAAGAGAGAAAAATGAAAAACGGTGAGTAAGAAAATAAGAAGAATCCTACCCATCCCCCCAAAAAAAAATAAATTGGAGAAGGAGTAAAACGAGAGGAGGAGTAAAAAAAGGGAGGAATAATGTAAAACGGAGGGGTAAGAAAGAAAATTCAGAGAGTTAAAAGTAAACCTAGAGAGGGGGTAAAAAGATGGACGATTTGGAAGGTAGGAATACTGAGACAGGAACAGTTCAAAAAGAAAGAGGGCAATTAGGGAGATGGGAGAAAGGAGATAGATCGTAAAAAATATTGCTTCAAGTAAATTTTCTTCTGAAAATAATTTGCATACACTTATATATATATATATATATATATATATATATATATATATATATATATAGAATTAACTTAAATCGCTAGTCGAAAATCTTCTACTAAAGTTTCACCTTAACGGATCATCAGGTAGCTTCGCGATGATCCGTTAAGGTGAAACTTTAGTAGAAGATTTTCGACTAGCGATTTAAGTTAATTCTATAATTGGCTCCATTGGTTAATGTTGAGCACTTTAGTAATTATAGCATTGCAGTATTCGCGGAGGGTTTTTTGGTTTTCTTTTGGCCACTGACTAAGTACCCCTTGATTTTTTTCAAGGAGTAGGACGAGGTTGGTCTTTTCTTTCTTTTTTACCCAAAAAACTTTTCTCTTTTTCCTCTGGACCGTGATTCGAGATATTTTTTTTTTCTCTTGTTCCTGACCAGGGGTTTTTTGTTTTTTTCTGGTACCGTGAATACTGGTAGATATTTGATTAGTAAATATATATATATATATATACACGAAAGAAAACAAAAATGATGTCCGAGCTTTTATCGTTTTTCTTGTATTTTCTAGTTTTTCGAAAAAAAACAAAACAAGAGAAACAATAAAAGCTCGAACATGATTTTTGTTTTCATTCATTGCTTGTGATTTTTTCTGCCTCTCCCTGCTAAATATATATATATATATATATATATATATATATATATATATATATATATGACGCACAGCTTGCACAGATCTCCCTGACTATCTCTCGCCAATCGTCCCTATCATCCATTACTCCCGGCAGGTCTTCTAGACTATATCTTGGGTCCATACAGATGGTTTGGTTTGGTTTGGTTTGTTGGGTTTTATGGCATATCAACCTCTTTTAGGTTATTTAACGCCAAATCCATTTTTATGTATTTTACTTTTGTTGTAATTAAAACAGAATTTGATCTTGGAAGATTTTGGGGGTGGGTGCAGGGAGGAACGATGTATTTATTATTCGTTAAAAGGCCATTGATTTGTTTGGTTTTATGGCATATCAACCTTTGTAGGTTATTTAACGCCAAATCCATTTTTATGTAAATAATCAGTTCTATTTCAAACAATTCAGTTTAGCATGAGTACAGAGTTTAATTGTCAAAAACATTTCTATTTCAAACTATTCAGTTTATTCAAGCAGTTATGTATAACAATTCAGTTTATTGTAAGTACAGTTTCAATGTCAAAAACAGTTCAATTTCAAATAATTCAGTTTAGCATAAGCACCCAGTTTAAATGTACGTACATTTTTATTGTGAAAGATTTTTATTTCAAGCTATTACAGTTTAGTCGAGCAGTTCTAATTCAATTTAGTATGAGTACAGATTTTGTTTTCACACAGTTAAATGTCAAAACAGTTCTATGTTAAACAATTCAATTTAGTGTAAATGAAGTTTCAATGTCCAAAACAGTTCTATTTCAAATAATTCAGTTTAGCATAAGCACGCAGTTTAAATGTAAGTACAGTTTAATTGCCAAAATATTTCTATTTCAAGCTATTCAGTTTACTCAAACAATTCAGTTTAGCATAAGTATGCAGTTAGTTCTATTTAACCCATAGATAGGGCCCTATCAGGTGCTACCACGCCGGGCCAGAGTGGACCAGGGAGCAATTGCAATGAAGGGGTGTTCCGTATTCCCCAAGGCCCCAGCATTACTGGGACCTCACCATTAGACTGTTTAGTGTCATATCCTGGATGCTCATGGGAGGGGTCTAACCCCTCTGCAAAGGTGCAGTCGGTGTATTCCACAGCCCCAGCTGACTAGGCAAGGGTCCATACAGAAGTGCTGGTTGTATGTTCTTCTTGGTCGGCCAAACCTGGCACGTCCATGTGAAGGGGTTCATAGGAATACGTCACTCGTGAATTCGTCCTTTCTTCTCCATTTATGTCCCGCTGGTCTTATTTTCCTTATTTGGATGGTTTTAGAGATAGGAGATAGGTGGTCGTACACATGTTCTTTCATGGGATGTTGCTTCCTGGAAGAAATTACATTTGCGAGAAATATTGAACAAGTCCTGGCGGCAACACCCAACAAGGCACCAACTATACGGCCACCTGCCTCCCATCACGAAAACTATCAAAGTTAGACAAACCAGACATGCAGGACCCTGCTGGAGAAGCAGGGACGAGCTCATAAGTAATGTACTCCTATGGACCCCCACATATGACCAAGCAAAAGCAGGATGACCAGCTCAAACATACATTCAGCAGCTATGTGAGGATACGGGATCTAGCCTTGAAGACCCGCCAGAGGCGATAAACGATAGGGAGAAGTGGTGTGAGAGGGTCAGGGATATCCGTGCTAGCGGTACGACATGTCCTGCATGTCTGGTTCATCTAACTTGGATAGTTTTCGTGATGGAAGGCAGGTGGACGTATAGTTGGTGCTTTGGCTTCAAGCCTTGCACATATGAATGATTTTTACGCTATTATATTGTTCCAAGTATTCTTATCTAATACCAAGTTGGTTTCTTTAATGGCATATTAACCACCGTTGGTTATTTAATTCTAAATCGGTCCCAACAGAATAACAGTAGCGATACTAACCCATTGCTGGGATGGGAACAAATGCGTTTATACCTTTCTCAAGGGTATTTGTCCGCAAGTGAACAGAATAGTTGACTAGAGTTTGAACTCGATTATTGCATTCCAACACGTTAACCACTACGCAACAGTGATTTCCCCACTTTCTTTTTTTTTTTTTTTACAATTATATGGTTTTAAGTATTATTATTCAATATTAATGATTGGTAAACAGATCTATCTGAACCATAGTTGGGACTCTTATAGGTACAACTATTCCGAGTCATAGTGAACCTGCGAGGAATAGCAACGAAAAGGATGGTTCCAGACTCCCTGGAGCAACAGAAATCATTCGTCACGCATTTTTGGGTGTGGAGTATCATCACTATGCAGGGCATAGGCCCCACTGAAAAGACGGGTGGCTGAAATTACAATGAAAGAGAAATTAGAGAGACGTGTGGATTAAGAAAGAGAGGAGTTTTCCTTCTCTTAGACTGGTTGCCAAACTAAAACTAAAGCATTCTGTCTTACTATTTACCCATATATTAGGAGGAGAACATAAGAATCCATGCTCTTCCCAGGGCCATTAGCGGGAAGTGGAATGTCCATTTATATATATATATATATATATATATTATAACAGTGTTGGTTGTCACTATGTCACTTCGTGGGTTTTTGGCAAACTAAATGTGATATAATTTAGAGAGAGCTCAATATCTGTGATAGAGCTCACGGTCACATAAGAGGACTTCCATGGGGCTTTCCAGAAGTTTTTGGAACGGTTCAACAAGTGCATTGCAGCCGGAGGAGATTACTTCGAAGGGGACTAGAGTTTCATGTGTGTACTATCAATAAAAGTGCCCATAGGAAAAAAGTCTGGAAACTTATTTAATGATCCTCGTATATTTAATAGCATGGAAGCTTATATATATATATATATATATATATAAATGGACATTTCACTTAACACACACACACGTGTGAGTGTGTGTGTGTTATACATATATGTGAATATATATATATATGTGTGTGTGTGTGTGTGTGTGTGTTTACATATGACGTTTTTATTGTATAATAAGTGAGGAAAGGAATTAAAATACACCACTGAATTAAGTGCATTGATGAAGAAGGAGATTATGAATATATATTTGGACAAAATGAATACTTTTGTCATAGTTGGGATATATATTATATATATATATATACAATAATAAAAAGGGCTTGGGGCCACCTGGCAATTTTTAAAAAGAACACGCATTAAATGAGATAAATTTTTATTTTTTTAGAGGAAAAGATAAAATTTCTATAACTCCAGTAAATTTGCTTGAATTTTTCTAAAAATAATCAATTGACTCTAAGAAATATAATACATCATCACATTTTGCTTTTGTCGATAAAATAACTACCTCACTTAAGTACTGTTTCAGAAATTCTTGTCATTCCTTTTTATAAAAAGTAAAAGACAAACCTTCCGAAGCATTCTTCAAGCACAGAAAGAACTTACCATTTGGACATTTTTTGAACACTTCAACCCAATTCATTCTGTCCTAATGTAACATAGGACAAAAAAACAAAAACAAAACAAAACAAAAGACGTTGTGTCTAAAAGAAAGGCATTCGCAGAAAAGAAACACTCAAAACTTGAATTTCAAGGAGGAAAATAGTAGTCGCTTTTATTCTTGGAGACTACAGCGGACTGTAGTTAAAAAAAGTTTGTTCAATAGCGTTCTTCATCCCTCCTCTTCTTGGCGATGACGGCGGCGTTGTTATCGTTGGCTCATTGATACTTTCATATCAGTCGAATTGCTAACAGGCTGGGTATGACATGGGTCGGGGCGTCGTGGACCTCTGTTTAACCTGTTTGGAATCCTATCTTGAACTGCTAAAATCTCGGTACTTGGTTTCCTTATAGAGCGATTTGATGGATCAATTCGAAGGTTCCCGAAGGTTCGATGATCACCAGTGAAAACAGTAGTGTAGCACGTGAAAGTTCACGCGTGATTATATTAAAATCACGCTTGAACTCTACAGGTCACTCTGCCTGCACGAGCGAGGTTCGTGACATTTTTGATCGTCAGACCCATGTACACAATGGCTGATGACAGCTGATGTGCTCGCACGTTTTCCAACCTTGAGACCGCCGCAACTCAACGACAGCGCCCGTCCGTAATAGTATACGAACTCAATGGCTGAGAAGTCAGGAGATTGAAGCGGCTAAATCATAATTTTCAAAATGTTCTTCCTTTTCGTTGCTCAAAATAATTTTAACATAATTTTGAGGAATGTTTTGGATCATTGTCTTGTTGAAAGATAATTTTTTCCCTATTTATGCATGAAGCAGATGGTATAGCATCAAATGATACAGTTCTTTTTTATGATTCCCTTGACCTAAATCAAATCTTCAGCCCTCTCTCCCTAAAACACCAACCCACCATCACAGGCCAACCAAAAGGCTTACCTTTTTTTAATCATACGAGGATCATTAAATAAATTTCCAGACTTTTTTAGTATGAGCACTTTTATTGATAGTACACACATGAAACTCTAGTCCCTTTGAAATAATCTCTTCCGGCTGCAATAAACTTGTTGTACCGTTCCAACAACTTTTCGAAGGCCCCGTGGAAAATCCTCTTGTGTGCGCGTGTCAATGACCTTCGTCACAGACTCTTTCATCTCCTCAATTGTCTCATAACGACAGTCTCTGAGCTTAGGGAATAACCAAAAGTCACAGGGAGCAAGGTCTCGACTATAGGGAGGGTGACGAACTGTCTTGATGCCCATCTTAGTCAAATAGTCTGTGACATGGATGGTGTTGTGGACTGGTGCATTGTCCTGCTGGAAAAACCACTGAGCCGATTTGAAGAGTGCTGGCCTCTTCCCTAGGAATCTTTTCCTGAACTCTCTTAAAACCTCAACATAGTAACCGTAACCCTAACCCTTTGGCCAATCAACTCTGGTGTATTGACTTCCTTACTCCTCCCACACCTCTCATCATTATCCCTCACAGACTCCCTGCCTTCCTCTTAAAAATCTGATGCTCGATTCATATAAGATGCTCCAAAAGCAGCCTGAAGCATTCCATAAGTTTCTGTGGTATTTTTTCGAAGTTTAAAACACAATTTTAATGGATATCGTTCTTCCAAAATGTCAGATGTATACTTACCAACCCCTCCGCTCGGGCAGGATATGACACAAGGTCAATTTTTAAGTGGAGTTTAACAGGTTTGATTTCAGAGTTTTCCTTCTCCTAGACTAGTTGCCTCACCAAGGCTGAAGAACCTAGTCTGCTCTACATAGCTGGAGGGAGGATTATTGGATTCATACCTTTCCCAAGGGTATTGGTGCTATATGAAATGCAATCAGTCCAGGATTTGAACTCGTGTCGCCGTGTCCATTTCCTACGACGATAACCATTACACCACGGGCACCTCTAACGCACACTCTTCTGTTACTTCCAAAAAGTTCAATTTTGGATTCATCTGTCCTCAATACCTCTTGCCACTTTTCAAAGTCTAGTTCTTGTGTTTTTACCTATAACAGTCTTTTATGCCAATTCAAGGGAGTTTCTTAATGGCTATGCATTTACTAATATTGATTTTTCACTGTTAGGAGCGACACTGGTTGGGGTGCCATCTCATTAAATGATAAAGCTCTGATATCAGAAGACTTGTCTGTATACCTAGGTATAAATATCTCATTTACTGGAAGGTATGGATTGCTACTGACTGGTTAACAGTCATACGTAAATCTTATCTCTTCGATAGATTAAAACGGGAAGTTTTCCAAGCCGTAGCCGTGTACGTACGGATGCTCCATATAGACTTTACCAAAATGGAAACTAAACAAGGATGCTGCATGTTGCTTTAAATAAATCTAAGAAGCCGCGTCTTACGAAATAGCACCTGTACGACCACTTGCCTCCCATCAGACAAACCATTCAAATAAGACGAACAAGACATGCTTTGCACTACTGAAGAAGCAGGGACAAACTCATAAGCGACGTTCTGCCGTGGACTCTGACACATAAACATACCAGCAAAAACTTACGTTCATCAGCTCTGTGTGGACACTTGATGCTGGCTACATGACTTGCTATGAGTGATGGTCAGTATGAATGAAAGGTATGTGAATGTGCGTTGGGAGAAACAGATGGATAGAGTGAAAGAGAGAGTGAGAGAGAGAATGTGTGTGTGTGTGTGTGCGTGAAGAGAATCTAAGCTACTATCACAATTTGATGATGATGACAATGATGATTGTGGGGAAACGAAACCGGCTATATATATATATATATATATATATACGAGGATCATTAAATAAGTTTCCAGACTTTTTTCGTATGGGCACTTTTATTGATAGTACACACATGAAACTCTAGTCCTCTTCGAAGTAATCTCCTCCGGCTGTAATGCACTTGTTGTATCGTTCCAACAAATCTGGAAGGCTCCATGGAAGTCCTCTTGTGTGAGTGTGTCAATGACCTTCCTCACAGCCTCTTTCATCTCCTCAATTGTCTTATAAGGGCAGCTTAGAGAATAACCAAGTCACAGGGAGCAAGGTCTCGACTATGGGGAGGGTGAGGAACTGTCTTGATGCCCATCTTGGTCAAATAGTCAGTGACAAGGATAGCATATTGGATTGGTTCATTGTCCTGCTGGAAATGCCATGGACCCGATTTGAAGAGTGCTGGCTTCTTCCGACGGAATCTCTTCCTGAACTCCCTTAAAACCTCAACATAGTAACCCTGACACTAACCCTAACCCTTTGGCCAATCAACTCCGGTGTGTTGACTTCCTTACTCCTCCCACACCTCTCATCATCCCTCACAGACTCTCTGCCTTCCTTGCATCTCTTATGCCACTCAAAAACTGATGCTCGATTCATGCAACATGGCCAAAATCATTGTGAAGCATTCCATACATTTCGGTGGCCTTTTTTCCAAGTTGAAAACAGAATTTTATTGCATATCGTTCTTCTTTGACTAGCTGTGACAATCAGGTTTTAGTAGGGTGTATTCCAATTACTGCTGTAGATGTTCATTTGAAGCTGAAATAATAAAAATTGGTCAGCCATTTCATAAGATGCATAGCAATAACATAGTGAATTTTCAAGAGTCTACAACAATTTTAAATGCCTGTACATAAAAGTCTAGAAACTTATTGAATGTACCACGTATATATATATATATATATATATATATATATATATATATATGAAAAGTAAATAAAAGATTGTAATCCGACAAAATGTAGAAAAATTCATAACAACGATCCAAGTGGAAGGAGAGATTTATTGAGAGGTCGACACTATAGCGTTTCAGTTCTACTGAACCATTATCAGGACTATAAGAAGAGATATAAGCGATTTTAAGTCAACGATGGGTGTTTAAAAATGCAAAATACAAAAACCATTTGACTTATTAGGAATATTGTATAGAATTTATGTTACGTTTGTTTATCGAGAAAGATTTTGTGACAAAAGGAAGAAAAAGAAAGAAAAAGAAAAAGAGATTTTTATGCTTTCTATTTTTCTTTTTGTTTTTCTTTATTTTTATGTATTTTTTCCTTTTATCTCGAAATCTTTCTCGTTAGACAAACGGAACATAAATTCTATACAATATTCCTAATAAGTCAAATGACGTAATTTAAAACAACAAACGCAGATTCACCAATTAAACGACCAACTTTTTCCTACTATAGAAATTTTCCCCTAGGTTTTTGTATTTTGCATTTTTAAACCTCCACCGTTGACTTAAAATCGCTAATATCACCCCTCATTGACCTGATGATGGTTCAGTAAAACAGAAACGCTATAGTATCGACCTCACAATAAATCTCTCCTTCCACTTGGATAGTTGTGATCAATTTTTCTATATATAAATATATATATATATGTGTGTGTGTGTGTGTGTGTGTGTGTGTGTGTGTGTGTGTGTGTGTGTGTGTGTGTGCTTTGCAGTTTTGCATGTGTGAACCAGACAACAAAGATTGGACATGGTGACCTTCGTTGTCTATGTTTTACTAATCGGATAAATGAAGCCATAACTGTATGAACATGGCTGTGTTCCATATATAACAGCACAGACATGCTGCACATGCATGGAAAAAATCACTTGACTAAAGATTAAGAGAACTTTCAAGGTAAGCAAGTTGATATATAAACACTTTTTTCTCTGATCGAATGCATGTGTGTCAAGTGAAGTTTATCTCTTCATGGCTGCATGGATCTAGGTTGAGATTTATTTGTCCCCTCCCAAAATGTAACAGATAGACAATCCATTCAAATATAGAAGACCGCTAGTCTATCTGATGTGGCACACAAAATTCAAGGTCAGTTTTATAGTTAGTTATCTTATAATTCAATTAATGATTGTCTGTACTAAAAAGGCTCCTTCATTGTTTGCCTAAGTTAAATCCAGTTCACTTCTCAGTTGATTTATAGCTCTATTTTGATATTTTATTCCCTAAAATAAACTAAAATTTTGTGCCAATTGTGTGGCTCCACCTTGGTTGCAACGGTTATCGTCGAAGGAAATGGATTCGCAAACTAAGTTCAGATTTTGATCTATGCTGTTTCATTTCGATCTCGAGTAAACAATAGGGCTAATAGGGTTCTATGGCTTTGATAGGGCAACTAGAATAGGAGAAGAAAAACTCAGAATTAAACAAGCTGAACTCCACTTAAAAATTGACCTTGTGTCACATCCTGCCTGTGTTGGTGTGATTGGGTTAACACACTCTCTCTCTCTGAAACACACACACACACACACACACACACATATATATATATATATATATATATATATATATATATATATATACGTTGTAAAAAGGAGAACCGAAAGAAAAATGTATATAAATAGATGAGAACATTTTAATAATATTAGTCTTCGTCCATCAACGAGTTTCGACCTGCAATAGAAATGTTCCAAGATATGTAATTATGAAAATTTTTGAATATTTTTCTGTATCGTTAAACCATCATTTTAAATTCAACATTCCCACCTTGAGGATGACCTAAAATATTTAACTTCCACCTTAGATTTCTATAATTTCATATGTTGGAACATTTCTGTTACAAGTCGAAACGCGTAGGTGAACATAATCTTAAAATTTTGCCATCCATCTATATTCATTTTTCTTTCCGTTTCTTCTTTTTACAACATATCAGTCTGATTCATTTCAACTTCATATCTTACTCAAACATTCTCTCACTGGATGAGAGTATGCTCTAAGAAGGTACTACACAAGAAGACATTACGAAGTCCTAAAAAAATTTTTCTGAGGTTTCGAGGATATGTTGTGAGACTGCCAATAAAGCTCTTAATAATATCACCAATAGAGCGATTCGTTTCATTAAAGAAGGAAATATTTAGGAACATTCGCGTAAAAATATCCACAGATCATCATTGTTCGATGGCTGAACGGATTGGCACGTCGCAACTAATTTAGAACATCATTTCGTATATCCAACTGAAATAGCGTTAACGACCCTCATCCAGATATTGTCATTTGGTCCGTTAAATTAATTAAAAGTTTTCGCTTTTGGGTAAATAGTTCCTTTCGAATAAAATTTTGACTGGGCACATGAGTGTAAGTTGCAAAAATTTGGATCAACTAGAACAATGTGTCAGAAATGGCTAGATAACAATGTATTTCAAATCGAGATCGGATGTCGAGGTTTAATTACCATCTCAACATCCACATTCTTGACTAATCTTAGACTTTCTCCATCAGACAAGAGGAAGTACATAAAAAAAGATCCAATATAAGGCTCTAACTGCATCAGCGTGGATATGGCAATCCCACAGAGTAACGACTATCCAAAAATGTCTGGTAGTGTCATAAGTTACTGCTGGGGCAGTCTGGGCTAGAGATAATGATGTTTTGGCCCCGAAACCATGTCTGAAACCAGAGCCATCATCGGATGAAGGCTTTGCTGGAACCAATGCTGCTGTACAAATATCAGTCACTGCATGATACCTATATATACGTGATGCCTTCAATAAGTTTCCAGACTTTTTTTTGTACAGGCATTTAAAATAGTCGTAAACTCTTGAAAATTCAGTATGTTATTGTTAAACATCTCATGAGATGACTGACCGATTTTTATGATTTCAGCTTCAAATAAACAGCTACGACAGGAATGGGATTACACCCTATTAAAGCATGATTGTCACTGCTGGTCAATTTCAAAAATGCAATCTGGACGTGAGGACAGTTTAGAAGAACACTATGCAATAAAATTCTGTTTTCAACGTGGAAAAAAGGCCACAGAAACGTATGGAATGCTTCAGACTGCTTTTCGACCATATTGCATGAATCAAGCATCAGTTTTTGAGTGGCATAAGAGATTCAAGGAAGGCAGGAAGTCTGTGAGGGATGATGAGAGTTGTCGTAGGAGTAAGGAAGTCAATACACCAGAGTTGATTGGCCAAAGGGTTAGAGTTAGGGTTAGGGTTACTATGTTCAGGTTTTAAGGGAGTTCAGGAGGAGATTCCTTGGGAAGAGGCCAGCACTCTTCAAATCGGCTCAGTGACATTTCCACGAGGACAATGCATCAGTCCACCACTCCATCCTTTTCACAGACTATTTGACCAAGATGGGTATCAGCCTCTCTATGTTCCAGACCTTGCTCCCTGTGACTTTTAGTTATTCCCTAAGCTGAGGGGCTGTCGTTATGAGACAATTGAGGAGAGATGAAAGAGTCTGTGACGAAGGTCATTGACACGCGCACCACAAGAGGACTTCCATAGGGAGGGCCTTTCAGAAGTTGTTGTAACGGTAAAACAAGTGCATTGCTGCCGGAGAAGATTACTTTGAAAGGGACTAGAGTTTCATGTGTGCACTATCAATAAAAGTACCCATACGAAAAAAGTCTGGCACCTCGTATAAAGTCTTTGGAATGACGCGACCTGGGATTGAACCCAGGTCTCCCGGACTATTGGCGAACACTCTGCAAACTAGACCAATGAGGTCCAGTATTTACGCGGATTAAAACTTGGGCAGAATTCTAAATTTTCCTTCTCCTAGGCAGTTTATCATATAAAGATTAAAGACCACACTCTACCCTACTAGTTACAGAACTTTCTCTTGCTGCTGAGGTTGTAAGCTATATGAAATTTGAGGTCTATATCTCTAAAAAAATGGGTAAAGATTATTATTCTATACATTAATGCTACTGATGAAGAGAGATATATATATATATATATATCAAAACAATTGTAAACAAGCCTTCTAACAATAGTTTGAAAGTATTAATTTGTTTTGAAAATATTTACTTTTTGCTAAAGATAGCTGAGCTGGTTGAAATAAAACAAAACAAAACAAAATTATAGATGGAGTTGTCAACACAGGTGCATTGTCCTGGTGGAAATGCCACTGACCCGATTTGAAGAGAGCCTCTTCCGACCTAATCTCAAAGTAACCCTAACCCTTGGCCAATCAACTCTGATGTATTGACTTCCTTACTCCTCCCACACCTCTCATCATTATCCCTCACAGACTCCCTGCCTTCCTTGAATCTCTTATGCCACTAAAAAACTGATGCTCCATTCATGCAAGGTGGTCGAAAAGCAGCCTGAAGCTTCCATAAGTTTCTGTGACATTTTTTCGAAATTTAAAACACAATTTTATTGCATATCGTTCTTCTAAAGGTGTCAGAATGCATTTTTGAAAATCACCAGCTGTGACAATCAGGTTTTAGTAGTGTGTATTCCAATTGCTGCTGTAGCTGTTCATTTAAACCTGGAATCATAAAGATTGGTCGGTCATCTCATAAGAATGTATAACAACAACATACTGAATTTTCAAGAGTCTAAGACAATTTTAAATGCCCATACGAAAAAGTCTGGAAACTTATTGAAGGCACCTCGTATCATCATCAACATCATGTCGTACCGCAAGCACAGATTCCCTCTCTCTCTCGCCATTCGTTACTATCATCCATCGCTTCTATACAACATTCTGTGTCCGTACAAAGCCGTTGTGGTTGAGTTTATGTTGGTCTTCCAATATTTGCTTCTCCGTGTAAAGGGATCCATAGGAGAAGACCGTTTAAGAGTTCATTCTTACTTCTCCAGCAGTGTTCTGCTTGTTTTGTTCGTCTCATTTTTTAGATGGTTTTTGAGATGGGAGGTAGGTGGCCTTTAGCTGCTATTTTGTGGGATGCTGCTTCAAGGATTTTTTCAATATGACTCATAGCATCCTTGTGCAATTATCCATATTGTTGTGCAAGAATCCATATTGTAGTATGGACGTGATCGCTGCAGGGAAAAAATTGCGTTATATATATATATATATATATATATAAAGTAAAGGTGATCTTAGTCGAGAGTGCCGCGAAGGCTCCTTTTTCAATAACTACTACACCAAGGTGTTGGGGAGGGAGCTACTTCTTTCCCTGGATTGCTCCACTTTACCTTTGATCCTTACTTTATAATGCCGAGTATTTTAGCAAGGTAGCAAAATAGCATTTTTTGAGTCTTTGGTATAACTCGACCTGGGATTGAACCCCGGTTTCCTGGACCATTAGCGAACACTCTACTCATTTGGCCAAGGATTAAAGAAAAAAGATAGTGATAAAATAAAAATATCTAAAAAAGAATGAATGTATGTGGCCTTAAGGTATAGCTTGTTTAGCTCATATGTAAGTCAAGAGTCAGAAATCGGGCCCTCGATTCTATTTTCTATGAAGGTAACCGTTACCCCTCGATAAGGTACCTTTGGAGCTGATTGAGAAGTTGACTGGAAGGGAGATAAATGGATAGGGAATTAGAAATTTTTACTAAAAATTCTACCATCAAATGAAAACTGTTTCTTCCTTGAATCTGTCGATTTTGTAACGTTCTTGCCAAAGATGCAAGTCTGTTTGGATCGGGCGATGAAAATTTTCACTTACCCTTCCTGAAGGAACCCCACTGCGTCCCTTGTCTCTTCGCTTCTTTGAAACTCTTGTGAACCTTCAGTTAACACTGCAGTATCTTTCATCATCACAGCAAGTTGACAGTGAAGCTCTCTTCCCAGTTCTTTTGTACCTCACCATCAACAACATCTTCACCCAGCAGGTGTTGGAGGGGGAGAGTAATTCACCTGAGTATTTGGCATTCTGTTATCTCGAGTGTCAAACATGTTAGGCTGTTTTAGTTTTCCTAGATTACTAGAGTCGGCATTGTTTTACTATTTAATGCTCTGCTGAGTGCGGTAAGATGTCTGCATTTAAGAGAACAGAAGACAATTCTTTTCAACGGTCCGATATTAAAAAAAAAAAAAATTTTAGATTTATTTTCTGTTGTGATTGATTTTGTTTGGTTTCTTAGTTTAATGGTTTATCAACCTTCAAGGATCATTTAATTCCAAATGTATCCTTGTGAAAAAAAAAAAAAAAAAAAAAGACGGCAGTGATACTATTTAAACCATGACTGGAGGGAGAAGGGAGTTCATACCTTTCTCAAGGGTGTAAGTCCTAAAGTGAGGTAATTAGCGCTACTGGAGTTCGAACTCGCTTACTACGATGTCACAGTTCAGCACGTTAGACACTGCACAGCGGGGACTCCTCTCTTCCTGTAATGTAGAACGAAGTTAATTAATGACGTGTGTGTAAAATAGATAGTGTATGAAATATACCGACTGTAGGAGGAACTATAATTCAAACACGAATATATATATATATATATATATATATATACAGAGAGAGAGAGAGGGGGGGAACGATAGAATTGTCGTCCTAAAGAAAATAACACAACAGCTTTATTTTAAAACTTTTAAAGAAAAAAATCAATTCAGCTAACTTGATTATGTAGTAGAACTAACATATATTCAATGTAGCCGCCTTCAGCCTCAATCACTGCCTCGATACGGATCCGGAACTGGGAGCATGCCTTTTCCACAAGCTCCGGTGGGAGCTCGGCGAATACTCGGCGGATGGCGGCGATCAGGCTGGCTTTGGTGTTGTTGGAGGTCATGTTGGTGATGTTCTCGACGTATGACCAAACGAAGTGGTCCAGCGGGTTCAAGTCGGGGGAGGAGGGGGGCCAGTGAGAGAAGGTACAAAGTCGTAGCACTCCTTCTGAAGCCAAGCCTGGGTCTCTTTGGACTTGTGGGCCAGCGCTGAGTCCTGCAGCCACACCCAGAGTTTGCCACCGGCCACCTGATTGCACCAGAGGATCACCACACTCTTCAGCACATCCAGGTACACTTTGGTGTTGACTTTTAAACCGACTTCGAAGATGTGAGGAGACATGATGTGGCCCTCATTTGAAACCACATCAAAGACCATAACCGTAGTCGGAAACTTTATTTTTATCACCCTGGGCACGTCCCTGTTTTCGTGGCAATCCAGATTTGCATTTTGAGGGTGCTGGTAATGGTCCTGTTGTCATAACTTGGATCGGTAGAGAGCATGAGTTGTATAGCGGCGCATCTCCGATCTCGCTCGTTGAACATTGTGTCACTTTCAGACATGATAGAAGGCTCCTATCACTTTTGGGATTTGTACACAACTGACCAACTTGTAGATGGTCTGCAACAAAAAAAGAAAACAGGTTTTCATTAAACGGAAATGGAATCATATCGTCTTTTCTAGGGCGACAATTTTATCGTTCCACTCTGTATATACATATGTGTATGTGTGTGTGTGTATGTGTGTGTGTGTGTTTGCGCGCGCATGCGTGTGTGTGTGTATGTGTGTGTGTGTGTGAAACGTAAATATATGAAAACTCAACCACAGTAAAAGTACCATTGTAAATTTATTTCGACAGGTTTTTATTTCCTACCTCATCAGATGGCAAATATTCTTTTTTGAGTGAAATCAGCCAATAGAGTTTATTTTATATATATAGTAAGTAAAGTTGGCGACCGTAGTCGAGGGCAACCAGAAGGCTCCCTTTTCAATAGCTACTACAGTGAGGCGTAGGAGAGGGTCCTACTCCTTTCCCATGATTGTTCCACTTTACCCTTGCTACATACCTTATATTGCTGAGTGTCAAGCAAGGCTGCATCAAGTACCATTTTTGAGTCCTTGGTATGACGTGACCTGAGATTGAACCCACGTCTCCCGGACCTTTGGTGAACACTCTACCTCCTAGACCAATGAGCCGGTTATAATATATATATATATATATATATATATATATATATAAAAGAAGATGAAAAAGGAAGAGAAGGAAGAAAAAGCAAAAAGGGAAAGAAAAGGGTTCGAAAGGAGAAGGGATCAGGTGAATAAGGAAATGTAGTAAAACAATAAAGACATAAAAGGGAGCTAAACCCCCCCCAATTTTATCATCAGTGATTTCACTGGAGTTTTTTAGTCTAAGTATAATTTGCGTTTGTCCCCAGGAGTGGCGAGAGAGGGTCAGGGATATCCGTGCTGCCAGCACGATATGATGATGATGATGATGAAATCCCCTGTGCCTGGTCAGAAGAGTTCACGGGCTGCTTATGTTTTACTTGACCTTTTTGTCTTTTAATGTGTTATTTCCGGTAGTTACTACCTTTGTTTAATTTAAATCCCGATGAATGATGCTAAAGTAAAGTCTTTACGCCATCTGAATAGGCAGGGAAAAACTCGTTGAAATAAATTTATTATAGCCCGGTAAATGTCATTGAGTTTTCTTCTATTGCGTTATTGACGAATCCGCTCTGTATTTGAGGGTTTTTTTTATGTCCCGATATATCTATATACGAATAGTCATACATCGAGCACTCCAGTTGAATCAGAAGAAATGTCTCATATTCTAAATATGAATATTCCAAAGACATAGTCTATGGACGCTAACCGGATCGGGCTATTGGCCTAATGAGCAGAGTGTTCGCCAATGGTCCAGGAGACCAAGGTTCAATCCCAGGTTGACTCAAAAAATGGCACTTGATACCAGCTTGCTTAACTTAACATAAGAATCAAGGGTAAAGTGGAGCAATCATGGGAAAGGAGTAGCGCCCTCCCCTACACCTCGGTGTTGTATCTAAAGGGAGCCTTTGGATCACCATCGACCACTGTCGCCAACTTCGCTTACTTATATACATACACACAAACACACACACACACTCACACACACATACATATATATATATATATATATATATATTAAAACTCGGAAACCTGTTTAGCGTAACGGTTATCGTCGCAGTAAATGGAATCGGGAACCCGAGTTCTAATTCTGAACGTGGCTGTTTGCGTTTGACTTCAGGCTAATGCCTTGAGAAAGGCATGAATCTATTCTCAGCTATGGGTACAATAATAGGACAGCCTGAGTTCTAGAGCTTTGCTTAAGCAACCTCTCTCGGAGAAAGAAAACTTAAAACTTGAACCAGCTGTACTCCGCTTAGAAATTGACCTTAAGTTACTTTCTCCTGGTGGTGAGGAGGTTAGATAAATAAATACTCTGGTTGGTCTCATCATATATTGACAGATACGCTCTCCGTACTTCCTCAAAGTGAAATACTGAGAGGCGCCATTACCATTTTTAACGACTACGAGGATTGGCTGAAAAGTTCATAGGCTGACCTAGATACTCCTACGGAAGGTGACCAAATGAGGTTTATATTAAAACAGTCACTTATGCTGTTAACACAGTTCTTCAGTCAATGCTGCAAGGGGGTATGTGTTTAAAAAGGAACCTCCCATTTTATAATATATCAATCATTGTAGGTTATTCAATGCTAAATCCACTTTATACATATAAACAGTTCTATTTCAAACAGTTCAGGTTAACATGAGTAAACTGTTTAGTTCTATTCAACCCATAGATAGGACCCTACCAGGTGCTACCACTCCGGGCTAGAGTGGACCTAGGAGCAATGGCAATAAAGGGGTAATCAACATTCTCCCAAGCTCCAACATTACTGGAACTTCACCATCAAATTGTTTAGCGTTATATACAGGACACTCGTTGGGAGTGGGGTCGTACACCTCTGCTGAGATGTTTCGGTGTATTCTACAGCCCCAGCCGATTGGATCAAAAGATTAATGAGTTAAAATAATGATTGCTGATTGTTCCAGTCAGGACGTTCGAATGAAACCTAACAGAGATGACATTTTACAGAAAATTTTTATTACTTAAAAAACCGATTGACTTAAGAAAATAGTTCTTTGGGCTGAGTCCGGATAATCAACCCTCAGATTTGTTTCTGATATATATATATATATATATATATATATATATATATATATATATATATATATATATATATATATATATTATTTATACATTTAAGTCAAGTGGTCGTACAATTCACCATGACTTGTTAATTCGGCATCGCTTATATGTGGCTTGAACCAGTGGCCCAGTGGTAGAGTTTCGGCTTCTGCAAACTGTGGTTGTTGGTTCAATCTCCAGTGGTGGAGATCACGGTGTGCACTGCTGATGAGACCTAAAAAGTTCGAAAAAGCTGTTCAGTGCGTCGCATGTCGGTGTTCGCCGAGTTCTCTGGTCATAGTAATTCTAACATATATATATATATATATTGGTCTTGGTCCAACGAGAGAAAAATGAATATTTTTAAATAAATAGGCCCGCAAATGAATCTTAATTTGGTATTGAGGTTTTTGTTATTTCATATATTTGTGTTCTACACGTGTTTTAGACTTTCTGTTTTCTTCATGAGATTGAAAATTGCAAGGGTGGTCTGTGTTTTCAGCTTTTATAGTGAAGACTGTTTTTCTGTTCCGAGATTTATATCTGTGAATGTCCTGAAAAAAAAAAATTGCAGAAGCCACACACACACACATACACACACACACACAAACACACACACACATACATACATACATACACACATACAAATATATATATATGGACACATTTGAAGTGTCTGCTGGTTCAACGATTTTTTAGTCATATTGCAATGATGTTTTTTTAACTTGAACAATTTTTATATTTCAATAATATTTTATACATTCCTAAACATTCACATCATTGCTTATTTTCATCCGGTGGAGGTGGACACAGTTCAGCGAGATGTTTGGTAATGAAATCTTGTTGGCACTTTATCAAGAATCAGTAGTAGGCAGTGGTACCATCACAAGATATGTAGGGTGTGATATATATCTCTCTATATATATATGTGTGTGTGTGTGTGTGTGTGTGTTTGCGTGCTTACGTGTGTTTGTTTGTGGGGGGGTGTATGCGTTTGTTTGTGAGCCAGATTATGAATGGTACTCAAGCAAAGAGAATGATAATAGTAAATGGAAAGAAAGAAAGAAAGAAAGAAAGAAAGAAAGGAAGGAAGGAAGGAAGGAAGGAAGGAAGGAAAGAGAACAGAACAGTGAGAGAAAAAAAAGACAGAAACTCTAAAAAAAAAAAAAAGAAGAAATGTAGAAATAAAGAAAGAAACAAAGAAAGAAAGGGTGTAAGAGAGAAAGAAAAAGAGCAGATCAAAGAAAGAAAATAAGAAAGAAAAAAAAAGAAATGTAGAAAATAAATAAATAAAGGTCAAAAAACGAAAGAAACAAAAAAAATGAAGAAACGAAGACAAAATGTTGAAAGAAAGAGAGAAAGAAAGAAAGAAAGAAAGAAATGAAGGAAGGAAGGAAAGAAAGAAAGGGTGTAAGAGAGAAAGAAAAAGAGCAGATCAAAGAAAGAAAATAAGAAAGAAAAAAAAATGTAGAAAATAAATGAATAAAGGTCAACAAACGAAAGAAACAAAAAAAATGAAGAAACGAAGACAAAATGTAGAAAGAAAGAAAGAAAGTAAGAGAGAAAGAAAGAAAGGTTAACAAACGAAACAAAGAAAAAAATAAAGAAACGAAGACAAAATGTAGAAAGAAAGAAAGAAAGAAAGAAAGAAAGAAAGAAAGAAAGAATGAACGGTCAACAAACGAAACAAAAAATTAAAGAAACGAAGACAAAATGTAGAAAGAAAGAAAGAAAGAAAGAAAGGGTGTAAAAGAGAAAGGAAAAGGGCAGATCAAAGAAAAAAAAAATGAGAAAGAAAATAAGAAGAAATGTAGAAAAGAAAGAAAGAAAGAAAGAAAGGTCCACAAACGAAACAAACAAAAAAATGAAGAAACGAAAACAAAATGTAGAAAGAAAGAAAGGAAGAAAGATCAACAAATGAAACAAACAAAAAATGAAGAAACAGACAAAATGTAGAAAGAAAGAAAGAAAGAAAGAAAGAAAGGTCAACAAACGAAACAAACAAAAAATGAAGAAACAGACAAAATGTAGAAAGAAAGAAAGAAAGAAAGATCAACAAATGAAACAAACAAAAAAATATGAAAATACTGATGAGATACTTATTGTAGTACGCGATAAACTGGCTGCAGACCCCTTACAGGAAGAACGCACTTGTATCCCGATAAATAATATTATGGAAATGTCGACTTTCTGTGTGGCGACAACCTACTTCGGGATGGGATCTGATATATACCAACAAGAAGAAGGACTGGCTATGGGTTCGCCATTGTCACCAGGATTGGCTAACATATACATGGAATACTTTGAAGAAATGGCATTAGGATCTACATCACAAAAGCCATCTATGTGGCTTAGATACGTAGATGACACATTCATTCTCTGGCCTCATCAGGAAGATGTTCAGATATTACTTGATCACGTGAACTCAAACCGACCATCTATACAGTTCACTATGGAGAAAGAGCAAGACAACAACTTACCCTTCCTCGATGTATTAGTAACACGCACAGAGCAAGGATTCAGGTCATCTGTGTACCGTAAGTCCACCTACACCGGACAGTACCTCAATTTCAACTCCCATCATCCATATACGGTAAAGAAAGGAATAGTCTGTTGCTTACAACATCGAGCAAAAACCATTAGTGGCGATACTGATGCATATCAAGAAGAAATGATTAGTCTGAGACACAACCTCCATCGTAACAACTACCCAGAGAGCATAACATCGGCCTCAAGAAACCTAGATAGGAGGATGGAGGATAATACCCGAAAACTCACTACGGTAGGTCTGCCCTATTTCAAAGGACTAGCCGAAAGGACCCATAAGATATGTAGTCCATATGACATCAGGACAGTATTCACAAGTGGTTCAACTCTCCGGAGGTATCTCTTCCGGGTCAAGCCACCAACGGAATTCAACATGACCAAGAACTGTGTTTACTCCATCCCTAGCAGATGTGGTAAAATATACAAAGGTGAGACAGGTCGCCCACTAAAAGTAAGGCTAGAAGAACATCGGAAGGCAGTAGTACGAGGTGAGATTGAAAAGTCGGGTATGGCAGACCATATATAGAAGGAAAAGGGAAATCATCTGCTCTTATGGAATAAAATTGAAATAATTGATAGGGTTGAACACTGGAGGATTAGACACCTTAAGGAATCAGCACATATGTTGGGCTACAATGACCTGCTGAGTAGACCAAGTATAGAGTTGAATACAATATGGGAACCGATAATTAAGAAGGCTAGATGAGAGAAAAAAAATCTGAATATGAGCATAGGTAAAAAATCATACATAATAGTAGTAATTCTTGTCAAGTAAGGACATTAAGTTTATAAGCCCCAAAAATTCACACTGAATTGTCCAGCTGGACACATGGCGGTTATAGGCGTTGGTTCCCTAAGGAGACAATCGTCTGGAGGTTGTAGGTTCAATCCTCACTACAGGCGAGTAACAATACAGGAATACTTAACACTTGTACCCGGTTATGGCTAACGGAATCAGAACAGGTGACCCCCATAGATTCAATAAAGGACGTAGATCGAAGTTCCGTGAAGGTTCCCGAGTTCGACAAACACCTGAAGAAGGCCGGAGGACATATCGGCCGAAACGTTGTGGAAATAACAGTAAAGATGAAGACAATATTCTGAAAACCCTTAATGATAAAAATGTTTGATATGCCATAAAACCAAACCAATCCACCATCATTTTACGCCAGTGTAAAAATTATACAAGTTGTTGAATAATAATGATGATAATAGTAATGATACCTAGACTCCAAGAAATAATAAAAATAATTCCGAACCCTTTCTCAAGTGGACCAGAGACGAACTTAAACAAATGGACCAAAGAACAAGAAAACTAATGACAATGCATAAGGCTTTACATCCCAGAGATGACGTTGACATACTATGTTTCAAGAAAAGAGGGAGGAGGAGGACTCAAACTCCAGTGAAAGACCACCAGTTTACGCTGATGGGAAAAAACTTAAGGGGTAAGTAATAATAATAATATAAACATTGGTGGTCTTCGTACAGTTAGCAAAGAATTCGTTCAAGAACTGGAGGGCTTGGAAATAAGAGGACGAGCGGAGACCATCGAAACTACAGCATTGTCAAGATCGGCCTGAATACTGAGGAGAGTCCTTGAGACTTGAGGAGATTTGATGTCAATCAAACTCCAGTGAGAAGCCATCAGCTAACGTTGGTGTGAAAAAGTCTGTTGTTGTAAAATAATAATAATAATAATAAGAAGAAGAAGAAGAAGAAGGAGAAGAAGAAGAAGGATGAGTACTTTGACCTTGCTAGAGAATTGAAAAAACTGTGGAACATGAAAGTGACGGTTATACCAATTGTAATTGGTGCTCTTGGTACAGTCACCAAAGGATTGGTACAAGAACTGGAAGACTTGGAGATAAGAGGACGAGTGGAGACCATCCAAACTACAGCATTTTTGAGATCGGCCAGAATACTGAGAAGTGTCCTGGGGACTTGAGGAGACTTGTTGAAAAACCATCAGCTAACGCTGATGTGGATGTGCAAGAAATTTAAATTTAACTATGCCAACAAATGATGTATGCACAACCCAGCACCACTCCAAGAAAATGACACTCACAAACTCCTATGGGACTTAATCTCGGCTAGAAGACCAGACCTTATAATAATCAACAAAAAAAAAAAAAACCCAAAAAACCTGCAAAACTGACGACTTTGCTGTCCCGGCTGACCACAGAATAAAACTGAAAGAATGTGAAAAGAGAGATAAGTACCTCGACCTTGCTAGAGAATTGAAAAAAACTATGGAACATGAAGGGGACTATTGTGATTGGTGCTTTTGGCACGGTAACTAAAGGTTTATTAAAGGGCCTGGAAGATTTTGAAGTTGGCGGCCGAGTTGAGAACATCCAAACGACTATATTATTGGGAATGGCCAGAATATTGAGAAGAGTCCTGGAGACTTGAGGAGACTTGGTGTCACTCAATCTCCAGTGAAAGACCATCAGCTAACGCAGATGTGAAAAACTCTTATGAGTAATAATGATAATTTGAGTATTTGGAACAGCCTCCATTACCTGGAAAAGGGACTAAGGAAACAGGAGATCAGAGGAGACTATCCTGACTACATCACTGTTTAGATCTGTTTGAATACTTTGTAGAGTCCTGCTGTCGTGAGGACACTTGCGGTCGCTTAAACTTCAGTGAAAAGCCACCCGTTTAAACCAATGCGAAAAACTTTCAGTTAAAATAATACTAGTAGAACTAGAATAAAAACAGCTGCAACAACGGTTACTACTACTACTACTACTACTACTACTACTACTAATAATAATAATAATAATAATAAGAAGAAGAAGAAGAAGAAGAAGAAGAAGTTCATTTTGATGGAGAATAATTTTAGAACTTGAATAGGAAGAGGCAGGAAGCAAAAAACGGAGGGAAATCAAAGAAGTAGAAAAAACTAACTAAAATAAATAAATAAATAAATAAAATCAGAATGGGGACAATTAGGAAAAAAAAAATCTTTTTTTTTAACGTTGAACGAAAAATTTCTGAAGAGAGGCGCGCACTAGTCGAAGGAGATTGAGAGCCAGCGGTAAGATGACGTCATATTAGACGTCCTTAGTTGTCTGCGAGACAGTCAGTCTGTCTTCTCAAGACACATTCGTCACCAAGCGACTGCTCCTCCTACCATCTTCGCCTTCACTGCCTCATTTGAATTCATAGTGTCAGAGCGATGTTTCGTTGTTATTCGATATAGTTTTGGTGGTATCTAACTATATATAGTTATTCAGTAGTAGTAGTAGAAAAGGTTAGTGCTTGTATTCGTTTACGTAGAGGAGATGGGGTTTATTTACTTATTTATTTTGGGGGGCGTGGCTCAGTCAGGGAGCACACTCCTGTCGGTTTCTTGGTTGCGAAGTCTTTCATAACTTCGTCATTTTCCACAGTCTTAAAAAGGTGGAAGAAAAAAAAATCAAATTGATAAACGGGAGAGAAAAATTCTGATAAGTTCTTATTTATTTTTATTCCTTGTAAAATACAAGATGTTCACGTGTTTATAGAAGGTACCCACCGTTGGAGGCGCGTTTAGCCAAACGATTATCATCGAAGAAAATAGAATCAGTGACCCACACTCACTTTGAAAATCCATCTCTCCTCCTATCCACAATAGGTAAATAGTTGGGTAGACTTTGTTATTTAGTATTGGTTCGACAGCCAGTTTAAGAGACGGACTTTGAATTCAAACCAGCTATATTCCGTTTTGTAAATGACCTTATATCAAATCCGGGTGGAGGAGATAGGTAAATACATACCCACTGTTGAGCAACGGGCAGGGTTTTTTCTTCCTTTTTGTCTGAAATCAAAACTTAACTTGAACTTGGTGACGGCACATCCATCCCTCAGATTACACTTCCGCACCATTGACACCTTTGACACCCTTGTATAGCACTGGACCTTGCTGTCCAGTTTAAGCTATAATCAGACATCCGTGCTTGGACCCAGATTTGGGTCCATGTCCAGCTAGGTTCATCAGGCCCACATTACACTAAGTGGGCCGATAACCAGCTTGGAGCAGCAGGACTACAGCCTCGGCTCGTATCCGACATTCAATCCCCTAACTCTACTATAATCGACCTTCGGGTTATTGACCTTGAGTCAAGTCTTGTCTAGTGGGGGGCTGAGCCAAATACAGCCCCAGATTACATTTCTTCACTACATTAAGAAGAGAAAAGACAGGTTTTTTTTCATGATGTTTGCTGAAAACGGTAGGTAAGGAAATTAGTTCTATCTGCATAACCAACTATAGAAGCACGTACAGGTGGCCAAACATTTTAAAGGGGTGAAACTAAAATCAACCAGCCAAGTTCAAATTCGGTCTAAGACGGTTTTCTGTTTATTCACTTTAATGTCCTTGTAAAAGGCATGGATCATAACTCGACCTCAAATTTGTTTAAACTAGAAGGACAGTTTGAGCTCTCTTAACTTGTTTTGTTCTTTGGCAACTAGAAGGACAGTCAAAACAAAAAATAGAGTCTATTCCTTTCAATCCTAAGCCATGATAAAAATGATTTAAAAAATAATCAAAGTTTTTATTTTAAAGATTCCATGTTAATTTACGCGGAAAAATTGTTGAATCTAGTATCATTTTAAAAATTCTACAAGAAAATTTTTTTTTCAGTTTATTTCCTTATTTGGTCAGATTGGTGACGAAAAGTTTTAAAAATCCCTGATTTAAAATAATTCGGTTTCATCGTTTATATATAGTTTGAAAGATAGATAAACAGTCGATTTAATCAGACATATATAGAAAGAAAAAGGTTAACTGAAAAAGATTGATAGATATTTTGTAGAATATTGTTATATATTGACCCTCGACCGAGCCGTCAATCAAGAGATACACCTGTGTAAATAAGCCGAAGAAGAGCGGAAGCAGTGGACGTTAAGAAAGAATATAGACAGGGTGCCCGCGACCGTCAGTCAGTTGAGACAGGAATGCCAAAGTGATAACTAGCTTACAGAGGGATGGGCCCTCAGTGACCCACGGTTGGGCAACCTAAGCCAAGATGCGAAAGAAGTGCTGCTATGGTCAAGAGAAGAACTTAAGTCAATATAGCAGTCTATTCCTGTCCCCACCCATCTCTCACACACAACAGAACATCACCCTTTCGAAAATAAAGTGTGAGAGATTTATATTTTTGTAAAGAAGTGTCTTTGTTCGTTATTGAAGTCGTTCATTACCGGTTAATGATGTTTCCGCATATAAGTGTATGTTTGTATACGTATAGTTGTATTATGGGTATACAACAATATTAATAATAGGTAGATATGAACTAAATAATACAGATATTAAATGATAGATCGATAAATAGATAGATACTCTATACGTTACTTATGGAACGGGATGGCCGTAGGGCGGCCGAGAGAAACAAACGAAAATGAAGCCCACATGGGTGGGGCTGTAGAATACCTTGACTGTATCTCTGCAGATGGGTAAGACCTCCGCTCCCAAGGAGTATTCTGATCATGACACTAAGTAATCTGATAATGAGGCTCCAGTCCTGTAATTTTAGGGAATGTTGAGTACTCTTTTATTTTTATTACTCCCATTTTCATTTTGACCCGGAGTGGTAGTACTTTTTAAATTCCCATCTGTGGGTCAAATAGAACTATTTAATCATTTTCTATACTTGGAACCATTAAACAAACAAATCAACACTGGCATATTCAAAATGTTACTTCTAAACTATTCGTTTACAAATCATATATATATATATATATATAGATGAATTGGGGTCTCGGCTACCGTTGAACGGATGTATGTAAACAATAGTAATTATGATTCATAACCGTTTAAAATTTACTTCGCAGCTAATGTCTCCTCGTGACTGAATAGTTAGAAGCTTTGGTTTGACGTTTGAGTCAACCGGGTTTCGATCCCAGCTACGGAAAGATACTGTCTAGCCACACTGATGAGTTCTGATAGAACGAAACAGATCTGTCTGTGGATGACTATAGAGATATATATACTCCCCTACCCCCGTGGGGTTGAGTTCTCTGGCGAAGAAGTAATCGTGTTGCCATTAGCGTCTATTGCAAGCCTCTTCGTAGATGAATTGAGGTCTTAGCTACCGTTGAACGGATGTATGTAAACAATAGTAATTGTGATTCCTAACCGTTTAAAATTTACTTCGCAGCTAATATCTCCTCGTGGCTGAATGGTTAGAAGCTTTGGCTTGTCGTTTGAGTCAACCGGGTTTCGATCCCAGCTACGGGAAGATACTGTCTAGCCACACTGATGAGTTCTGATAGAACAAAACAGATCTGTCTGTGGATTACTATATATATATATATATGCGTGTGTGCGCGCACACAATCTGGCATTAAAAAACCGATAATAAACACCATCAATGAACCGAACGTAATGGCAAATGTTTTCTTTTAGAGACTATTTGAAATGTGAAATGCGGAAGTTACACTTGTAATGTTACATAATATCGAGGTGGGGTGTAGTGCGGTTTGGTTTTTTAAAAACTAAATCAGTGGTCGGTCTATACACACAAAGAAAATGCTACAGCTTAACGGCTATCACTTGAATTTCATGCTTGACTGTTAGAAAATTTAGATGAATTTTTAAAAAATTAGGCTGGGAATACATCTGAGATGGAAGATCAAAAGTCATTCGACAGTGAAAGAGATTCGACCGTCAGAGAATGAAGACGATCGGCATAGAATGAGCGTGAGCAAAAGATAGTGCATCCGACCATCAACCCGGATAGCCAAAGTGTTGTGATCTTCAAAATCAAAGAGTCTAGTTGGTATCAGAAGTTAGCCACGAGAAATACCCATTTGCCTGCCTATCTCTATTTTTCCCCCTTGTTGAAAAAATCAATCCTATTTTGATTAATTATCGACAGACAAATAATAAAACTAAAACTGTAATTCCTTGCGTTGGTAATGGTTAGTCATACAATGGCAAGAGAAATATCTGGCATATAGAAGGAAATCAAGAACCTGCTTGTCTCTCAAGGAAACCAAAGGAGGACGAAACTTCGATCACCTTTCTCAGAAAAGACAGGTAAAGAGCCTTTATCAGTTTCACTCAGTGGTATTATCTTTTAGGATCCAATCGATGGATCAAATAAATTCGTCTAAGAATGATTCGTATTGGACAGGACCGTGTGCAAAAAAAGAAAAAAAGTCTTTTAACGAAAGAATTTACAAAGGTAGGGATCACATATCAAATAGTACATGTAATGGCCGTCAGGAGGCGTAACTACAGTAGGATATAAAAAAAAAAAAACGCCTGCTAAAGTCAAACGTCTCTCTGCGGTCCGGCCTCGACAAGCAAAAATTTGCTCGAGTGTGTCCATTTCCCCCACATCGTAGGCTTTTGCCCCAACAAATGCCGTGTCATGTGGCTCATATGCCTTGTCTTCACACAACAACTTACAAGACAACAATAGATTAAGAACTTTCAACTTCCGTGTCATATGGCTCATATCCCTTGTCTTCACACAACAACTTACAAGACAACAATAGATTAAGAACTTTCAACTTCGACTAAAAGACCCAATGATCATTTCTTTCAAACAAGTCTTTTTTAGGTCTTTCTTACATCTCATTGTCATTCTTTTTTCTCAGGATTTTGCTCAGGCAATAAAATATGTCGTTAATTCCTCGTGAATTATTCTAACACGAGAAAATATTAAATCCCTAAAATATTTCCGAAACTACAATTGTCCAAATCCTTTCATTCACACTCAAATAATTGTAGCCTGTCTAAAAGTCCAACCCCTCCTCAATATAGCAGTGAGGTGGCAACGGGTAGTGGCAGAGCGATGCCGTCAGGAACTTCGGTTCCTGGTGGGGCCACCCAAGTCGGGTTGGTCTGGCACCCAGCGGTATTTAGGCTGCAACCCGGGCTCTGGTGAAAATCCAGGAGGTGTCTGTTCCGGTAAGAGGCGGCCCCGGTTCGCTGTCAATGCGTCTGTGGAAAATCTGCGGCAAACTGGGCGTTTTCCAGGTAGGACTTGGGACCCTTCCCTCAATTAAATCCCAAAGTATCTTCCTCAATGAGCAATCTTGCTCGGGAGGAAGCCGGTTCAAACTGACCAAAGTAAAAGCCGATACAAATACAAGTAAGTAAATAATTGTTGCGGTGAATCGTCAATACCGTAAACCATTTAATTACAAATACTATAACCCATTTTACTACAAATTTTAGATGTACTCGACCCCCCAAACTGTTTATTAGTCTTTGTCGGTTGGTAATTAAATGGTGGTTAACAAACTCATCCAGCAAGTACATTTCCTAGTGGAGTGAGTTGATTCTCTCTGAGTGCCTCACTTCTGTACCTCGATTCCAGACGAAGATAAATATATATAGCTTTCATGGTGTGATGTCGTCTCTCACACTATCGCAAGTTTAGTGTGTTAGACTAAGTAGATACAAGCAGAGGTACCCTATAATATAAAAGACAAAACATTTCAATGATAATCCTGATATATATATAGTCATCCACAGACAGATCTGTTTCGTTCTATCAGAACTCATCAGTGCGGCTAGACATTAGCTTCCCGTAGCTGGGATCGAAATCCGGTTGACTCAAACGACAAGCCAAACCTCTAACCATTCAGCCACGAGAAGCTATTAGCTTTGAAGTAAATTTTAAACTGTTATGAATCACAATTACTATTGTTTATATACATCCGTTCAACGGCTACCGAGACCTCAATTCATATATGAAGAGGCTTGCAATAAACGCTAATGGCATCACGATTACTTCTTCGCCAGGGAACTCAACCTTACGGGGGTAGGGGAGTATATATCTCTATAGTCATCCACAGACAGATCTGTTTCGTTCTATCAGAACTCATCTGTGTGGCTAGACATTAGCTTACCGTAGCTGGGATATATATATATATATATATATATATATTGAATGAAAGTTCTGTGAACAATAAAATAGGCATAAATATGCAACAAAAAGCGTTTTGCGCATAAAAAAAATTCTGCTTAGTTTCCGAGAGGTCTTCGGTACATAATATTTCATGATCTTTCATCGTTTGAGTCCTTTTTTTCAATAAATCACAAGAAAACTTCAACATAAAGCCCATTATACAGCGTTGGAACTGGGGAACCTCCAGGCTACAAAAAATATACACTGGTTATATAAATAGATGCACCACATGGACGTACGGTAAGAAAGTGTATCGTAGGAAAGCTTGACGGTAACTGTACTAAAATGCTACGAGTTGTATTTAACAAGTCCAGGAGACAGGATCTCATAAAACAGCTGCTGTATGGCCCCTACTTCTCATCTAGAAAACTATCCAAACTAGACAAGCAAGACATGCAGGACACAGCTGGAAAAGTACGAGCGAGCTCATTAGTGATATACTCCCTGTGGACACCTTCACAAGGACGAGCTGCTAGAACCTATCTACAACAGCTCTGTGCTGATACAGGATGTAACATGGAAGACCTGCCAAAAGCGATGGATTATGAGGACGAGTGGAGGGAGAGGGTCAGGGAAATCCGTACCAGCGCCACGCCATGATGATGATATATATATATATATATATATATATATGTATAGAGAGAGAGAGAAAGAGAGAGAGAGAGGGGTCAATAGCGTTCGTTAACTAACAGTTTCTCGCCAATGTAATCACGGACGTTGGTCTGAGTCTAAACTTTTGTAACGGATATTTTCTCTATTACAGATATTGAGAATTATTTATTCATAAATTTAGCTTATATATATATATATATATAGAGAGAGAGAGTCAACTGTGTTTGGTAACTGACAGTTTCTCGACAATGTAATCACCGTAATGTACAGAGAGAGAGAGAGAGAGAGAGAGAGGTGGGGGTAATGAAAAAACAAGATTTTCTGAGGATAATTTTATTTGTAGAAAAAACTTTCGTTCTCTATGTTTTCGTTTTTAGATGTTCAGCATGATATATTACTCAAATATCCACGGAATAATGACTTAAGAAAAATTACAAATTGATTAAACATTATTGCACCTTCCACTGATTTCACTTCTGAACTAGACAATAATAACACCTAATCTTTCTTGCTCATTTTTCTTATAAATCCTATTTACCAACCCCTCCGCTCGGGCAGGATATGACACAAGGTCAATTTTTAAGCGGAGTTTAACAGGTTTGAATTCAGAGTTTTCCTTCTCCTAGACTAGTTGCCTCACCAAGGCTGAAGAACCTAGTCTGCCCTACATTTTACCCATAGCTGGAGGGAGAACATTTGGATTCATACCTTTCCCAAGGGTATTAGTGCTATGTGAAATGCAATCAGTCTCGTCCAGAATTTGAACTCGTGTCGCCGTGTCTCTATCCTGCGACGATAAATAATAACGGCCACCTAGTTCCCATCACGAAAACTATCCAAGTTAGACGAGCCGTTATTATAAATGATAACTATAAACTAGAACTTAAAGTTCATCACAAATCCTCTAATAAAAAGTCCATATAGATTTTTACTCACATCATAACTCTAAAATAACAAGTGGAATAATCATAATGTTTTATCTTAAATCCCTTAAGATTTGCATCCGAAATTTTAAAATGAGGAAGACGACTATATAAAAAAATCCTTCACGCAATTTTAACACTCTAAATTTGTTTTATAACGTGCCAAAATTAAAGCTCTGAAAATCACAAACGTAAATGTTCTTCAGAAATTCAAATAATCCTAGTGGGTTGAGTGTTCCCCAATGGTCCGGGAGACCTAGATTCAATCCCAGGTAAAGTTATACCAAAGACTTTAAAAATGGTACTTGGTATATCCTTGTTTAACACTCAGCATTATAAGGAGCCTATCAAGGGTGAAGTGGAGCAATCCTGGGAAAGGAGTATTACCCTCCCCTACACCTCTGTGTAGTACCTATTGAAAAGGGAGCCTTCTGGTCGCCCTCTACTGCGGTCGCCAACTTTACTTACTTATGAAGATATATAATTTTACCTAAGGATTCAACAACGAACATCATCGAAAAAAACCGAAACTATCTTTGACTAAAAGTCAGTAAGCCTTTTCTGATACTTAGGAATTTAATTAGCGATAAAAAAAAAATAACAATACTGATATCGAATCCAAGGGTGTATGAAAGTCCATATCTAAATTGCAATTAAAAATAGGTGGGTAAAAATTCCCGTACTATTTATAAATGATTTTACGAGCACATATGTGATTTCATCATCATTCATCATCATGTCGTGCCACTAGCACGGATATCCCTCCCTCTCTCGCCACTTCTCCCTATCGTTCATCGCCTCCGGTAGGTCTTCAGGGCTACATCCCGTATCCTCACATTGCTGCTGAATTTATATTCGAGCTGGTCGTTCTGCTTTTTCCCGACCATATGTGGGGGTCCATAGGAGTACATCATTTATGAGCTCGTCCCTGCTTCTCTAGAAGTTTCCTACATGTCTGGCTCGTCTAACTTGGATAGTTTTCGTGATGGGAAGTAGGTGGCCGTATAGGTGGTGCCTTGTGGGGTGTTTCCGCCGGAACTTGTTCAATATTGCTCGCAACATTCTTGTGTAATTGCCGTCTAACTTCTTCTCCAGCCGTTTTGTTAGCGTCCAAGTAGTTCATCCATACAGCATTGCCTGGAAGAAACAGCGTTTTATTTTATCGGTCAGGTCTGATTTCCATATGATCGAGAGCCTATCGATAGCTGTCAAAGCCTTCCTTAGACACGTGTCGATGTCCTTTTCGGTTGATGAGACGCTGCTTCCTCGGTAGGTGAATTTGTCTACTAGTTTCAGAGGGGTTCCGTCTAGTATTGTGATGTCGCCTGTTCGATTATAGCACATATATTCCGTTTTGTGTGCATTGACATGGAGCCCAATGACTGAGGCGGCTCGTTCCAAACTATGCAGTAGTGTTTCGGCTTAGTTGGGTGTATTTGCCAGTATCGCTATGTCATCGGCGTAGTCGGCGTCGATAATTGTTTTTGCGGGGTGCCTTCTGCTTCTTTTCTTTGTCAGCTCGAAGCCGTTTTCTCTGATTCTATCAATCGATGTCCTCAGCACGTAATCTAGACAAATGATAAAGAGGTATGGGGCTAGCGTGTCTCCTTGTAGTACTCCTGCTACAATGTTGAAGTATTGTGAGTCTCCATCCGGTGAATGTACTTTCACTTTGGTGTTTCTATAAAAAATCGTTATTGCTGCTACGGTTTCTTTAGGTAGGCCGTATGCGAGTAGGATTCGTTTCATCTTTCCTCTGTGAATGGAATCGAAGGCCTTGGTAAAGTCGACAAATAGTAATGTCGCTTGTAGGTTTTTTGCCCGTACGCCCTCTACGGATGGTTAATATTTGTGAGGTCGTGGATCTATTTCTTCACAAGCCATTTTGGTTTTTCTTAAGGATGTCGATTTTGGGTTCTATGCGGTTTCGTCGTAGGGCGATGTAAATTTTGGCTGCTATGGATGTAAGTGTTATGCCTCGGTAGTTCTTGGCTAATCCGAGAATATCCTTTTTAGGGAAGGGGAGGATGCATCCCTTCATCCATCTGTCTATCGTATTTTGATTATAGACTGCGTCGCAGTGTCGGAGCAGTATGTCGTCGAATTGTCTGGTCTTCCATACTTCTGGGGGAATCTCGTCCAGCCCTGCAGCTTTCCATTTTTAAATTTTTCTAAGAACCGAGTCGAGTTCCTCTTGAGCGAACGGTCCAAGGTTAATGTCCAATTGCTTACTAATTACTCTAGGGATTGCTTCATGCGTTATTTTCGGTGGGTTTCCTTGTAGGTTTCCGAAATGCTGTTTCCACAGTTTTATTCTTTCCTGTTGATTTGCAGCTTTCAGTTTTGCTTTGACTGTGCTCTTCCTTCTACTCGCTTCGTTTATTGTTTGCCAGGCTATCCTAGATTGCCTATCTTCCACCGAGTCTCTAATCTTATCTATCTGATTTTGTATGTATTCTGTCTGTTCCTTTATATATATGCCTGCTAATTGATATTGTGCCGTTTTTAATTTTCGGGCATTTGTTTTTGTTGGGTTCTTTCAATAGCTAGTGGGGGCTGTTTTCACGTGTGCTTGTTTTTCTCTCACCGCTAACGTTTCCCATGGGACTCTATATTTAGTTCTAGGTTTTGTTGGAATACACTTCAATGCCGCCTCGAGGGGTGCGTCAACGAAATTCTCATATTCGTCATTTGGGGTGCCAAACGAAATTCTCATATTCGTCATTTGGGGTGCCTCTTCTCTTGTAGTGTCTCAAATCTGTTTCTTAATTCTAATACATATTTATCTCTAATATTTCTGTTGTTAAGAAGGGCCCAGTCATAGTGTTTAGTGGTAGCTGTTCGTGTGACGTTTTTTCGTGGGCTTAGTCGTATTTTTGCCGTGACTATTCGGTGATCGGAGGACACACCCTCGAAAGAGGAGTATACCTCGCAACTGATTGCACTATTTTTCCATTTCTTGTTTACAAAGACGTAGTCTATCAGTGCTTTAATATTATTCGCGTACGTGTAAGTCCATAATTTTCCTTCCCTTTTTTGGTAGTTTGTATTGAGGCATGTTAATCGATTTTCTATCATGAAATCTGTTAGATGTTATCCATTCCTATTTGACGTGTTGTGTAGGCTGTATTTGTTGTTTTCATTTTTCCCTATTTGGGCATTCATGTCTCCACCACTGACTAACAGGTTGTGTTTCGAAATGCTACGTATAGCTCATCGTAGAAGGCGACTGGTTCAGTTTCTTCACTAACATTAGTAGGGCTGTAGCAGGAGATGATTGTTGCTCTTGGGTTGCCATTAAACGTAGCAGTCAACATCCTAGGCTGTATTCTCTCAATGCTATTAAGTATTTTTAACGTTCTTGGTCCAATAAGAATTCCTACCCCTCATACTATGGCATTGACTAAGTTTTTCAATACCGATTCAGTGGCTAGCGTCCATCCATTGCCAGTTTCGTGTATCTGTGTTCTTGCATGCATATTATGTCTATCTTATGTTCTACGGCCGATGCAGTTACCTCTGGTAGTTGTCCTATTCTATTTTAGGTTCTTACGTTAAATGTCGTTATTTGTATTGTTTGTTTGCATTTTAGTAGTTTTTGAACCTGAAATCATAAAAAAAAATTGGTCAGTCATCTCATAAGATGTATAGCAGTAACATAGTGAATTTTCAAGAGTCTATGACAATTTTAAATGCCCATACGAAAAAAGTATGAAAAAAGTATGGAAACTTATCGTATGCACCTTGTACATATATATATATATATATATATATATATACATATATATATATATAGGCAGCCGTTTTTTGTTAATACATGTTTTCTAAAAAGAACAGGCAAGGAAGAATGCATAAGTGCAAATCCTAAACTAGCTTCGTTACATTTCACATATTGATAGTACCATTGGAATAAGTATGAAACCAGTAATCTCCCCCACCACCACGTTTGGGTAAATACTTTGGTAGATTATATTTTTAACCTGGGTATAGCAAGCAGGTCTAGGAAAAGGGAAAGTCTAAATTCAAACCTGTTAAACTTCGCTGAAAAATTGAATCTTCTCGTTCGATAGAGTTGGTAAACACTTCCTATATATATAAATATATATATATAGGGAGGTGTTTACCAACTCTCATATATATATATATATATATATATATAGGGACATCAGTTTTTTGTTAAAAGGAACAACCTGAACCAAGTGAATATACAAGTCGTGTGAAAAATTCAACTTCTCAGTCACTTTTAGTTGTCTTCAGCAACTTTCAATAGTTTTCATTGGACTGAAACTAGTGCAATTTTCATCGTCTCAAACGATTTCAAGAGAGGCGTTTTTTTTTATCCATTTGATTTTGTATTATTTAAACAAACTTAACGTTGGTCGTTATCTTTCAGCAAGATATATATATATATATATAGTCATCCTCAGACAGAGCTGTTTTGTTCTATCAGAACTCTTCAGTGTGGTTAGACAGGCTAGATTCCCGAAGCTGGGATCGAAACCCGGTTGACACAAACACCATTCCAAGATTCTACCACTCAGCTACGAGAAAACTAGCGCAAGCAAGGAAATTTAAACGCTTACGTATCACACTTGTCTTTGTTTACATATATCCGATTAACGGCTCCCGAGAGCTCGATTCATATGAAGAGCCTTGCATTACACTAGTGGCAACCATTTACTTCCCTTGCTAGAGAGCTCAACCCTACACGGGTACTACACGGGTAGGGGAGCATATATATATATATATATATATATGTGTGTGTGTGTGTGTGTGTGTGTGTGTGTGTGTGTGTGTGTGCGTGCGCATGGGTACCCATGTGTGTATGTGTGCCTGCCTGCATGTGTGTACGTGTATCCACATGATTTGTGATAACATATGATCAGTCTCTGACACATGGTCTCAATAATCGTGGACTTATGAGAATCGAACGCAGGACACCAATGATTGCGTTCGGGACATAAATGGATGGACGTTTATTGATGTTTACTTCACTTTTGTTTTAGTACGGTAGAAAACCTCAAATAATAGGCAACAAGTAAAGATCAAACTCATTCCAGTTGCGTAGGAAACACTCATTGGGTTGCAATAAGAAAATGGACACTATGAGCCGAGTTCAAATCCTGAACGAGGTTGTTTGCACTTTTTTTTTCGCGTTAATACCTTTCTCCCACCAGCTGATAAATAGTAGGATAGACTGGCTCTTCCTCTGCAGTAAGACAACCACTCTAGGAAAAGGAAAGACTCCGAATTGAAAACCTTAAGAATCAGTGGCACTCCTGCACAATTCTTGTTATCAATTCATTCAAAATGTCACAAGGATCTGCCTTTTGATGGGTAACGATTACGCACACACACACACACACACACACGCGTGTACGATGGATAAATTGTCAAAATTAAGTAGACATGAAAATAACACAGACATCTCAATTTATCTGATATATTTTTCTAAATTACATGAAAATATCTCAAAATACTATTGGTTAATTTCATCCTAAGAAATCGTCAACCATGGCCTCTATACGACTTCGGAATCTCCTGCAAGTCTTTCTGATGGTCTCCTGGTTTACATTGGTTAATACTGTCGTTATCCTTGCCTTCAGCTCATCGTGGATGCTGCAGGGAGTTTTGTTGGTGTCTTGCTAAACCGTACATTACACATTATAATCAAGAAGAGTATCCTTGATAATAATAATCTTAATCTTAATTCAGGGTTTTCCTTCAACAAGACTGGTGCTAGAGAAGCCTTCAACATAATATACAAGTTGAACTCGTTTTCTTTTGTTTAATGGCATATCAACCCTATTGGGTTATTTCGTACCAAAGTCACGTTTGTAGAGGAACGGTAGAGGCAGTATTTAACCCATAGCTGATGAAGATCAAAGAGTCCATTCGTTTACTAAGGTTATCAGTACGAAGGTGAACGTTATAGCGAGACTAGAGTTCGAACTTGCTTACGGCAATGTCACACTCCAACATTTCAATCAATGGTCTCAACTCATCTGCCTGGCCTTTTGGCTGGGCAGTCTGGCATTCGTGTCGGATGGTGTATCGAAACCAATGGCAGATTTGAGGCCGAAAGGCCCCCAACTTAGGTTGGGCCACCCGAGGGTGGGCGAGCTGCTTTTCAGACCCCCTTGCACTACTTGTATAGCACTAGACCTCACGGTCTAGTTCAAGCTATATTCTGGCATACGTGCCTGGATCAAAATTTCGGTCCGTGATACTGCTTCACTCATTAGACCCACATTGCACTTAGTGGGTCAATGACTAGCAGGGTTCGAGTCTCGGCTTTCTCCCCTTTCTCCCCACTTTAATCGGCCTTCGGGCTTTTGACCTTGTGTCAAGTCCTGTCTGGTGGGAGGCAGCGACAAATAACTCCAACATTTCAATCACTGCACCCGTTTGTTATAAACAAATCACCTGTGTTAACATCTTTAATCGCACTTTCTAATAGTCATACGTCGTGCTCAACGGGAAAGATATGGATTTATCCGCCCTCCTACCAAGTCGGATTTGGCAAGAGGACTTTTTTACGAATTGAAAGGTATTATTACTATTTACTCTTTTAGAGTTTTTCATATCAGCGTTAGGTGATGGTATTTCACTGGAGTTTGAGTGTCAGCAAGTCTCCTCAAGTCTCCAGGACTCTTCTCAATATTCTGGCCGTTCTCAATAATGCTGTAGTTTGGATGGTCTCAACTCATCTGCCAACTTCCAAGTCCTCCAGTCCCTTTGATAATTCTTTTGGTTTCCGTACCAAAAGCACCAATCACAATTTATATAATTGTCACCTTCATGTTTCATAGTTTTTTCAAATTCTCTAGCAAGGTCGAGGTACTTATCCTTCTTTTCACATTCTTTCAGTTTTATTCTGTGGTCAGCCGGGATAGCAAAGTCGATAAATTTGCAATTTCTCTTTTTTTTTTTTGTTGTTGTTGATTATTATTAAGTCTGGTCTTCTGGCCGGGATTAGGTGATCCGTGTGTATGTCAAAGTCCCATAGGAGTTTGTGTGTGTGTCATTTTCTTGGACAGGTGCTGGGTTGTGAATATACTGGGTTGTGCATATGCTGGGTTGTGCATATGCTGGGTTGTTAATATGGTCAAATTTAAATTCCTTGCACATTTCCCAGTGGATCACCTTGACCACCCAGTCGTGTCTAGTCTTGTATTCCTTTATTATCATTGTTGTTTACTCATAAGAGTTTTTCACAGCATAAGCTGATGGTCTTTCCCTGGAGATTGAGTGACACCAAGTCTCCTCAAGTCTCCTGGACTCTTCTCAGAATTCTGGCCATTCCCAATAATATAGTAGTTTGGATGGTCTCCACTCGGCCGCCAACTTCTAAATCTTTCAGGCCCTTTAATAATCCTAAAGTTATCGTACCAAAAGCACCAATCACGATTGGTATAATTGTCACCGTCATGTTCCATAGGTTTTTTCAATTCTCTAGCAAGGTCGAGGTACTTATCTCTCTTTTCACATTCTTTCAGTTTTATTCTGTGGCCAGTCGGGACAGCAAAGTCGACAATTTTGCAGATTTTTTTTTTTTATTATTATAAGGTCTGGTCTTCTGGCCGAGATTAGGTGATCCGTCTGTATAACAAAGTCCCATAGGAGTTTGTGTGTGTGTCATTTTCTTGGACAGGTGCCGGGTTGTGCATATACCATTTGTTCGTCCGGTCAAATTTAAATTTCTTGCACATTACCCTGTGGATCACCTTGCCCACCCAGTCGTGTATAGTCTTGTATTCCTTTGTTATTATTATTATTATTATTATTATTATTATTATTATTATTATTATTATTTCTGTAGCAATGCTTACCGAAATAAGCACCTTATAATATTCACAAGTCTCATTTTATTTTGATACAGGGGCGGGTATAAGTCATCATATCAAAGAACTAACAAAATTAGCGTGTTATTGTAATATTAATGGCGCCTGATAACAGCGTGTTTGCAAATGTGTATTGTTGATTTGCCGCATTGATAAAAGTATATTTAGCTTCGAGCGTTTCAGACTTAAGAATAAAAATAAAAGAAGCAGTAAAATCTACAATTCTTTTAGGCAAGGGTAACAACCATAAAAAAGTATGTCAGTTTATTTCCACCAATAATTATATTTGAGTGTAGCATGTGAATTTATTTGTACATGTGTGCGGTTGTGCTTGAAATAATGTATAAATGTGTCATTAATTGGGGTATGTATTAACCCAACTCCTATGTCACGAGCAGGATCGACACAAAGTCACTTTTTAAGCGGAGTACAGCTGGTTTTAATCCAGGTTTTTCCCTCTACTAGACTTGTCGCCTTTGAAATGCTAAAGAGCATAGTCTGACCTACAATTTTACAAATAACAGTGAAGGAGCTTCATCCCAAATATTAAGGAGGGATTAAGGGTTTTTTCTTAGCATTTCCTGATAATCACTGATTTATCGAGAATGTGGATTATAAGAAAAGGAGGTGCAATGCAAAAAATGGGATTCGGGAATTATCATTGAATTGGAAATTGAACTGGAAATCGTCTTGTTCCTTAAGCGTATTTTAATTGCATTGCTCAAGAAATATCGAAAGGATCTGCCTTTTGATGGGTAACGATTACGCACACACACACACACACACACACGCGCGTGCGCGCACAGAGTGTACGATGGATAAATTGTCAAAATTAAGTAGACATGGAAATAACACAGACATCTCAATTTATCTGATATATTTTTCTAAATTACATGAAAATATCTTAAAATACTATTGATAAATTTTATCCCAAGAAATCGTCAACCACGGCCTCCATACGACTTCGGAATCTCCTGCAAGTCTTTCTGATGGTCTCCTGATTTAGATTGATTAATACTGTCGTTATCCTTGCCTTCAGCTCATCGTGGATGCTGCAGGGAGTTTTGTTGGTGTCATGCTAAACCATACATCACACATTATAATCAAGAAGAGTATCCTTGATAATAATAATCTTAATCTTAATTCAGAGTTTTCCTTCAACAAGACTTGTCATCTTTTCAAGGCGAAAGAACATAGTCTGACCAACTATTTTACAAAAGAAAGTTAAGGAACAGATGGCTTCCAAATATTAAGGAAGGGTTGAAGGATTTCATGATCATCCCTGATTTATCGAGAATATGGATTACTAAAAAAGGAAGTTGAATACAAAGAATGGCGTTGGGGAATTATAATTGAATAGGAAATTGAACTAGAAATCACCTTATTTTAATTGCCGTAATCTAATTGCATTGTTCAAAAATTCTCAACCGTACCTCACACATAATAATCAAGAAGATTGCCATCTGGGAAGCGATGTCAAAGCTGATGAACTTACAGAAATTTCCTGATGGCAAAGACTGGTTTCTCCTGCTTGTGTGGCATGGCGCAGAACCCTGCTTCCAGAAGTAGGATTTTCAAAGGGTCACCCTCGAGATTCAGAGCAACACTGCATTCTCCAGGCACATTATGTAGGCCTCCGTATTGAGTCTGTGGCCATTTGGGGTGATGAGTAGAAGCACAGAGTCACTTGTGCAAATGATCATCTCAAACACCATGATGTAGACAAGGTGTTGGGTCTTTATCAATATGAATATAAATTTGCCTTTAGACTGACACCCAAACATTGTGAAACCTTTGTACTGGATTTTCCGGTCCAAATGTCAAACAGTAGAATATGACGATTCCAAATTTCTGGGGGAGTTAATACTTCACCTACAGTACCAAAACTGACTATAGTTTGCTGCACCAATTTATTAATTTAAAATCGCGACAATTTTATCATTGCCTAATATATATATATATATATATATATATATTAGGCAATGATAAAATTGTCGCTATTTTAAATTAATAAATAGATATATATTAGATTTTTATATCTAATGCCATGGAAGTTTGTCTGCAACCCCTGGGTTTTATGAAGTTTTTACAAAACAATAATCATCTGGCAGATAACAAAATGAAATTAATCGAAAATCGAAAAATACCGTCAAAAACTGTTGGGGTTGTGTAGGAATCTTTACGTGTGCTTGTGAGTGTGTTTATGAGTGCGTGCATGCGTATGTGGGTTTGTGTGGTTTACAGTTGCGTAATATTGTGTGTGTATGTGTAAGTGGTATATAGTGCATGTGTACGTGAAGGTACATGCGCAGTGCGTTGTTTTAACCGGATGCTAGGCGTCAATGTATCTGATTTTACTACCGTATTGTCGGCAAAGATTCTTTATCTATTTCTGTATGTGTTAGTTGACCTTAGTCGAGGGTGACCAGAAGGCTCCCTTTTCAATAGCTCCAACATCGAGATGTTGGTGAGGGTACTACTCCTTCCTTGGATTGCTCTCCTTTACCCTTGATGCTTACTTTATAATGCTGAGTGTTAATAAAGGCGGCATCAAGCACCATTTTTGAGTTTTTCGTATGACTCGACCTGGGATTGAAACCCGGTCTCCTAGGACCATTGGCGAACACTGTACTCATTAGACCAATGGCCCAGTTGTGTAGGTGATTATAACTAAGGAACTTGGTTCGCCTGAAAACCACAAAGTGATTTAGTGAAAACCAACACTGTTATAATATATATATATATATATATATAGGTGAATCTGAGGATTTGCAAAATTTTACTAATATGAAGCACAATTCGGTGTAGCGTAATGGCCAAGGGATTTCGGTTCATGCCTTTGAGTTTAGTTCGGCTGAGAACCTTTCGGCTCAGCACATGGGTTAGTTAGGTGCAAACCTTGAAGTAGGTGGTAACGCACCGGGGGGGGGGGGGCGAACGTACCATTCAGAGATGTCACAATAGTCCGAAGATGACGGAACGGGGTGACAGGGTGCGGGTGACGTCACGCACCGGAAGGGCGCGGAGGTTTGTGGGAGATTTGAAGAAAGTTGAAGAGTTGAATACTAGACGCCAAACGAGGAGGATCGACTTTTGGAGCTTGCAGAAGCGAGGCGAACTTGCGCCCTATGGGGGGCCGCTCGAGATGGGGGCCAAATGAATAAGACGGCATAGCGAGATTGTGTCTCTCCTCCTTATGTCGAAACCTTTAACTCAAAGTTAATGAAAAAGGTTTCGTACCTGAACAAGAAGTCGTTACGTGTTTTTCGAATTTGGAGATTACTATATTCTTTATATGTCTATTTTGTACATGGTGTTAATTGTGGCTATAGTACATTCGGCAACTCCAGATATTTATATCAAGTAATCAGTAATCTTGTATGATTTTATAAAAGCTGGTATAGAGGACAAAGATGTAAATTGATTTGATTTACAAATGATTCTATTTTTTATTTCTTTTAATTGAATGAAAAATTTGCTAAAAATACGAAATTACCAAATCTTTTCTTGTAAGAAAAGATAATATTAATCAGAGAGTAAATATTTTCATGAGGGAAAGTGAAGATTAATTCATAATATGTTGTAGTTATTGATAGCTCAAATCTAAACGATCATATTATGTGTGTGTAAGAATTCTTTATATAAGTTCGTAACTATGCGAGAGAGAAAATATATTTATGCGTTAAAAGTATATGCGGCAGCTGATTTTTATACCATACATCTTAGTTGATGCATCAAGATGGGTCGTCAGTGATGTTTCCTTTTGGTTCATGGGGGGGGGGTTTCGGGTCTTGCAACATCAGACTCCCTCACCCAAATGACCCAGTTGGAATCGATCTAACTCCAACTCCCATCCTGGCAGCCAACCTGCGCATCCACACAAGGAGAAAAAAAAAAAAAGACCACAGAAAAGGCTCTATATATAATTTTGCAACAGCCAATCAGAGCTAAGCTCTACTGATGACTTCTAAATCTTTCCTTTAAAAATCAGGAGGCCACATTACTCTTGCTTTTCGGCCACAATGATATTCGGCTATTTGTTTACTCCGGTATGTATTTCTTCCTTTTTTATTTAAAAAAAATTCCTTTTCCTTTTTTTTATATTTACAGAAAAAAAAATGAAATTCTCATCAGCAAATTTAAGCTGAAGTCGCAATGTTAATAAACCTATGTAAACACTACAATATTCGTTCAATTTAAGATAGTTAAGTGATGCTGAAATTAAATATTTCTTAAAAGAAAAGAATGTTAAATTTTCACCCAAAAGAATTAAATCAAAATGTTGAGTTTATATAGAACAATTTCACCCTTACCGAGGAAAATATTTATTTCCTTACAATTTATAAGATTGAGGTAAGCTTAAAATTAGATTTTTAAAAAGTTGATTATTTGCCCATGATTCTAATTGATAAAAATGTATTTTTAACTTGAGGTGCAGTTGGTGTACTCTACAGCCCCTGCTGACTGTGTAATATACAAAGTTAAATGTGAAAACAGTTCTATTTCGAGCAATTCAGTTTAGCGTAAGTACGCAGTTTAAATGTCAAAACAGTTCTATTTTAAATAATTTTGTTTTGCATAAATACGCAGTTTAAATGCAAAAACAGTAAACTCTCGAAACTACGGTTTAGTTCAATTTAACCCATAGATAGCACCCTTATCAGAAGCTACCATTCCGGGCCTGAGTGGACCTGAGAGCGATGGCAATGAAGGAGTGCTCGACATTCCCAAAGCTCCAGCAGTACAGGAACCTCACCATCAGATTGTTCATGTCATATCTAGGTTACTCGTTAGTGGTGGTGGTGGGGGGTTGCACCTCTTTGCAGAGGTACAGTCCGTGTATTCTACAGCCCCAACAGACTGGGCAAGCGAACAAAACTGATTAGACAAATAAAAATACACCTTTGTAATTATTCATTTTTAGTGAACTGTAAATTTTATCAATATATAGAAGATTTCATATTATTTAGAGACTTTTGACTTCATCTTTGTTGTTTTTCGGTTTGTACATTGTTCGATCTTGTCCGGGTGTCTTTCAGATTCAATCCGTAGAATTGACTATTTTACTAAAAAAACAACTTGAAGTTTGAAAATTATATATACGAATTGAAAAAAAGAAAAAATAGCCCGAAAAATGTGTAGATTAATGTAGTTTGGTTTGGTTTAATGGCATATTAACCATTGTAGGTTATTTATTGCCAAATCCATTTTTATGCCTATAAGCAATCCTATTTCAAGCAATTCAGTTTAGCATAGGTACACTGTTTTGTTCTCTTTGATCCATAGAGAGGACCCATACATACTACTGAGGACCGTAGTGGACCTTGGAGCAATGGCAAAGAAGGGGTACTCCACATTCCCCAAAGCTCCAGCATTACTGAAGCCTCACCTTCAGATTGTTTAGTGTCAAATTTAGGACACTCATTGGGGAAGTCTTATCCCTCGGCAGAAAGGTGGCCTACTTAGCTAGGGCCATAGAATACACCGTCTGCACCTCAGCAGAGGGGCAAGACTCCCCAAACGAGTGTCCTGGATATAACAGTAAACAATCTGAGGTTCCAGTAATGCTGGAGCTTTGGGGAATGTGGAGCACCTCTTCATTGCTATCGCTCCCAGGTAAACTCTGGCCCGGAGAGGTAGCACCTGATAGGACCCTATCTATGGGTTAAATAGAAGTAATCTGCGTACAATTGCCAAACTAATTTACTTGAAATAGCACTGTTCAAATATTTAAACTGAATATTTCATGTTCTACTGAATTGCTTAAAATAGAACTGTTTTGATATTAAAACTGTTCTACGCTAAATTGAATTATTCGAAATAGAATGGTTTTGACATTTAACTGTATGTGGACAAAAACTATACTTACACTAAACTGAATTGTGTGAAGTAGAACTGTTTGACGGAACTGAATAGTTTGAAAAAGAAAGGATTTTGACAACTAAACTATGTACTCACGCTAAACTGAATTTTTTGAAATAGAACTGATTATGTGTATAAAAATGGATTTGATATTAAATAACCTACGAAGGTTAACGTGCCGTAAAACCCAAACAATTAATCAACCAATCTGCAGAAAGGCAGTCAGTGTATTCTGCAGGTTGGTTGGTTTGTTGGGTTTTATGGCATATCAACCTTTGTAGGTTATTTAACGCCAAATCCATTTTATGTAAATAATCTCTTCTATTTAAAACAATTCAGTTTAGCATAAGTACACAGTTTAATTGTCAAAAACATTTCCATTTCTAACTATTCAAGCAGTTATATGTAACAATTCAGTTAAGTGTAAGTACAGTTTTAATGTCGAAAAACAGTTCTATTTGAAATAATTCAGTTAAGCATAAGCACGCAGTTTAAATGTAAGTACGGTTTAATTGTCAAAAACATTTCTATTTCAAGCTATTCAGTTTACTCAATCAATTCATTTTTGCATAAGTATGCTGTTAGTTCTATTTAACCCATAGATAGGGCCCTATCAGGTGCTACCACTCCGGGCTAGAGTGGACCAGGGAGCAATGGCAATGAAGGGCTACTCCGCGTTCTACAAGGCTCCAGCACTGCTGGAACCTCACCATCAGATTGTTTAGTGTCATATCCAGGACACTCGTTGGGGGGGGGTCTTACCCCTCTTCAGAGGTGCAGTCGGTGTATTCTACTGCCACAGCCGACTAAGCTATGTGTATTCTGCAGCCCCGGCCGACTGGGCCAAGATTAATGAACCACTTTATCTGAGAAATTCATGGAATATCGAAAAATCTGTAGAAAATAACCACGACGACCAAAATCCGAATAAATGAGAATCCGATATAATGAAAACGCTTCAACTCGGTAATTCAGTAAAGCCTACAAAAGTAAAAGTCTTTGAAATTTTAAATCATACCTTGTATGTTGAGACATTTAAATGCAATTCCATCTCACTTACTTGTATATCTCGTTGTGTTTTGGGCATAAGATTTAGTAATGGAGTTAACTGGTCTTATAGGACTATAACTATTGTAGTGAGTTACTTTCCCTTGTGTCAGACTTTACTAATCTTTGTAAACTTATAAAATATCCTCTATTTGGTTATTTACACTGTCAATACTAATCAAATCGTGTCTTCTTTGTTATTCTTCCTCTTTCTCTCGCAATACACACACACACACACACATATATATATATATATATATATAGTATAATAATATATATATATAAAGTGAAATATTATATAGATATTCATATATTGTTGGTTGTTTAATAGTGGATAAATCTTTTGGGGTTATTGAATGCCGAATCCATTTTTCTAGAACAATAGTGAATTCAAACCTGTTAAACTCCGCTTAAAAAATTGACCTTGTGTTATATCCTGCCCGAGCATAGGGGTTGGTAAATATGAATTGGGGTACTATTTTACCCAGAGTTGGAAGAATAAGGGGGTTCATACCGTTCCAATTGTATTTTTCAGAAAATGAACCCATCAGAGCGACTGTTGTTCGAACTAACTAACTACAACTATGCAGCCCATCGCTTTAACCATTACCCCACAAGGACATTCTGCTCGGCTTATGAGGTACATTAAACTGTTTCCAAATGGAATCAAATGCTGTGGAGAGGGTATTTGTGGTGTAGTGGTTAAAGCACTGAATATTCCACGTACAATAAAGAAAATGTCTGCACTGAGTAAAAGTGAAAGTAGGGAGGGGAAGCTGAAAATAAAACAATAGAAATAACCAAACTTTATTAGAAAGTAATCTATAAAAAATAGTAATAAATTGGTCCTTATGTGTGGCGTAGTACCTACTAATTGTACTAAATTGCCGCCTCAGAAGAGTTCGAGTTTGAGTTTTGTTTAACGGCATATCCACCTGTAATATAATTGCGGAGGGATTTTTTTTTATATTATCATTTTTTGTTTTATATATCTTGCCTTTAGTTAGGCTGAGAACCTTTCGGCTTAGTGCATGGGTTAGTTTGGTGCACACATTCAGTGCAGATGTTAACGCGCGTGCGGGGCGGATGTGACAATCAGAGATGTCACAATAAAAACCCCAGATAGTAAATGCGAACGGGGACGTGAATGACGTCATGCCCGGAAGCGACGAGCTGAGGATTTTGGGATTTGAAAAAAAAGCAGTTAGTTGAGATTCGAGTCTAGAGGAAGGGAGTCGATTTTTGGTCTCGCCTCAGCGAGACCAGTTGGGAGTTTACGAAATGTGTTGCGCGTTTGTTGAAGAAATTGTATCTCTCTCTCCTCATGTCGAAAAACCTTAAACTCAAAAAGGTAATTAAAAGTTTCATACCTGAACCAAATTCATGTTTAACGGATACCTATACGCGTATGAATATTCTATGAACATATGACTATTTCACGTGTTCGTATCTTGGTCGTATAATTTTGGACCTATGGATATGCTACGAACCTCTGTGGACATTTAATGCCAGTAGGGTTAAATTAGTTTTGATTTTTGAAATAGGCGACATCTCCACACTAGACGGAACCTCTCTGAAACTAGTAGACAAATTCAGCTACCTAGGAAGCAGCGTCTAATCAACCGAAAAAGACATCGACACACGGCTAACGAAAGCATGGACAGCTATCGATAGGCTCTCGATCATATGGAAATCAGACCTGACCGATAAAATGAAACGCAGTTTCTTTCAGGCAGCGGTCGTATCGATACTGCTATATGGATGCACTACTTGGACGCTCATAAATGGCTGAAGAAGAATATAGACGGCAATTACACAAGAATGTTGCGAGCAATATTGAACAAGTCCTGGCGGCAACACCCCACAAGGCACCAACTATACGGCCACCTGCCTCCCATCACGAAAACTATACAAGTTAGACGAACCAGACACGCAGGACACTGCTGGAGAAGCAAGGACGAGCTCATAAGTGGATATGACACTCAAAAATCTGATGGTGACGTTCCAGTAATGCTGGAGCTTTGGGGAATGAGGAGCACCCCATCATTGCCATTGCTCCGAGTTCCACTCTGGCCTGAAATGGCAACACCTGATAGGACCTTATCTATGGGTTAAATAAAAGTATCTACATACTGATGCTGAACTAATTTTTTAAAATAGAACTGTTTGACTAAACTGAATAGCTTGACATGTCTTTGACAATTAAACCGTGTACTTACATTTAAACTGCGTGCTTATGCTAAACTGATTTGTTTGAAATGGAACTGTTTTTGACTTTGAAACAGTTCTTACACTAAACTGAATTGTTTAATATAGAACTTCTGTCCTTATACTAAACTGAATTAGGTGAATTAGAACTGTTTGAATTAATAGAACAGCTTGAAATAGAAATCTTTTTGACAATTAAACTGTGTGCTGATGCTAAACAGAATTGTTTAAAATTGAACAATTTATTTGTATAAAAATGGATTTGGCATTAAATAACCTACAAAGGTTGATATGCCATAAAAACCCAACCAATCAACCAACTAACCAACCAACCCAGGATATGGAGCAGGTCCTACTAAATACACTAAATGAATTGCTGCAATATAAAAGAAGATTGGTGTGATTGATGGATTTTTAAAGAGAAATTCTGCTAGAAGACAAACTATATATATATATATATATTTATTTATTGAAGGAGTATAACGGTTACCACTCGCGTAATCCAAAGTTCTTCTAACGAATTGAGCACCCCGGCATCCAATAGCGCAAAATGTAAACAAAAGAAACTTGATACATCGGCGTTAATTCCCTTGCTGACGTTGAGTCGTCGGCTTGGTCTAGAGGTATGTCATCAGTATGATGTAAAGTTGGGTTGGTTTCGGTTCCAGCCTGGAACGTCTCACCCGTCTAGCCACACTGAAGAGTTTTGATACAACGAAACAAGCTGTCTGTGGATGGCAATATGTGTGTGTGTTATTCTGATTCGTTAGTTCTTTTTTGTTTCATTGTTGATAAAATCCAACTTCATAACAGTGACACATCACATGGTACAAACAAATACAACAGCAGAATAAGCATATTCCTTACTGGTGTCTTTTATTTCTGACTTTGTTCTAAGTTAAGGTTACTAAACACGGATTACTGCCGGAGTGAATGAGATTCACACTGGGCGTGACTTTGTTGAAGACTAAGCCAAGGTTACTAAATACGAAATACTACAAAAGTAAATTAGACTCTCACAGTTGTGGACAAAGTCAAGATTACAAAATACGAATTACATCAGAAATGAATTATGCTCTCAGTAGGCGTGCATTTGTGCAAGACTAAGCAAGGTTATGAATTACTACAAAAGTGAATTTGATTCTCACTAGCTGTGACTTTATTGAAGATGAAGTCAAGTTTACTAAATACATAATACCATCGAATAAATTAGACTTTCAGTGGGCGTGATTTTGTGCCAAACTAAGCAAGGTTACGAATAACTACGGAAGTGAATTAGACTCCTTCTAGTTATGACTTTGTGCTTGACTAAGCCAAGCTTACAAAATACCTATTGCTACAGAAGTGAATAGAATTCATACTGGGTGTGACTTTTTGTAAAATTAACAGTTATCGATATCACGTATACAAAGGTGATATTTGTAGATTTCTATTTTTCAGCTGGCCCCGTTTTACTTATTCGGTCAAGGATCTCACTCAGTAAATCTATCACACACTTAGAAAGGCACATCGTGGCGCACACATGGTTGCTTAAATAAACTTGCAGTGTCTATTTACATTTAGACGTGTGAAAATGGACTCTACTAAAAAAAGAAAAAAGAAAAAAAAAGATAAAAAAAGAAGAAAAAAACCCCAAAATAACCCTTTTTATATCTACCAAAAGATTTTACATTCTCTGACAGCGCGTAATTCTAAACACTTTCGGAATAACAGAAGGGGGCACACCATATTTGGACTAATCTATCGCAACAAGGCCGCGTAACAGTGTCGTAACTCAGTTAAGTGACTCTGTGCACACAATGAAAACAGTTCAAGACATTCAAGAACCCTGCAAAGGCCATCGAAATCGTAGGGAGCCTAAGATGCTCACTTTCCTGGATATCAACAAGTCTACCAGGCGCTGATTGTTTGTATTGGGTGGGGCCAAATAGAAGAACAATAGGAATAAAGAAAGGATACGTTTAGCTGATGCAGGCAGGTATTTATATTCTGAGGGTATAGGGGATTTCAGAAGAATTACATTAGAGGTCAATAGCAAGATTTTCAAAAAATCTGATTTGTCTTGCTTACTATCTTTGAATTGGTGCTGCCATAAGAAAAATAAAACAACTGTAATTAAAAGGGACGAAATACACTTATATATAACTCTGAAATTCGCAAACTACTACAACAACAGTTCAATTCACCCAAAAAGCCATCAATTTGGCTTTATGAAGAAAAAATAAACACCTTCAAATACATCGCCGTTAAGATATGAATTAGTGTAATGCACGTATTTGCAGGTACTTATAACTATATCTCTCAGTGAGAGGCAAGATCACTTCCTAAAATGGGAGTCCTGGTTATGACTTAAAACAGCATTTAATGCAGAGACACCTGTTTTGGAGATCTGGAAAGTGTGAAGCTACTCTTTATTGCTCGGCCCACCGACTGCATCTCAGCAGAGGGGTAAGACTCCCCAAACGAGTGTCCTGAATATGACATTAAACAATCTGACGGCGAGGCGCGAGTCATGCTAGAGCGTTGGAAAAAGCGGAGTACCTGTTTATTACGATTGCCCCCTGGTCCACCCTGACCTGGAGTGGTAGCACCTGATAGGTCAATTGACCTATGGGTCAAATGGAACATTTAAACTGTATTCCAGCAAATGACTTATACTAAACTGAATTGTTTGAAATAGAACTGTTTGATCATTTAAGAGTGTGTAAACAAATGAGTGAAGTTTAATTAAATTATTTGGGATACATAGCAATACTAGGAACCATAGAAATTCGTTGACTTATGCTAAATTGTATCGTTAGAAATAGACTTGTTTGATCATTTAACTGTGTGTATCTAAAAATGTGTTTACAAATCATGTATTTAAAATATAGGTAAGAACAGGATTTGGCATTAGATAACCAACAATGCTTGATATGCCATAAAACCAAACCAAACCAACAATAAGCTGAGATGAACAATCTGCTTTGAAAAGACTTGCTATATACTCCCAAAAGTCATGAGCTAGTCAAAAAAGATAATGTTACAAAACGGCCCCGGATCTCTATTCCCGCACCTCTTCAGGCGAATAGAGGGTATTCGTAGCTAGGGTTTGGTAAGTATTTTTGATTCCCAACTGGGTGTCCTCGTGTCACAATGGTTAAAGCGCTCGTAAACGAGTTCGAATTCCAGTCACGCTATTACGTTCACTTTTGGACAAATACCCTTGGGAAAGATACGAACCCCCTTATCCTCGCTGCTATGGATTATATAGTACCACTACTGTTCTTCTTGGAGGATGGATTTAGCATTATATTAAAGAAGGTTGATATTCCATTTAGCAAAGTACAAAGACCCCCAACTTTAGTGTCGTTACCAATATTATCTACCCACCTGTTGAGAGCATAGCGTGAAGTTGCCGGAATGAAGTACGGGTCCATTTTGCAACATCTTTTGGGGTAAAGGAAACCTTTTTTATAGCAGGTTGTACATCTCAGCTTAATGATTAGATGAGTAACTAGTTTGCAATTATTCTCATATTATATATACCAACACACGCAGAGACAAATATACACTGAACGTTACATTTCGATTTATTATATATATATATATATATATATATATATATATATATATATATATATATATCAAATAATAGCCCTTACGGTAAAAAAAAACTGGCTAGTGATTTGAAGATGAAAATATGCAACGAATCACTGTCAAGGGGCAAAAATATATATATATTTTGGGGAAAAAAAAAGAAAAGGCCAATCTTGTCATACCAATTGAAAAAAATCAAAAGACACGCAAATGGTTGGTCAAAAGAAAAAAAAACACCGTTAGGGCTGCTAAGCTACAATGCAAAAGTGCTCAATACTTAGTAGAGCAAAATAGTATCAATAATTACTTAGTGAATCAGGAACTAATCAACTATAGTTTCGCCTAATCGTCGGGATTAGGTACCCTGATGAGCCGCTTAGGCGAAACTATAGTAGGTTAGTTCCTGGCTCACTAAGTAATTATTGATACTATATATATATATTGATGTTATTCTTACAGAGAGTAATTTGTCTCTTCACGAGATCATGTCTGTATTCCAAAGTGCTGTTATAGTTATGAGCTGTATGATCATGGAATTTAAAATATGTATATTTTGGCAGCATTTCTTCATTGATACATATTTGATTGAACATACGAGACATTTTTTGTCTGCATATTTTTTTGTTAATCCTTTCGAATTGCCGTATTGAGCTTATGACCATAAGGTTAACAAAAAAATATGTAGACAAAAAATATCTATCATTTTCAATCAAATATGTATCAATGAAGTGATGCTGCCAAAATATACATACTTTAAATTCCATCATCCTGCAGCTCATAAATATATCAGCACTTTGGAATACAAAAGTGAAGAGACAAATTACACTCTGTAAGAATAACATCAATATAGAAACAAATTCAAAAAGTAAACGCTACACAATATATATATATATATATAGGTCAACGAAGATGTTTGTATTTTTAGGAATTATCTATTCAGTTCTTACATACGTGTATGTTTGCAGCTTATTGCTTTCGCCAGGGAACATATGTGGCACAGGGCCATGTGAATGTGACGGTCAATGAGACTCGAACTCACTCGTGTTTGTGAGTAGAATGTTTTCCGGTTTTGTATGGGTTTATTGAGGTCAGTCCTCCATTTACCTTTCTCAGTGTTTATTTGTGTGTTTTTAGCCCCAATTGGTCTTTAGGTTTGGTTTGGTTTCTTTGTTTAATGGCGTATCAACTCTTTTTTATGTTATTTAATGCCAAAGCCATTCTCCTAGAAGAACAGTATTATTTAACCCATAGCTGGGAGGATAAGGGGGTTCATACCTTTCCCAAGGGTATTTGCCCGAAAGTGAACATAATAGCACGACTGGAGAACGAACTCGCGTACTACGATTCCGCAGTCCATCGCTTTAACCATTACACCACGAGGACACCCCCCCAATTGGTTTTTAATATTTGATATGTTATAAAGTTTTTGCTGTTTTACACTGGGTAGTTGTCAGTGTGTGTTAAAGTATTTTTTCTCTCTTTGGACCTACAAGGAAAATATATAGGCCTAACGGGTAGAGTGTTCGCCAATGGCCCAGGAGACCAGGATTCAATTCCAGGTCGAAGACTCAAAAAATGATACTTGAAGCTGCCTTGCTTAACACTCAGCATTGTAAGATACTGAGGAAAAGTAAAATGGAGTAATCCAGATAAAGGTATCGCACCTTCCCTCACAACAAAGGGAGCCTTCGGGTCGCTCACGACTACGGTCGCTACTTTTACTACTTATATATACATGAGGACTTTGAGAAGACGTAGCTCACCTAAGGTAGAAGACCCTCTGTTGCTTATTCTCTTCATTCAGTTGCTGATGGCGTAGAGATACATGGAAATGGGTGAGAAACAATGCTCTGGGTAGATTTGTGGATGTTTCTTTCTCAGTCAACGCTTCGGTTTCGTTCCTGTCCCCGGCCACCAAGAGTCTGAATCGAATGACCTGGTTTCTTTTATTGGGATTCTCAGGACAACAAAACTTCTAGTCTCAACTGCAAGGAGTGCACACCAGACAAACTCTCACGATCTCGGAGATGATTGATGGAATTTTACAACTGTTGTTAATTTATGTTTTCATAGTAGGGTAATCGCAGGTATATGGTGCAACGGATAAAGGCGCTTGGTTAAAAAGTGCTTCTAAATTAAATCACCTGGCGGTCGCAGGTTCAATCCTGACAACAGGTAAATTATAAGGAATATTTACTGAATCTTAATACTTGTACCTTGTTATGGTTGGGAGGGGTTTCCTCGTGGTGTAATGGTTAACGCAATGAACTGCAGAATCGTAGTAAGTGTGTTCGAACTCCAGTCGCGCTATTACGTTCATTTTCGGACAAATACCCTTGGGAAAGGTATGAACCCCCTTATCCTCCTATGGATTAAATAGTACCACTACTGTTCTTCTGGGAGTAATAGCTTTGGCATTAAATAACCCACGAAGGTTGATATGCAAAGAAACCAAACATGTTATGGCGAATGGAATTAGAACAATCTACCCATGTTGATTAAATAAAATGTTAATTTTGATTTTTTTGTTTTTTGTTCCCGAGTTGGACATGAAGCATCTGAAGAAGGCCAAAGGATGCCTCGGCTGAAATGTTGTGAGTACAGCAAAGAAGATGAAGACAATAGTCCGAATATTCTAAGTGATAAAAATTATCAAGTATTATCTCAGAAATTTAGAAAAATAAAACACATATTATTGTATTTAGTCGATCGGTCAAGACTTAACTTCGTCAATTTGTTTCTCTTCCAGCTGTTAAAAAAGAAAACATTGAGAACTTCGTTTTAGAACTCGTTTGTAATATTACCTTAACTAAAAAAAACAAGATAATCTTTTAATTTTTACAGTTCTGACATCCTTATTCCATGAGATAACAATAGTATGTCTTAAAATATGAAATAACCTCACAAAATATGTTTATAGCTTGAAACGAGCGGTTTACTATAGTAAGGCTCATTTAAAAGCGAACCAAATATCTTCGTATTAAATTGTCATGTACCAAATTGTCTGGATGCCGTACATACATCAATTCTTATTATATATAAATGATGAAATATACATAGCAATGAAATATAAATGAAAGAATAAGATCCCATATGTTGAGTCGTTTTATAATGAAGAACAGCGTTCAATTTATGAGGAGACCGGTTAAAAAGCTATTTAAAAATAACAGTGTAAAACATACCATTGATTGCACCCGTAATTTCACGGGATCTTCTTCCATGGCGAGGTCTTCCCTTCCTCATACTTAAAAATAGTTCGATAGTTTTAACAGGATTAAAAAATGTAAAAAAGTAAATAAAAAATAAAAAAGGATGTAAATTTCAACAATTGGTGTAGATAGCACAAAATATCACTTCCACCGTTTTAGTTTAATATATATATATATATATATATATATATATATATATATATATATAAGAGGATCATTAAATAATTATCCAGATTTTTTTCGTATGGGAACTTTTATTGATAGTACACACATAATACTCTAGTCCCCTTCGAACTAATCACATCCGGCAGCAATGCACAGGTTGTACCGTTCTAACAACTTCTGGAAGGACCCATGGAAGTCCTCTTGTGTGAGCGTTTCAATGACCTTCGTCACAGCCTCTTTCATCACCTCAATTGTCTCATAATGACAGCCTCTCAGCTTAGGGAATAGCCAAAAGTCACAGGGAGCAAGGTCTTGACTATAGGGAGGCTGAGGAATTGTCTTGGTGCCAATCTTAGTCAAATAGTCTGTGACAAGGATGGAGTTGTGGACAGGTGCATTGTCCCACTGGAAATGCCACTTATCCGATTCGAAGAGTGCTGGCCTCTTCCGACGGAATCTCTTCCGGAACTCCCTTAAAACCTCAACATAGTAAACCTAACTCTAACCCTAACCCTTTGGTCAATCAACTCTGATCTATTGACTTCCTTACGCCTCCCACACCTGTCATCATCCCTCACAGACTTCGTGCCTTCCTTGAATCTCTTATGCCACTCAAAAACTGACGCTCGATTCATGCAAGATGGTCGAATTAGCAGGGTGAAGCATTCCGTACTTTTCTGTGGCATTTTTTCCAAGTTTAAAACCGATTTTTTTGCATATCGTTCTTCTAAAGTGTCCTCACTTCCAGATTGCATTTTTGAAATTCACCAGCAGTGACAATCAGGGTTTAGTAGGGTGTATACTAATTCCTGCTGTAGCTGTTCATTTGAAGCTGAAATCATAAAAATTGGTCAGTCATCTCATAAGATGGATAGCAATAACATAGTGAATTTTCAAGAGTCTACGACAATTTTAAATGCCTGTAAAAAAAAGTCTCGAAACTTATTGAATGCACCACGTATATATATATATATATATGTGTGTGTGTGTGTGTGTGTGTGTGTGTATGAAATTCTGCGTAGGATATGCAACAGGCATACATAACATTCTCATTTTGCTTATCTAGCTTATACTCGTGAACATTAAAAAAATAATGTTTTTTTTACTATCCCATCTCACTTATTTTCTGTTCCTCTTCTATAATTGGTGGATAAGAATAGAAATTTGCCTACCATATTAGCAGCGGGAATATCGGGGCAGATAAAAGGCGTCACGACAACAATTTTTTTAAAAACGGAATTCCCTCACCCTTTGCCATCCATATTCTTCTTTGTAACAGCATCTTCTTCAAATTACGTCCAAACTAATAAATAAAAGAGTAGAAAAAAATCTTACCTTCTATGTTGACTAATGAAATTGGTCGAAACTGGTCTATTTTTCTGGAGTCTTTTTCTTTTGGTATGTGGATTGTTGGTAACTTCTAGCATATTCACACATTTACGTTCGTAAAAGTTCGTTACACACAACAGGCAAAAATCCTTAAAGGCATTTTTCTTTTTTTATTATTCTGCTGTGTTGCATTGTGGGAATGAATGTTAAATTTTTCGATTGATGGATTGGTTTTAACGTAATGACAACCCATCTAGGGTTATTTATTCCGGGAAGTTAGGCCATCTCATTCGTTGTACTTTTATGCATGGTCATTAGTTTTCTTGTTATTTGGTCCATTTGTTTAAGTTCCTCTCTGGTCCACTTGAGAAAGGGCCCCGAGTATCTGACAAGGGGCACAGCCTAAGTATTTATTCCTTTGATGAGGTTTCTGCTGGAGAGTTTTGTCTCGAGTAGTTTTCGCGTTCTCCTGAGATATTCTTTTCGGATCCTGTCTTTCATTTGCGTTTGTTTGATGGTGTTAGCCTCCAAGATGCCCAAGTATTTGTAGGTTTCCTTTTCTTCGAGCGTTCTAATTCTGTCGTGATTTGGTAGTTCCATTCCGTCAGTCATATGTCGTTTGCCACGAGCATGGCACATTTTTCTATGACAAATTCCATTCCTATGTCCTGACTGTATATTCTAACGGAGTGTATGAGAGTTTCCAGTTCTCTTTCATTTTTTGCAAATAATTTAATGTCATCCATGTACATTAAGTGGTTGATCTTCTCTTGCGATCTGCTGAGTTTGTATCCGGCTGCGCATTTTCCGAGAATGTGGTTCAGTGGCATCATGGCTATTATGAATAGTTAGGGTGATAGTGCATCTCCTTGGAAAATGCCTTTTTGGATCTTTGTTTCAGCTATGCTTCTTCCTCCTGCAGTCAGGTCCACTCTTCAGGTTTTCATGGTCTGTTCGATGAAGTTTATGACTTCATGTGATATTTTGTACATTTTGAGACAGTGTAGTATCCAGCTTTGTGGGACCATATCATTTACCTTTTTGTAGTCAATCCAGGCCATAGCTAGATTTTTTCGTCTTGTCTTGCTCTCATTTAGGATGTGTTGATCTATGTAGAGTAATTCCGCTGCGCCTCTGGATCCTTTGTGCCATCCTTTCGGTTCATCAGGGGACAATCCGCGGCTTGTTAGCGAGTAGTAGATTTAACCCCTATTTGTGCTGTTAATATTTTCCACATCATTCGTAGGCAGGTTATGGGTCTGTTATTGTTTGGAGCAGTTCCTTTGCTAGGGTCCTTTTGGATTAATGTAGTCTTTCCTTTGGTCATCCATTCAGGTACTTGCGCGTCTTGTAAGCATGTGTTCATTTCCAGTGGTAGTCTGTCGTGAATGGAGGTGAATTTCTTGAACCAGAAGCCATGTATTCCATCATGGCCTGGCGCTTTCCAGTTTGATATTCTTTTTAGTGTTGTTCTGAGTAAGTCGACGTGTATTTCCATTTCGTGGCCTTCTTCAAGTCCGTCTAGTTCTCCTGTGATATTGTTTATCCATTCAGCATTTTTGTTATGTTTCTTTGGTTGCTATATTTTTGTCCAAAATCGTTCGGTTTCTTTTATATCTGGTTGTTGCTATGTTTTCGTGTAACTCCCTCTTAATTGATAGAATTTTCTTTCGTTGTTTTGGAATGTCATGTTTTGTCTGTATTGTTTTACCCTTTGTCGATATCTCTTTAGTCTTCCTTCTTTGACCAGTACTTTCTGGTTTATTTCCTCAAGTTTTACAGTTATTTTTCCCCATGTTGCCTGTTCCTTCTTTCTGCTTATTTCAGTCCCTCTCTTTCTTATCATTCGGGCTTGTTTTCGTAGTTTTTTTAATTTGCGATTCCAGTCGAATTTCCCATCCCGGTTTTGACTGTTTCTTCGTGATTTTTGAGGGGATTCCTATATTCTCACAAACTAATTTTGCTCCTGCATGGATTAGTTCATTTAACTCGGTTATATTATTCGTCGGTATGTAAGGTAGTATGTGATTTATTTTATTCGTTTCTATCTTAAGTGTTTTTCATTCTATATTTCTTAATGAAAGTAGAATAGTCTTTTCACTATTCATGATTCCCTTTACATTTTCTAGGTTTATCTTTTGTTCTTGTGAGAGTGTTTCTTCTTGGTTGTTTGGTAGTGTATCGTTTGGGGTGTAGTGTTTTCATTTGCCGAGGTTTGCGGTTCTGTTTTGTTGGATTGTTTTTGTTTGACACCACTTGGTGTGTCTGGCACTGTGTTATAGTTTTGTTTCAGCGTTTTTTGATGGATTTCTAGTAATTCTAGGTCAGAAAACCAACTCTTCTTCATTATTGTCCTAACTTGATCGGCTAACCTTTGGCTAGTTGTCTGAAATGTCGAACGTTCTTGCCAGATCTCCATCATTCTTTTTGAGACGTCATCGCTTTTATCTGAAAAAAGAGCAGCCAACATTCGTAGGATGACGATCGGGTCTCCCATGTTGGCTATCAGGAGAACACCTACCGATCATGACACCCAGGCCTTTTTCCTGGGTCCCACGTTGTGTAATATTGTGATTTGACATTTTTATCATGGGTGGTATAATGTGGCTCTACCGGACCCAGGGGTTGTTTTTGATCTGTGCACCTGACAGATGTGACCAAGAACAGCTCTGATGGCTGTACATAAAAGCGGGCCATGAATAAAATAAAATAAAATAAATGAAATAAAATAAAAACCCAATCCTTTCCCATTAAGTTTTAACTTAGTTAAAGTCCAAGACTATCATCTTGTTAATGAGTTGAACTTCGCGCTCTATTTTAGTTCCTACTTTTCTTTTTTAAACCAGTGTTCTGAAACTTGTTGCTATCACGTGTTAAAGTACTACATTTATACTGAATAAAAATTTCGTGGTCAAGCAGAGAAGTTTTTCCTGAAAATTAGTCTCAGATTAGTAATTTCATTCTTCATTTAAACAACACAAAGTACAGCGGAGATTTAAGACAGAACTATTTTAAATCAAATATATGCATTTCTTTAAATGAACAGTTTAGTAGAATAAAGTTACTGACCTCTTTGAAACACTTCTGGAAACGGATGACTTCCAAATTTGCCTACTATTTTAACAAATGCTCGCTTGAATTATTACTAATTTTACTAGCATTTAAACTACTATTCCACCCCTCTACACGGTTGGGTGGGGGAAGGAAGGAAGGAAAGAAGGTACTATCTTTCTTTTAAGGGTTCCTCTTAGCAAGTGTTAAGCTACATTTGAAGTGTTTTTTTTTTAATTTTTTGTAAATTTAGAATTTCATCTTCCAACAGTGAAGTTTTTGAACTATTAATTATATAATAGTAATTTGTTTGTATTATTCTATTAATAAATAACTATTTGAAGCAATAATTGTTTACTCTAAATTATTATTATTACTATTATTAGCTAGTTGAAAACATAACTGTGCCAACAAATAATCATTATCAAATAGAAGAGGTTATTGTAAATCACATCATCATCATCATTATCATCATCATGTCGTGCCATCTGCCCGGATATCCCAGAACCTCCCTCGCCACCCTTCTCTGTCGTCCATTGCTTCCGGCATGTCTTCAGGAAAACATCTCGTATTGGCATAGAAATGCCGTATGTCCTGCCTTTGCCCGTCCAAGTGAAGGGGTCCAAAATAGTACGTCACTTATGAGTTCGATATTTTCATAAACTGGTGTATAATATATGTAGTATTAGATATCAGTACTTGAAGCCAGACAATTGGGCGAAAATCATTTGTTGGAGATACTTAATATCACATACATGTGGGAATAACTTGTTAAACTACACTAAAAAACCGTAAATATAAATGTTCACTGAACGACATTCGCTAACCTTTTGGCATGAAATAACTTCCAACAGGTCGACACTGTTATATAATTAAGGAATGATTCTTTTTTTATTAATTATTTTCGGTTAATTACATTTTATCGATCAGTCTGGTAGGGCTTTGAACCATTCAGCCCAGGTGCATAGTCAATTGATGTAATTTACACTCGCGCGCAAAGGATATGATAATCACCATTTGTCATAATAAACCTCCAGACAGGAAATGGGGCTGGAGTGTGGATGACGTCATGCCTGACAATCTGAGGATTTTGAAAAGACCGATTTGGATTTTGACCGTTGGAGATGTAGTTGAAATTCTGCTGTTGAGAGTTGTAGTTGGGTATTTGGCTGTTGGGTTTCTAGAGTTGAAAGATGTAGTTGGCTTTTTCGGATCTCTACCAACAGAGATCTTAAACATCACAAGATGCGCCGCGCGTTGGAATGGGTTCAGCATAGTATGGTTAGCAAAGACTTTTAAGAATTGTGTCTCTCTCCTCATGTCACCATGGACCGAAGTCAAGAATTAATAAAACCGTTCGTATCTGAAATGAAAGAGTCCACCTGTATTTGTATATCTATTGTATTACTGTCGAGATTGAGATCATTGTGATTATATAACAACACGCCGTTGCATCAATCAAGAAATCAATGACGCTGTTGTTATTCAAGAGAGGAGAAAATTTCAGTCCTTTCAAATACTAAACAGTATCCTGGAATATTAACTTTAATTAATGAAATGCAAAACGTCTTCTAACAAACAAAAAAAAGAATGAAAATTAAAATTTAAAAAAAGAATATATAAGTAAAATAAAAGAATTAATATTACAAATCCTTGTCTGCCTCGATGAGCTTTTTCTATATCCAGATAGTGTAAGTTTGACCACATAAAAGCATCTAAACAATCGATAATAATAATAATAATAATAATAATAATAATAATAATAATAATAATAATAATAGAAAGTTGGCAGATGAGTGGAGGCTATCCAAACCAAAGCATTATTAAGAACGGCTAGAATACTGAGAAGAGTCCTGGAGACTTGAGGAGACTTGCTGTCAATCAAACTCAAATGAAAACCATTGGCTAAAACTGGTGTGAAAAACTAGGGCCTAGAGGACTTGGAAGTTGGCGGACGGATGGAGGCTATCCAAATGACAGCATTGCTGAGAACAGCCAGAATCCTGAGATGAGTCCTGGAGACCTGAGGAGACTTGCTGTCACTCAGACTCCAGTGAAAAACCATCAGCTAACACTGATGAGAAAAAACTCTAAAGGAGTAAACAATTAATAATACTGTCCCAGTCGATCACAGAATAATACTGAAAGAATGTGAAAAGAAGGATAAGTACCTCGACCTTGCTAGAGAATTGAAAAAGCTGCAGAACATGAAAGTAACGATTGTACCAATTGTGATTGGTGCTTTTGGTACAATAACTAAAGGATTATTAAAAGGCCTGGAGGATTTGGAAGTTGGCGGACGGGTAGAGACTATCCAAACGACAGCATTGCTGAGAACAGCCAGAATACTGAGTAGAGTCCTGGAGACTTGAGGAGACGTGGTGTTACTCAAACTCCAGTGAAAAACCACTAGCCGATACTATTGTGAGAAACTCTAAAAGAGTAAATAATAAAAACAAAAAAAAAACAAAAACAAAAAAAAAAAAACAACAACAATAATAAAATGGGAAGAAAAACAACTGTATGGACATTTTAAGGGACAAACAAGCGAAATCTTACACTTCACATTGCAGCATAAAACAACGTCATAAGAACCAATCATATCAAAGCAAGAATAGATAAGATACAACAAAAAAGCATATGTAGGTTATGAAGTGATAGAGACGAAACGATCAACCACATAATAAGCGAATGCAGTAAATTAGCACAGAAAGAGTACAAGACTAGACACGAATTAAGCAAGAAATTAAATTTTGATCATATGAACAAACGGTATACGGACAACAAAAAATCTGTCCCGGAGAATGAGACGCACAAATTCCTCTGGGATTTTGATATACAAACGGATCTTCTAATCTCGACCAGACGACCAAACCTTGTAATTAGTTCTGTACAGTGTATAGAAGCTATTCATTACCACTATTCCCTGATCCTATCTGCCCTGGGGTGGTAGTACTTGTTATGAGTACCACCTACGTGTTATATACTTATATTTGGAAATTATTTGTATTCGATAGCGATATTTGAAACAATTTTATTGAATTCATTTTATTGTATTAAGGATTGTTATTTGAAGCTATAATCGTTTACAAAGGATTATTAGTTACTTGAATCAGTATCATTAATTGCCAATTATTAGTGTTTAATAAGAATATCAGAAACCATATAACATTACAAAGGTTATGAAATAGGAATAGTTATTTTATTTCATATAAATTATTAATATTAGATTGGAATACTTGAAACCATACAAATCGGCGCAAAGGAACACTTTTAGACAAAAAATTGCATGTCTAAATTTCTGAGACGAAGCTTGTTGTGAAGGTTCCCGAGTTCGACAAACACCTGAAGAAGGCCGGAGTACATATCGGCCAAAACGTTGTGGAAATAACAATAAAAATGAAGACAATAGTCCGAAAAACCTTAATGATAAAAATCAACAAGCTTCGTCTCAGAAATTTAGAAAACAAAACACCCGAAGAAGACCGGAGGACATATCGGCCTAAACGTTGTGGAAATAACAATAAAGATGAAGACAATAGTCCAAAAAACGTTAATGATAAAAAAAATTGCAATTGAAAAAAAAAAAAAATAGAAAAACAAAAGTAATGGTGCATAACCGGCTTATTGGTCTAGTGGGTAGAGTATTCGCCAATGGTTCGGGAGACATGGGTTCAATCCCAGGTTTCGTCATACTAAAGACTTTTAAAATGGTACTTGATGCTACCTTGCTTAACACTCAGAAATATAAGGTATGTATCAAGGGTAAAGTGGAGCAATCCAGGGAAAGGAGTAGCGCCCTCCTCTACACCTCGGTATTAAAAAGGGAGCCTTCTAATCGCCCTCGATTACGATCACCAATAAAAATTTTGTTATTAGAATGTTTACATTTACAAATGAATTGGATTTTGATATTGAATGTCCCATTAGGAATTACTGTGTCGTTAAACCACCCACCGCGCCAAGTAAAACAAACAGATGAATTTAATTTCAGCATTAATTAAAGCATTAAGTTGATATGTTGTTCAACAAATAAACTAAAGAAATAAATCAAGTTTGTTTCATCACGAACTTTTCTGATGGCTAATAAAAATAGTTACGATCTTAACGAATAAACTTGAATTTTGTCACATGCTGAATGGATTTTTATTTCCGCTCTTCAAATACGACGTTACTTTCCCAAATATTAATATGTAAGGTCACCAAGTTCTTTTTATGCTTTGTACTTAATTTTATCTTTGTAAATGAAATGAAATCGGATTATCTAAATATTATTAACATACTTACAATGTTTGTATATACCCATAACCTAGCAAAGACGGCACATCACAGCTAGACTTTTAGAAGAGGATGATATTGAAACGCTCGAACTGACTGAGTAAAGTGATTCCCAATCTAATTTGCAATAATTTTTTGGTGTCTTTCTTGACACTGGACGTCATTTTTTAATCATCTTTGTTTTCAACAGAACGGAGAATAAAATGAAATTCTAATTAGAATCGTTCACTCCTTTCTGAATAAAAGTACAGGGTAGAACGATAAAATTGCCGCCCTAGAAAAAACGATATGATTCCATTTCCGTTTAATGAAAACCGGTTTTCTTTTTTTGTTGCAGACCATCTACTAGTTGGCCAGTTGTGTACAAATCCTAAGAGCGATAGGAGCCTTCTATCATGTCTGAAAGTGACACAATGTTCAACGAGCGACATCGGAGATGCACCGCTGTACAACCCATGCTCTCTACCGATCCAAGTTATGACAACAGGACCATTACCAGCACCCTCAAAATGCAAATCCGGACGGTTCAACGCTTGAGGGCACAACTCAACGCATTAGACGACCTTTTGGAGGTGGTGGAGCGGAAGGACACCGCCAGGAAGACCCGGACCAAGGAGTTCGTCTCACACACAACTGTGAATGCATGTGTGCAGGAGGACTTGAAGTCCTACAGGTCCTACAGGCGCTAGACAAGCCAGATCTTGACTGAGAAGACAAAGAACCTCAGGCTAATCAAGTCCTTCAGGCCCACCTCTTCCCCTGACCTTAACCCGCTGGACTACTTCGTTTGGTCATACGTCGAGAACATCACCAACATGACCTCCCACAACACCAAAGCCAGCCTGATCGCCGCCATCCCCCGAGTATTCACTGAGCTCCCGCCGGCACTAGTGGAAAAGGCATGCTCCCAGTTCTGGATCCGTATCAAGGCGGTGATTGAGGCTGAAGGCGGCTACATTGAATAAATGTCAGCTCTACAACATAATCAAGTTAGCTGAATTGATTTTTTCAATAAAAGTTTTAAAATAAAGCTGTAGTGTTGTTTTCTTTAGGACAACAATTTTATCGTTTCCCCCCTGTAATTTACTAAGCTTTTTGCTTAGATTTGGCACAAGGCCATATGAATAGGGCACCCAATGAGACTCGAACTCACTCGAGTAGGTTTGTTAGTCTAGCTAACCATTACGTTACTCGAGACGCCCCTCCTTTCTGAATAGAAACCAAATAAGAGCTGTTATGACGAGGAAACAATGGATAATCTCTAAATAAATTGGTGGAGTTCACGTGTCAGTGTGGTTTAAATGCTTAACTGCAGCAATGTAGTAAGTGATTGTTATATATTGACCCTTGACCGAGCCGTCAATCAAGAGATGCACCTATGTAAATAAGCGGAGGAACAGCGGAAGCAGGTGGCCGCGAGACAAATATATAACCAGGTGCCACAGACGGCTTGGGGCAGTTCCAGTTGGAGTTGGAGTCAGTTGTGGACAAGATGCCGAATTGAGAGCCTGCGGCATACAGAGGGCTTTGGGCCCTCAGTGACCCACGGTTGAGCAGCCTATCCAGAATGCGAAAGAAGTGCTGCTATGGTCAGAAGAACTTGGGGTCAATATGTAGCAGTCTGTCCCCGTCTCCAACACAACTCTCACACACAACCAACACCGACCCTTTCGAGAATAAAGTGTGAGAGATATATTGGCATCTATGTTCCCGCAAAAATGCCGAACTTTCCCGAGCGTTTCCGGGCCGATAACAGAAAAAATCGGAATGTTCTGGAACGAAATTTAAGCAAGCAGACGATAAAATAAGTCAACCAATTTCTTGACAAAACGCACGAAGACCCCCCCCGCCAAAAAAAAGAATAGAAAAAGACAATTTTTAATGGATAATGTTACCAACCTTTTCAGGAGAAAAAGAATAAATCAACAGTCAACGTATGGTAATTTTCAATATAAAAAAATGGTTTGAATTTTTATTTTATCTATTTTTTTGTGGGGGTAATTTTTTTGTCTTTTAAAATTTTTTTTTTTTTTCGTATTTATGCACTTATTGTACTGTGTAGAAGAAATAATGTGTTAATTTAGATATCCATTCTTACCATGGGGAGGGGGGTGTTTTGTAACTATTCTGTACTTTCACCTCACAATTTAATAATAATCCAGGTCCTGCATTTGGTGTTACGGCATCTCCAGGCATAACTTTTCCTCATTTTTTTTTTTTTTTTGGTGGCAAGGATGCTCACATGCCCGGCAACTTTTAATTTTGCCAATAAGGTTTTTTTCTTGGCACATTGTAGATTTTGGCTTAGCTACAATAAATTCATATTTACTTTTGTTTGTAACTTTGTAAACAAATTGATTGAGTTATTTTATCTTAAATTTGATTGGCTAGACGTTTCAGCATATTCTGATAGTTTCCGGAAACGCTCGGGAAAGTTTGGCTTTTTTGCGATAACATCGATGCATGAGTACCGATATATTTTTCTAAAGATGTGTGTTCGGTCGTTCATTGAAGTCGTCATTATTGTTGACTATGTTTCCGCATATATTCATATACGCGTTGTTGTGAATATGGATTATCTTCTCTTTGATAATCCAAGCTATAAAATTTGTACATTTCCGCTTATCAAGTAGACGAGTTGTAAGATTCTTAATAGAATAAAAGATTGCTAGACAGAATCTCTCGTCCTGTTTTCATTACAATTTATTCAATTAAGAATCTTACTACTTGTCTACTTGACAAGCGGAAATGTACAAATTTTATAGCTTGGATTATCAAAGAGAAGATAATCCATATTCACAACACGTGTTATGAGTATACTACACGTGTAAGAACTTCAGTTACGTTATTAGGTTCACTTTCGGATTCATTCCTTTGGGAGAGGCATGAACCCTTTTATTTATTGCTTTGGGAAAGGCATGAACCCTTTTATTCATTCCTTTGGGAGAGGCATGAACCCTTTTATTCATTCCTTTGGGAGAGGCATGAACCCTTTTATTCATTGCTTTGGGAGAGGCACGAACCCTTGTATTCATTCCTTTGGGAGAGGCACGAACCCTTTTATTCATTCCTTTGGGAGAGGCATGAACCCTTTTATTCATTGCTTTGGGAGAGGCACGAACCCTTTTATTCATTCCTTTGGGAGAGGCACGAACCCTTTTATTCATTCCTTTGGGAGAGGCATGAACCCTTTTGTGTCCTTTTAAATTGTACCACTACCATTCTTTTTAGAAGGATGGCTTTGGCATTAAATAACCCATTAAGGTTGATATGCCATTAACCAAAGAAGATAATTACATGAGAAAAAAGCATTGTTCTTAAAAATAGTTGTATTCTTTTCGCTTAAAACTTGTTGAATTCTATTCGCTTGTCAGTCTGAATGCCAATGTGGCCAACTTTTAACACCTTTCAGGAATCTTTATTTTCCGCGTTTTTGTGTATATATAAAAGATATTATTAGTCACATCTAACCTTTTTTATCAGTCATATCAAATCATATCGGTTTGATCTGCGTGATAAAAGAATATTTCTACCACCAGTCATCCTATTACGTTTGGTTTAATTTGGTCTGGTCTTATGGTATATCAGCCTTCTTAATACATATATATTAAATATTTATGATCTAGTTTCGTTTGGTTTTATGGCATATCAACTGTTGTTGGTTATTTAATGCCAAATCCTCTTTATACATTTATATTAAATATTTATAATCTTGTTTCGTTTGGTTTTATGGCATATCAACCATTGTAGGTTATTTAATGCCAAATTCTCTTTATACATGTATATTATATATAATTTGATCTGATTTTGTTTTCATGGCATATCAACCATTGAAGGATATTTAATGCCAAATCCTCTTTATACATGTATATACTAAATATATGTGATTTGTAAATACATTTTGTAGATAACATATTTAAACAATCTCGACTCACGTTTTGTACACACTTAAATGGCTTCAAATATTTCTTTTTACAACAAATCTTTTGTTTGTACACATTTAAAAGGATATATAAATATGATCTGTAAGTGAAAATTTTGTTGCTAATTTCATTTCTAATTATGTGAGTGCAATTTTGTTTGCACATAAGTATTGCTATGGTTTCTATAGTTAAATCGTTTCAAGTATTGCAATGTAAGAGGTGCATACGATAAGTTTCCAGACTTTTTCCCTATGGGCTCTTTTATTGATAGTACACACATGAAATTCTACTTCCCTTTGAAGTAATCTCATCCGGCTGCAATGCACTTGTTGTACCATTACAACAAATTCTCGAAGGCCCCATGGAAGTCCTCTTTTGTGAACGTGTCAATGACTTTCGTCACAGTCTCTTTCATCTTTTCAGTTGTCTCATAACGACAGCCTCTGAGCTTAAGGAATAAGCAAAAGTCACTGGGAGCAAGGTCTGGATTATAGGGAGGGCGAGGAAGTGTCTTGATGCCCATCTTGGTCAGATAGTCTGTGCCAAGGATTGAGTTATGGACTGAAGTGTTGTCCCGCTGGAAATGCCACAGACCCGATTTGAAGAGTACTGGCTTCTTCCCAAGGAATCTCTTACTGAACTCCCTTAAAACCTCAACATAGTAACCCTAACCCTAACTCTAACCCTTTGGCCAATCAACTCTGGTGTATCGACTTCTTTACTCCTCCCACACCTCTCATCATCCCTCACAGACTCCCTGCCTTCCTCGAGACTCTTATGCCACTCAAAAACTGATGCTCGATTCATGCGAGATGGTCGAATTAGCAGTCTGAGGCATTCCATACGTTTCTGTGGCATCATTTTTTGCAAGTTTAAAATACAATTTTATTGCATATCGTTCTTCTAAAATGTCAGATTGCATTTTTGAAATTTACCAGCTGTGACAATCAGGCTTTAGTAGGGTGTATTCCAATTGCTATTGTAGCTGTTCAGTTGAAGCTGAAATCATAAAAATTAGTCGGTCATCTCATAAGATGTACAGCAATAACAGTGAATTTTCAAGTCTACGACTATTTTAAATGCCAGTACAAAAAAGTCTGGAAACTTATTGAATGTACCACGTATTCTAAATGTATGGATTTATCCAACCTCTACACACCCAGCAGGATGTGGCACAAGGTCAATTTGCTAAGCGGAGTACTGTCGGTTTGTATTAAATAGTTGAGGGAGAACAGATGGTGTCATGCCTTTCCCCCGTTCATTAGCGCAAAGTGAAACGCAAATATACCTCTCCAGGATTTCAAATCGGGTCACCGATTCCACTTCCTACGACGATGACCAGTACACTATGCTTGCATCCTGAATGAAGAAAAAGGCTTTAGTTGGGTGTATTTCAATTCCTGTTGTAGTAGTTCATTTGAAGCCGAAATCATAAAAATTGTTCAGTCATCTCATAAGATGGATAGCAATAACATAGTGAATCTTCAAGAGTCTTTGACAATTTTAAATGCCCATATGAAAAAAGTCTGGAAACTTATCGTATGCCCCTCGTAACAGTAACACTTTAACATCAATCATTTGTTTTCACGCATTCAAATGGATATATAAACAGGATTTATGAGTGAATAGTTTGTTGGTAAATAAATTTTATAGGCATGAGAACTAATTTGTTTGCACACTAATATTCCTATCATTTCTACACAGTTAAAGAGTTTCAATTATTGCAATCTAACACCAATCATTTTGATCTATATTAATCATTTGTTTGCCTACAGAAAAGTGGTTACAAGTTTTGCTATTTAACACTAATTATTCTATTCAACACTGTTCATTCATTTGCACACTTTCAAATGGTTCCAAGTATTGCTATATAAAACCAATTTTTCAATTTTGGGACACTGTTAAAGAGTTTTAAGTATTGCTATTTAAAACTAATAATTTTATTCAACATTACTCATTCTTTTGCAGATGCTCATAGTGTAATGGTTATCATCGTAGGAAATGGACACGGCGACACGAGTTCAAATCTTGGACGAGACTGATTGCATTTCACATAGCACTAATACCCTTGGGAAAGGTATTAATCCAATTATTTTCTCCCTCCAGTAAGACAGACTGGGTTCTTCAGCCTTGGTGAGGCAACTAGTATAGGAGAAGGAAAACTCTGAATTCAAACCCGTTAAACTCCGCTTAAAATTGACCTTGTGTCATATCCTGCCCGAGCGGAGGGGTTGGGTAATTAGGATTACTCATTTGCTTGCAGGTAAATGATTCCAAGAATAGCTATGTATAATTAACAATTTAACTTGACAGTCATTTGTTAGCACACAGTTAAATGGTCAAACAGTTCTTTATCTAACAATCCATTTTACCATCAGTTAACAAAGTTAAATGGTTCCAAGTATTGCTATGTATCACTAACAACTCATTTAAATATCAGTCATTTATTTACACACAGCTAAATGGTCAAACAGTTCTATTTCTATCAATTTACGCACCGAATTTAAATGTCAGACAGTTCTATGTGACTCATAGATAGGACCAATCAAGTACTACCTCTCTCAGGCACAAAGTAGACCTGGGAGTAATGTTAATGAAGGGTTACTCCACATTCCCCTGAGCTCCAGGGCTGGAGTTTCAACATCAATAGCATATTGAATTTTCAAGAGTCTACGAGTGTATTAAATGCCCATACCAAAAAAGTGTGGAAACTTATCGTATGCACCTAGCATTTCCTTCATTTGGCTTTAAAAGATTGTTTGCCATTGGATAAAAAAAATTTAAAAAGAAGTGGTGGGTGAAAAAGGAAAGAGAACTCAAAAATTGATACATATTGATACAGGAATTGAATGTCAGTGTTTGTCTCTGCCTGCCACCAGATAGGACTTGACACAAGGTCAATGACCCCAGAGAGTCTTGCTATTCACATTTTATCATACAACGTGTGAAATCACGTGAGATAACTTATCCTCATCAGCCGCTGACCAGTTTCGGTGGCTAAGGCGGTAATGCCACTCCTGGCGTCGCCAACATCTCCCCCCACTGGATAGGTATGAGGTGCATTCATTGTGAAGAAATATTATATACATATGCGTATGTGTATGTATATATGAGTATATTTTTTTGGAAAACAGATAAACCACATGTACGTATCACCAAAATACACACATACACATATATGTCCTTCTCAAACGGAAATACATACATACATACACATATATATATATATATATATATATATATATATACATATACATACATACATACATATACATACATACATACATACAGAGGTTGAACAAAATAATGGAAACACCTAGAATCTCAATATAATATTTTTTAAACTCCTATAAAACCATCAAATGTTTGTTATTTTTATGTTTTTTGATTTATTATCAATTTTTCTCGTCTTCTTTTACTAAAATTATATCTTTACAGATATCTTCTGAAGAAATTAATCAAAATTCATTAAAATGGCAGATCTATCAGACCTTAAAAAAGGTCAAATTGTTGGTGCTCGTATGGCAGGTGGTAGTGTAACAAAAACCGCTGAATTATGCGGTGTAGCAAGAAGTACTGTCTCGAAAGTAATAAAATCATTTGAGAAAGAAGGAAAAACCACCCCACTGAAGCAAAACTCTGGAAGAAAGCAAAAGCTGTTTGCTAGAGACCGTTCGACTTTTACACGGATTGTTCGGAAAGATCACAAGAATACAGCTCCGAGAATTACAGCAGAACTTAATAACCATTTCGAGAACCCAGTTTCCTCAAAAGCTGTAAGAAGGGAGCTGCACAAAGCCGGATTTCACAGAAGGGCTGCAATCAGAAAACAATATTAAAATACATTTGTTTGAAATTTCCTGATGTTTCCATTGTTTTCTCCAATCCTTGTACATACGTAGAGATAGACAGACAGAAGGTACATAAACGTCAATCAAGACAGTTGGAAATGGCTGTACATGTGGCAAATATCACAATTATATCATAAAATATACAAACTAAAATCAAATAAAATCAGTCATGAAAGGTAGGAGGCCTGGAAGAAAACAAGAGAATATATGTAGAATGTGTCTATTAATAATTGTATAAAAATACTTAAACATGAATTTCATCACCAGCAGTAAAATCTAATCGTTAATATTAATCCCAGTAAAATATACAAGACAGAATAATAAATATAAATTTTATTTAAATGGATTTGTAGTTCGTATAATAAATTAGTGTAGATATTCTTATGGAGTGAGCGTATAAATACAGTTCAGACCAAAAGTTAACTTGCCCAGTTGGTTGGGGCTGTAGAATACACTGACTGCACCTCTGCAGAGGGGTAAGATCCCCGCCCCCAATGAGTGTCCTGGATATGACACTAAACAATCTGATGGTGAAGTCCTAGTAATAGTCGGGCTTTGGGAATACGGAGCACCCCTTCATTGCCATTGCTCCCAGGTTCAATCTGACCCGGCGTGGTGGCACCTGATAGGGTCCTATCCATGGGTTAAATAGAATTAACGGCATACTTATGCTAAACTGAATTGTTTGATTAAACTGAATGGCTTGAAATAGAAATGTTTTTGACAATTAAACCGTACTTTCATTTATACTACGTGTTTATGCTAAATTGAAACCGTACTTACATTTAAACTGCGTGCTTATGCTAAACTGAATTGTTTGAAATTGAATTGTTTTTGACATGAAACTGTACTTACAGTAAGTATACGTTATATATATATAACTGTTTGAATAAACTGAATTATTTGCATTAGAAATGTTTTTGACAATTAAACTGTGTACTCATGCTAAACTGAATAGTTTTAAATAGAACTGATAATTTACATAAAGATGGATTTGGCGTTAAATAACCTACACAGGTTGATATGCCATAAAACCCAACCAACCAAAGGTAAACTAAGCTTTGTAAATATTTTTATCAAAAAACAAACAAAAAACATCTGTTCTTTTATTTAAATCAAATACAGATTCATATTTCTTTAATTCGGCTGCATAAGAACCTTTAAGAATATGAACACTCATTTTAAGAACGAAAAAGGCAACGTTTTGTCACTATAACTTAACATTACATAACATGAAATAAACATATGTACAGATTTCATGTTCAAGGTTACTAGACGTTTTACTCAGCAATTGCCGTATCAAAATGATATTATTCCTTACCTATTTCATTGTTTGCTTGGTTGGTTGGGTTTTATGGCATATCAACCTTTGTAGGTTATTTAACGCCAAATCCATTTTTATGTAAATAATCTGTTCTATTTAGAACACTTCAATTTAGCATAAGTACACAGTTTAATTGTCAAAAACATTTATTTCAAACTATTCAAGAAGTTATATGTAACAATTCAGTTAAGTGTAAATACAATTTTAATGGCGAAAAACAGTTCTATTTCAAATAATTCAATTAAGCATAAGCACGCAGTTAAAATGTAAGTACGGTTTAATTGTCAGAAACATTTCTATTTCAAGCTATTCAGTTTACTCAAACAATTCATAAGAATGCTGTTAGTTCTATTTAACCCATAGATAGGACCCTTATCAGGTGCTACCACTCTGGGCCTGAGTGGACCTGGGAGCGATGGCAATAAAGAGGTACTCCGTATCCCCCAAAGCTCCGGCATTGCTGGAACCTCACCATCCGATTGTTTAGTGTCATATACAGGACACTCGTTGGGGGGGGGGTCTTACTCCTCTGCAGAGAAGCAGTCAATGTATTCTACAGCCCCAGCCGACTGGGCAACCTATTTCATTCTTTTATTTTAATCACCGACTTTGGACAAAGAACCCCTTTAAATGCTTGTATGCATTTGTATCAATATATTTATAAATGCTTGTATAGAATCAGTAAAAAGGGTACATCATAACAATACACATAAATTCTCTAATTAACAGATCATCATCATCATGACGTGCGGCTAGCACAGATATCCCTGACCCTCTCTCTCCACGTCTCCCTATTATTCATCGCCTCCGGCAGGTCTTCAGGGTTACATCCCGTATCATCACATAGCTGCTGTATGAATGTTCGAGCTGGTCGTCCTGCTTTTGATTGGCCATATGCGGGGGTCCACAGGAGCACATCACTTACGATCTCGTCCTTGCTTCTCCAGCAGTGTCCGGCATGTCTGATTCGTCTAGCTGGTATAGTTTTCGTGATAGGTGGTAGGTGGCCGTACAGTTGGTGCCGTGTGGGGTGTTGCTGCCAGGACCTGTTCAATATTGTTCGCAACATTCTTGTATAATTGCCGTCTAGCTTCTTCTCTAACCGTTTAGTCAGCGTCCAAGTAGTGCATCCATACAGCAGTATCGACACGACCGCAGCCTGGAAGAAACTGCGTTTCATTTTATCCGTCAGATTTGATTTCCATATGATCGAAAGCCTATCGATAGCTGTCCATGCCTTCGTTAGCCGTGTGTCGATGTCTTTTTCGGTTGATGAGACGCTGCTACCTAGGCAGGTGAATTTGTCTACCATTTTCTGGGAGGTTCCGTCTAGTGTGGAGATGTCGCGATTTCCATCCTAATTTGCATCTGTCCTTCCAGCAGGGCTTACAACACACTGACCGGATTTCTTGTAGAGACGTAAGATTCCACCCATTCCCTCAAGAAAGAAACAAAATCTTTTCTTATAGCAGCACAAAACAACGCCATAAGGACTAATAATGTAAACGCAAAAACAGATAATGCACAACAGAATAGCAAATACAGGTTACGTAGAAACATATATGAAACGTTAATCAAATAAGCGATTGTAGCAAACAAACACTGTAACATACCCATACATGAATATGTGAAATAGAATGCTCATAACGCACACATATATATATATAACATGGGAATCCCGAAACACAAAAACACTTACGACTTCTTAGTTCAGGTACGAAACTTTTTATTACCTTTGAGTTTAGAGGTTTTTCGACATAAGGAAGAGAGCGGCACAATCTTTCTATGACGACTTTTCCATCTGCCCCCCTACCACCTCCACCACCACGTGCGGCACCCGCCGTAAGGTTTCGGCAAGCTCCGAAAGTCAACCGTCTTCTCGGACGCTAAAACCCCACTCACTGACTTATCTCAAATCCCCAAAATCCTCCGCCCACGCTTCCGGTGCATGACGTCATTCACACCCTGGTATCTGGGATTTTTATTTTGACATCTGTGAATGGCACATCCTCCCCGTGCGTGCGTGAACACCCGCGCTCATGTTGCACCTAACCAACCCATGCGCTAAGCGAAAGGTTCTCAGCCTAACTAAACCGAAAGGCAAGATATATAAAAAATAGGAGAAGGAAAACTCTGAATTCAAACCTGTTAAACTCCGCTTACAAAATTGACCTTGTGTCATATCCTGCCCGAGCGGAGGGGTTGGGTAAATAGGTAAATAGGATAAAACGAAATCTCTCGGCCATTATATTACAGCACAAAACAAGTACAAAACTAGGTACGTCAGAGAAAGAAAGGTGATCCACTGGGAATTTTAAAATAGATTAAAATTTGATCATAGTAAGAAATCATATGAGTACAAACCTAAATCAGTCCAGATGAATGAGATGTGCTGTATAACGTACCGGCATAATGAAGAGGAATAATGAAAGACTATAACACATTCTTTACAAAAATATATTTCTCCCTTTATTACTTCTCGAAAGGGTCCCAAATTCTGTTTATATGCGTGAGAGACAGTAAGACAGAGAGACGGACGACGCAGACACATATTAGCGTGGGACTGTTATATTTACCTTTTCTTAACCCACGTTGTGATTCCATATTCAGGGGCTTACGTCTTTGTTTCCTTGACGAGAAGGTTTTAAGCGGGTCTCGCCTGCAGACCGCTCTCTGAACCCCTTGACCGCCCAACTGACTGATTGACTGACCTTCTGACGTGGGTATCCGTGTATATATGATTTTATAACGTCAATGTATTCTTCCAGTTTGTGTTTCTCGTGATCTGCTTCAACTTTCAACCTACGTGAGCCGTCCTCTTGTTTAAACAGCTAGAACATCCTGTCCCAAAAATCCTTAAATGATGGCTCTATCAAAGGTTAGTATACAACATATGCATTAAATTCTCTCGGGTTTAGAGAAAAGACAGGAAGAATTAGAATTCATCGAAAGAATCGAGACCCTCCAGACCACAGCATTGCTAAGAATAATCAAAATAATGATGTCATAAATACTAATTATGTCAAAGGAAAAATTGATTATATCCAGTAAAGAACCAAGTGAAGGCTATATGGTGATAGAGATGAAAGAGTTAATCAGTTATTACATGAATTGAGCAAGGTAACCAAAAGAAATACCGGAGCAGGTATGACTGGGTGAGGAAGGTGATCAACTGGGAATTATGCAAGATACTAAAATCAGACCATGCTGGCTAATGATATATGCATAAGGCAGGGAAGTGCTCGTGGTGTAATGGTTATCGTCGTAGGAAATGGACACGGCGACACGAGTTCAAATCCTGGACGATACTGATTGCATTTCACGTAGCACTAATACCCTTGGGAAACGTATGAATCCAATTATTCTCCCTACAGCTATGGCTAAATAGTAGGACAGACTGTTTTTTTCAGCCTTGGTGAGGCAACTAGTCTAGGAGAAGGAAAACTCTGAATTCAAACCTGTTAAACTCCGCTTAAAAATTGACTTTGTGTCATATCCTGCCCGAGCGGAGGGGTTGGGTAAATATGATCTATAAATAAAGCAGAATTTGTTTTTAAAACGAGACATAAAATTCCGTGTGATTTTGAGGTGCTAACCAGTCATTCAATCCTGACCAGATGACCATATCTCGTTTTAAGTGAAAAGAAGAAAAGAAGAAAAGAAGAAAAGAACTTGTCATCTGTTGGATTTTGTCATTCTGGTGCATCATAAAGTGAAAAAAAAAAAAAAAAAAGAAAGCGAAAAGAGAGACAAATATCTGAAAGCTGAAAAAAACTGTGGAATATGAATCTGATAGTGATACTATATGTTACTGGCGTCTTCAAATGCCTGGAAAAGGGAATGGAAAAATTGGAAATCAGTCAGGCCAAAGCACTGTTAAGATCAGCGAGAATATTTCGGAGAATCTTGGTGACCCAATGAGACGCTGTCACTCAGACTTCAGTGAAAAACCACTAGTTAAAACCAGTATGAAAAATTCGCAAAGAATATATATATATATATATATATATAGAGAGAGAGAGAGAGAAGGGGACAGCAGACACAGAGGAGAACAACTGACAGAAGCAATGCATGCATATAAATGTTCGTGTGTGGATTTATAATCATTTTTATGTGCATAAACATTGACGAATTTTGACTTATTGCGAGTATTGCACGATACTTTTATGGCTGTTTTCGAGGGAAAAACCGCCCACTCATTAACGCATCTGCAAAATAAAGCGAAACTGACTGCAAGTGTTGTATTAATATGAGCAAACTCTTCGCATCTGGAATCATTTTGTTGTATTTTCATTGCTCTCTCTGCCCCTGTCTGTATGTCTGTCTCTGTATTCACTTTCTAAGATTATTTTAGCGCCAAAAATACAACTGTTTTTTTTTTAATATATATATATATATATACATATATATATGTGTGTGTGTGTGTGTGTGTGTGTTGTAATCTCAGTATAATCCATTATAGCCCTTTTTTTCTCAGACTAAGGATAAGCGTACATTTTGTGTGAATAAAATGTTTAAAGTGATTTACGTGTAGTTGTTGGCGGCTGTTGTCGAGGGTGACTAGAAGGCTCCCTTTTCAATAGCTACTACACCGATGTGTATGGGAGAGTGCTACTCTTTTCCCTTGATTGCTTCACTTTACCCTTGATACGTACCTTATATTGCAGAGTGTTAATCAAGGAGGTATCAAGTACTATTTTTAAAGTTTTTGGTATGACGTGACCTGGGATCGAAACCCAATAGAGACCTTACTTTAAATATTTCATACATACAAAACATACGCTTATCCTTAATCTGGGAAAAAAGGGCTCTAATGGATTATGTAGAGATTACAACACACACACACACACACACACATATATATTTATATATATATATATTAAAGAAACCAGTTGTATTTTTGGCGTTTCGAAGTTATTTGAATATTTTATCCATATATGCTTGGAAGAAATTGAGTTCAGCGGTCGTGTCGATACTGCTGTATGGATGCACAACTTGGACGCTAACAAAATGGCTGGAGAAAAAGCTAAACGGCAATTACACAAGAATGTTGCGAACAATATTGAACATGCCCTGGCGGCAACACCCCACAAGGCACCAACTATACGGCAACCAACCTCCTATCACAAAAACTATCCAAGTTAGACGAACCAGACATGCAGGATACTGCTGGAGAAGCAGGGACGAGCTCATAAGTGATGTACTCCTATGGACCCCCACACTTGGCCGAGTAAAAGCAGGATGACCAGCTCGAACATACATACAGCAGCTCTGTGAGGATACGGGATGTAGCCCTGAAGACCTGCCAGAGGCGATGAACGATAGGGAGAAGTAGCGAGAGAGGGTCAGGGATATCTGTACTAGCGGCACGACATGATGATGATGATGATCAATATATACATTTACCAACCCCTCCGTACGAACTCAATGTGACACATGGTCAATTTTTAAGCGGAGTTTAACAGGTTTTTAATTCAGATTTTTCATTCTCCTTGATCACTTACCATATAAAGATTAAAGAGAACAGTCTGTCCTACTGTTTATCCAGAGCAGGAGGTAGAATAGTTTGCTACATATTTCCCAAAGGGATATTAGCGCTATGTGAAATGCAAACAGTTTTCTTTAGGATATGAACTCGGTTCTCCATATCCTACGACTATAATCATTACATCACGAGTGATTGATTGATTTTATCGATCTTAACCCGTCAAGGGCTTTTTTATACCGAGGTTAGGGAATCGCATTTATTGTATGTATTTACGAACCTCTACGCACAGACATGATGGTTAAATTTTTAGCGAGGTTTAACAAGTTTGAATTCAATGTTTTCCGTTTCCTAGACCAGTCGACATACCAAGGTTGAAAAACCTTGTCTGCCCTACTGTTTACTCATTGTTTGAGAGAGAATAGTTAGAATCATATCTTTCCTTAGCGCTAGATGGAATACAAACAATCTTCCCTCGGATTTGAACTCGGACCACCGTGTCTCCAGGAGCACACCGTGTTCATTGTTCATTCGTATTTTTGTTATGTTCCTTCTGAAGTGTTTTTTTTTTTTTTTTCTTTTTTTGAACACGATCCTATTGAATGGAAATATTTTTAAACAGATCAATTTAGCTCTTCTATAGAATCCTAACAGACACCTCTACTCCTGGTCATTATAAACCTGTAAGTAATGACATTGAAGAAGTTCTCAACATTCACAAGATTTCCTAAATTACCAGATGCAGTTTACTGTAATTCAGAGAACACTTATTTTGGGGAGGGTTCCTAGCCCTCTCCATGGGGTAAAGTTAGCGTATTCTAAGTGAGCGATGGATTTACCTTATAAAATTATTTCCACTCTCAGCGGAAAGACTGACAAAAATAGAGAACGACATGGGTGTCTTGTATGGACAGATACGCGAAAGAAACTCTTACGAGTTCATTCAGATAATAATATGACGAGTAAAGAGTAAAAATAAAACGGAAAATTATGAGAATCCGTAACTAATGTAGGGTTATTAAGTGAATGCCGTGGATCATTCAATTGATAATGGACATTTTTTTTTTAGAAAAAAGAAAGCAAAATAACTTTTTCGGTTTGTTTTTCCTTAAATGTTAACTCGGCATTGTTTGCAATTGGTTTAAAGGAAATGTTATTTTAAGTAAGTAAAGTAAAATTGGCGACTTTAGTCGAGGGGAACCCGAAGGCTCCCTTTTCAATAGCTACTACTCCGAGATTTATGGGAGAGCGCTACTCCATTCCCTGAACTGCTCCACTTTACCCTAGCCATATAACACTAAGTGTTAAGCAAGGCAGCATCAAAAACCACTTTTTGAGTCTTTGGTATGACTCGACCTGGGATTTAACGCCGGTCTCGCGAAACCACTCGCGAAGACGTTACGCATTAGGCCAATTATTTCAATATCACATAAATATTTGTTTTGAGAGTATTCAAAATGGCAGTAAATCAAACAGAAGGCTTCAGGCTAAAACAGATGTCTGTCATCAATTCTTTTTGCTTGAGAATGGCAAACGTGAAATTACCAAAGGTGTGATGCTTAGAAAGAAGCATGTTTTAGAGAAGAAAATGTTTATAAAAGGACTGAACATGGGTTTGCCACTAGGAACCTGAATCTTAAAGGCAGTCCATGGAGTAGAAATACACTGACTTTCCGGAAAAAAAAATTCCGAACGCAGCGGCCAATAAAGGTGGTTCGGACGGTTTTCTGGTCATGAAAGGACACGTCCATATCGATTTCCTTGCAAAATATACAGCTGTAACCAGTGCTTCATATTGCCAACTCCTTTACCGAAATTCACCTCATTTATTGAATGACACTCGATATATGATATAATTGAGTAAATTTGGATAATGTTTGTTTAAAAAGATTTGATATAATCTGAGTGCGTGTTTCAGAAAAATTCGTATTTGGTAATCTAATAAGTTTACTGAGTCTCATTCAAATGATGTCAAATTTTAACCAAATGTGTAGAAATAACTTAAATTCTATGTTTAATGCTAACAATTTTAAATAGATCTATTTGACTCTTCGATAGAAAACCAACAGACATCTTTACTTCGGATCACTATAAACCTGGAAATAATGACAGTGAGGGGATTCTCAACAATCCATAGGTTTCCAAAATTACAGTATATTATTTTTTTCCCCAATGAATGGCAATTTTATACTTGGAAAAATCCCAAAACAAAACAAAATATTAAGCATAGAAATTTTAGCTGTTTCTAAACATGCTGATAAAATTTGAGGTCATTTTTAAGAGAATTCGTCAAGATATCAGATTACGAAATTATATCAATTTTTTCTCAAACGAATGTTTGAAAGTGTTGAAGTTGTAAGACCAAGTAGATAGGGAAAACTGGGAGATTGTACTAGAAACAGGACAAACGTTAATAAAATTAAAACCCAAGAAGTATCTTCCGAGGGGACTCATTATAGTATCTGCTATTTGTCATTGCAATGATACCAACACACCCCTTGTGTATTTTCATAGTATATGATTTACCAAATTATAGACTATGTGCTATTTGTCATAGCAATGAGACCACCAAATTATGTACTATGAAAATAAAGTTGGTTGGTTGAAAAGTGTTTGATGACATATCAATCTTTATATATATATATATATATATATATATATGTGTGTGTGTGTGTGTGGTCCATTCAATAAGTTTCCAGACTTTTTTGTACAGGCATTTAAAATTGTCGTACTCTTGAAAATTGACTATGTTATTACTATTCATCTTATGAGATGACTGACCAATTTTTATGATTTCAGGTTCAAATGAACAGCTACAGCAGCAATTGAAATACACCCTGCTAAAGCCTGATTGTCTCAGATGGTCAATTTCAAAAATGCCATCTGGACGTGAGGACACTTTAAAAGAACAATATGCAACAAAATTCTGCTTTAAACTTGGAAAAAATGCCACAGAAACGTGTGGAATGCTTCAGACTGCTTTTCGACCATGTTGTACGAATCGAGCATCAGTTTTTGAGTGGCATAAGAGATTCAAGGAAGGTAGGGAGTCTGTGAGGGATGGTGAAAGGTGTGGGAGGAGTAAGGACGTCAATACACCAGAGTTGATTGGCCAAACGGTTAGGGTTAGGGTTAAAGTTACTATGTTGAAGTTCGGGATGAGATTCTGTCAGAAGAGACCAGCATTCTTCAAATCGGGTCAGTGGTATTTCCAACAGGACAATGCACCAGTCCACAACTCCATCCTTGTCACAGACTATTCGACCAAGATGGGCATCAAGACAGTTCCTCAGCCTCCCTATAGTCCAGACCTTGCTCCCTGTGACTTTTGCTTGTTCCATAAGCTCAGAGTCTATCGTTATGAGACAACTGAGGAGATGAAAGAGGCTGTGATGAAGGTCATTGACACGCTCACACAAGAGGGCTTTCATGGGGCCTTCAAGGAGTTGTTGGAACGATACAACAAGTGCATTGCAGCCAGAGGAGATTACTTCGAGGGGGACTAGAGTTTCATGTGTGTACTATCAATAAAATTGCCCATACAAAAAAAAGTCTGGAAACCTATTTAATGATCCTCGTATATATACACATGTATAAATACATATTCATTAATCAAACACACACACACACACACATACACACACACACACACACACACATATATATATATATATATATATATATATATCATTTCAATAAAAAGACAATATTCGGTCAATTTAGGATAATAAATTCATTTCCATCCTGTTAACAGTATTGATATGAATCAACGGCTCAAAAATGATCTTAACAAGACTTTACACTAGTTTACAAAAAGGAAAATTGAACCATATAATTTTACTTTTTTTTAAAATTGTGAATATAAATATTGGATAATATATTTTTTTTTAATTGGTTGATAAACACTTTAAGCAATATAATATATTGCATAAAATATTTAATAGGAAAAGTTAGTTACTCTTGCACTAGAAATTTCTTCGAAATAATTAACACTCAAAATAATTAATTGATAAGGAAATTAAACCATCAATCATATACTAAGCGAATGCAGCAAATTAGCACAGAAAGAGTACAAGACTTGACACGACTGGATGGGCAAGGTGATCCACTGGGAAATGTGCAAGAAAATTAAATTCGACCGTACCAACAAGTGGTATATACACAACCCAGCACCTGTCCTAGAAAATGACATGCATAAACTCCAATGGGATTTTGACATACACACAGATGACCTAATCTGGGCCAGAAGAACAGACCTTATAATAATCAACAAAAAAAAGAGAGAATTTGCAAAATTATCGACTTGCTGTCCCGGCTGACAGTAGAATAAAACTGAAAGAATGTGAAAAGAAGGATAAGTATCTCGACCTTGATAGGGAATTGAAAAAAACTATGGAACATGCAGGAGATAATTATACCAATTGTAATTGGTGCGTTTGGAACAGTAACAAAAGGATTACTAAAGGGAATGGAGGACTTGGAAGTTGGCGGACGAGTGGAGACCATCCAAACTACTACATTATTAAGAACGGTCAGAGTACTGAGAGGAGTCCTGGAGACTTGAGGAGACTTGCTGTCACTCAGACTCCAGTGAAAAACCATTCGCTAATGCACTATCACCGTTACTGTTCATTATTGCCATAATGCCACTTAACCACATACTCAGAAAATTCTCAGCCGGATACAAGAAAATATCAATCACCAAATGTACATGGATGACATCAAACTCAAAAAATGAAGAAGAACTGGAAACTAATACACGCAGTTAGAATATACAGTTAGGACATAGGAATGGAATTTGGTATGGAAAAATGTGCCATGTTTGTAATGAAAATTGACCAGCGACATATAACTGACGGAATGGAACTACCAAATCAAGACAAGATTAGAACCCTCGGAGAAAACGAAACCAACAAATACTTGGGCATCTCGGAGGCTGACACCATCAATCAAGTGAAAATGAAAGACAAAATTCAAAAAGAATATCTCAAGAGAACTAGAAATCTACTAAGGACAAAATTCTCCAGTAGAAACCTAATCAAAGGAATAAATACCTAGGCTGTACCACTCGTTAGATATTCGAAACCCTTTCTGAAGTGGACTAGAGATGAACTTAAACAAATGAACCAAAGAACAAGAAAACTTTTGACCATGCATAAGGCATTACATCCAAGAGACGGCGTTGACAGACTATGCTTCAAGAAAAGAGGGAGGAAGAGGACTTCTAGCATCGAAGACAGCGTTGACGCATCGATACAACGACTCGAAGACTATACAAAAACACGATGGAGGACTGATTACAGCCATCAGAAACGATGCTGACAACACAATGGACAAGAGAATGACAATAACTAGTAAACAAAAACGAGAAGAAAAAACAACTCTATGGGCGTTTTAAATGACTAATAAACATCTCACATGAGAAAACCTGGACGTGGCTAAGAAAAGGTAAATTTAAGAGAGAAACAGAATCATAAAACAACGCCATAAGAACCAATCATATCAATTAGTTTTCTCCTGAACGCTTAAAAAATCAAACTGCCTTATCCAAACAGTTTTGGAAAGTGAAAAATAAGGGTTTAACCCCAGAAATTCAATGGAGTATATTAAAACTGTCTAATACTCCGAGGAGCTTTGGTGGTTGATGTTATTTGTGTCTAGAAGAAAAAATACAAATTATGTTGTTTCCTGATCCCGGTAACCGTTTAAATCAGACATGTGATTTAATAGCGAGATGTAGGCATAGAGATAAAATTAGACTATTGTAGAAAATTTGAATAGATTGTCAAAGTGAATATTCAACTATAATTTATCAAATTGGTATCAAAAGAAAAAAAATGATGGCATACGGAAATTAGAATTGATACCTTTTTTTAAATGGTTAAAATGTGGATATGTACCACTGTAATTGCTAAAGTGTTAATTTTATTGGTTTTGTTGTTGTCTCGACCAGAAACAAGAAAGGGGCCGGAACAAGCCTTCGATGGGTAAAGACTATACATAGGTGGAATGAGGTTCATTTCTCCTTCTCCTTCGGTCCTTTTACTATCCTTCCCTCTCTCCTTCCTTTGACTATCCCTCCTTTCTGGTCGTAATGTATTTTATTTTCCTGTCGGATCTGATGAAGGCCTGTTAAAAATTATTTTAGAGTCGTTGATTTTTCTGACCCTCTCCTGCCACCCGTCCCTATCATCCATCGCTCTCAGTTGGTCTTCCATGCAACATCCTGTATCAGAACAAAACTGTTGTAGATAGGTTTTAGCTGGTCGCCCTACGCCCACACGTCCGTACGAGGGGTTCCAAAGCAGTTCATCGTTTATGAGCTTACCCTTACTTCTCCAGCAGTGTCCTGCATGTCTTACTCGTCTAATTCGGATAGGTTTCGAGAGTCAGTACATCTGCAGGCCCTGTGGGATATCTTATATATATATATATATATATATAGAGAGAGAGAAAGCGATTTAACAAGATGGAAAACTGAAGAAACTGTTATAGAAACTATTAGAATATAAAGTCAAGATGGAAGATTAATATTTCGGGATGAAAATTGGGCTATGCTTACAATGAAAGAAGTGGCGGGAAGAATTGACTGGATAAAATTATCCAATCAAAAAAAGAATCAGAGCATTCGAAAAATAGAAAACTAGAAATACTTGGGAATATCAGAAGTGGATACGCGGACCAGAGGACTTATTGAACAGTATTTTCTACTTTAGATTTATTAGACATTTTTTATTTAAATATTTGAAAATTATTATTGATGATTTAAGTCAACTTTCTTTTGGAAGTCCAATCGAATTCGGAAGAATGTCTTTCATAGGTGTTGTAGAATGTATATGTACATTCTATGCTGGATAATATGTTTTTTAGTGTATATGAATACATTGTCATCAACCTGGAGACTATTTTTCTGTATCCCATTGCTTCTATCTGGGATCGAAACCTGGCTGATTTTACGTCA
>OY757911.1:6543495-6643495 GCA_963585895.1 Sepioteuthis lessoniana
GTAATGGTTAGCAAGGTAGACTAGCAAACCTACACGAGTGAGTTCGATTCTCATTAGGTGCCGAATTCATGCGGCCTTGTGCTACATCTAAGCAAAAAGCTTAGTAAATTACCATTAGTTGGGTTTATAGATATTACTTACTTTTGGTCATCTCGTCTGGAATACGGAGGGGCATATGGCCGAAAGAAATTAATTAAATAGTTATCGTGTATAATACTCAGCCTTTACATTTCGGCTGAAAAATAGTGCGTCTTGTACTCAAATAATTACGATAACTGTTATTGACCCTTTACTAAAAAGATTAAAATATTAACACTTTATTTCTACTCGTTATTATGTGGAAGTAAAATAAGACCGATCGTTAGTACCCAGTGAACTCTGTCAATCAACTCTGTCAATTTCCTTCTCTTTTTTTTTTCTTGGAATTACATTCAGCTTGAAAGTTCTTTGACGTATCTTAATCGTGAATTTATGTGAAGAATGTGTCGTGTTTCTTCCATTCCAAGAAATATTTACATGTCGCCGTGAGATCTAAACACAAACGTTGAAGTGAAATTTATTTCTGCCCTCCTCCCACCCACTAATTGTATACACTCAACTTAGTTTTGATTTCTCTCCTTTGTTTTTGATATTTTAGTACATGAAAGAATGCAAAATAAAGTATATTGGCGCATAATTCTATTATCCGATGTACCAAATGAACCTTGTTCGAAGTCTAACCCAATTTCTTGTTCAATAGTTTCAAATTACGTCTTGGTATTTAAAAAAAATGTGTTCGCCAATGCTCCGGGAGACCTGGGTTCAATCTCAGGTCGCGTAATACCAAAGACTTTAAAAATGGTACTTGATACCTCCGTGTTTAACACTCAACAATATGAGGTTCGTATCAAGGGTAAAGTGGAGCAATCCAGAGGAAGGAGTAGAGGCCTCCCCTACACTTCGGTGTAGTAGCTACTGCAAAGGGAGCCTTCTGGTCACCCTCGACTAAAGGGAGACAACTTTACTTTACTTAGATACTTTGGAAAATTACTTACTATTTACTATTTTAAATATTGATATTTACCCACCACTTCACACAATCAAGATACGACACAAGGCTAATTTTTTAGAGCAGTTTAATAAGCTTGAATTCTTAGTTTTTCTTCACCAAAACCGGTTGCCATACCAAAGTTGAAGATCAGTCTGACCAACTATTTTCCCATTAGGGTGAATTGTTGTAAGAATACCTTTCCAAAAGAGCATTAGCGCTATGTGAAACGCAATTTCGCCCAGGATTTGAACTCATGTTGCCTTCTCCATTTCCTACGACGGTAACATTTACGCTTCTAACTCCGAGCTTTATTAAATAAGTTTCCAGACTTTTTTCGTATGGGCACTTCTATTGATAGTACACACATGAAACTCTAGTCCCATTCAAAGTAATCTCCTCCGGCTGCAATGCACTTGTTCTACCGTTACAACAACTTCTGGAAGGCCCCATGAAAGTCCTCTTGTGTGAGCGTGTCAATGACCTTCGTCACAGCCTCTTTCATCTCCTCAGTTGTCTCATAACGACAGCCTCTGAGCTTAGGGAATAATCACAAGTCAGAGGGAGCAAGGTCTGGACTATTGGGAGGCTCTATTGATGCCCATCTTGGTCAAATAGTCTGTGACAAGGATGGAGTTGTGGAGTGGTGCATTGTCCTGCTGGAAAAACCACTAAGCCGATTTGAAGAGTGCTGGCCTCTTCCCCAGGAATCTCTTCCTGAACTCCCTTAAAACCTCAACATAGTAACCCTAAGCCTAACCCTTTGGCCAATCAACTCTGGTGTATTGACGTCCTTACTCCTCCCACACCTCTCATGATCCCTCACAGACTCCTTGCCTTCCTTGAATCTCTTGTGCCACTCAAAAACTGATGCTCGATTCATGCTAGATGGTCGAAAAGCAGTCTGAGGCATTCCATACGTTTCTGTGGCATTTTTTTTTTTCAAGTTTAAAACAGAATTTTATTGCATATCGTTCTTCCTCACGTCCAGATTGCAGTTTTAAAATTCCCCAGCTGTGACAATCAGGCTCTAGTAAGGTGTATTCCAATTGCTGCTGTAGCTGTTCATTTGAAGCTGAAATCATAAAAATTGGTCGGTCATCTCATAAGCTGTATAGCAATAACGTACTGAATTCTCAAGTCTACTATTTTAAATGCCAGTACAAAAAAGTCTGGAAACTGTACCACGTATTCTAAATGTATGGATTTATCCAACCTCTACACACCGAGCAGGATGAGGCACAAGGTCAATTCGCTAAGCGGAGTACTGTCGGTTTGTATTCATAGTTGAGGGAGAACAGATGGTGTCATGCCTTTCCCCCGTTCATTAGTGCAAAGTGAAACGCAAACATACCTCTCCAGGATTTCAAATCGGGTCACCGATTCCACTTCCTACGACGATGACCAGTACACTATGCTTGCATCCTGAATGAAGAAAATGGAACGATGTTATTGTATTCTATTCTCATAGCTTAAAATTCAGAGTAAAATACATAAATAAAAATCAGACGTTTTAAATGAGGAAATAAAAATATAAAATGCAAATTACAAAATAAAAATAATGTAGATAGAAATATTTATTTTCATTTGAATCTTCAAATACTGAAAATGGTCAACACACACACACACACACACACACACACACATATATATATATATATATATATAAATAAAAATACATAAATAAAAATCAGACGTTTTAAATAATATGTGTATATGTATACACACACACACACACACACACACACACAAAGGCGCCTCTGGTTCTGTAATGGTTAGCAAGCTCGGCTAGCAAACCTACACGAGTGAGTTCGAGTCTCATTGGGTGCCCCTTTCATATGGCCTTGTGCCACATCTAAGCAAAAAGCTTAGTAAATTTCCACACACACACACACACACATATATATATTTATGTGTGTGTGTGTGTGTATATATATATATATATATATATATATGCATATATTATCATCCACAGAAGGCCTGTTTCATTCAATCACAACTTTTCAGTGTGTGTAGACACGCGAGATGCTTCAAGCTGGGATCAAAACCCGAAAGACGTAAAGTCAGCCGGATAGTTTACTATTGTCACTTTGAGAGTAAACGTAGGAATTTTTTTTTACATGTATATATATATATATATATATATATATATATATATATATATGCCTTCGGGTATCAGAGTCGTCGATTCTTGAGAAAAGCTTGGCATTTACGTATATGTGGCAGCCAGCAATTCTTTCACTCGGGCCCTCAAACCACTGGTGAGGGGACCACACACACACACACACACACACACACACGCATATATATATATATATATATATATATATATATATATATATATATATACTACCTTGGGAAAGGTATTAATCCAACTATTCTCCTTCCAGGTATGAGTAAATAGTAGATCTGACTAAGCTCTTTTACTTTGGTATAGCAACCAGTCTTGGTGAAGGAAAACTCTGAGTTCAAACCAAACTTCTCTAAGAATATTGACCTTGTGTCACATCTTGCTTTTGGGAAGGATTTGATGAGAGTTAAACGAGATCTGGTTATGAATTAGAGATTGACTTAAGTGTTCCTCATCAATTTGGACGATTAGATTTGTTTTTGTTTTTTTTTACGATGCTACAGCATTTTATCTAGTATGCCACAAGGAGGACTCGTCCACCCCTGGTCGATTGGAGTATTTCTTTGATTACGCATAAGACAACAAAGAAATCACGAAGTTGTTATGAGTATTAATATTTTAGGATAGGGCAAGAGGAATGAGCTTGATGTGTATTTGAAGAAACATTAGGTTTGAAAATTTCTAAAAGAACTCCATTTTTGGTAGTAGAGATCTAAGGACTTCAAGTTATACATTTCATTTAAATATATAACATAATCCTTGTAAAAATATTATGAAAGCATATATTTATCTTATCATTTCAAATATGTTAAAATCCATATAAAAACCAATTATGCAGATATATTTTAGTTGATTTCATACTAAAAGATTTCTTTTCTTTCGAGATTTGATAGGAAACGTCATGTAATTCTTTCGGGTTCTCCACCACCGCCTTTCTCTTTCAAACTTTTTTCTTTTACCCTATCGTTCATTATTTTAAATCAACCAACTTTTTTGTTTTCTCTTCTTTTACACTTCCCTCCCAAATTTTCTTATCTATCAACCTTTTTTTTTTAAATTTTCGCATTAACCAGGAAACCCTTCTCTTTAACACTCTTGTTCGTCAGTTGCAAATCAACTGCCAGATAAGGCCAAAATAATGACGTTATTGGATCCCTAATTTGATAAAAAAAATAAATAAATAAATAACGACCCAAATGCTAAACTAAATAAAAGTAACGCTTTTCTGCAAACTTTTTCTCTTAAAGTTCATGGAGCAAGAAAATATATTAGCGTCTTGATACACTTCTATTATGAGACCACCAAGTTAACTCATACCAAATATATACACACATATCTCTCAAAGAGAACTCAGCAATACGCCGACCTAAGTGAATGCAGAGGCTCTTACATAGCCTTCAATGCAGTGTATGGCCCGACTCACCGGGTCCAGCGTCCCTTGCACAATGCAGATGGGCAAGTGCTTTTTACAGACAAGGCCTCCATTTTGAGTCGTTAGTCTGAGCACTTCGAATCCCTCTTTAGTGCTGTCGTCCAGGACCCAGTAGTTCTCTGCATCCCCCATCAACCATCCAAAGCAGAATTGGATAAAGTACCATCTATAAAAGAAATTACAAAAGCCATAGAGCATTTGAGGAGTGGTGAGGCACCAGGAGTCGACGGGATTCCACCCGCTCTCTGGAAAGAATTGTCAAAACGAATAGATAGATTTTCTTGGTTATGACGAAAAACTTTCTACACGATATATATACACTGTCATCCACAGACAGACTGTCGATGGACTCCTATTTTTGTAAAGTTCTTCAGGGGATACAATCAATCAATCAGTCTCTCTCTCTCTATATATATATATATATATATTGTCATCCACAGACAGACTGTTTCGTTGTATCACAACTCTTTAGTGTGGCTCGACACGCTTGAAGCTAGGATCGAAACCCACCCAACTTTACGATACACTTAGTCCCAGACCGCTCGGCAAACAAGCGTACCACGCCGGCAAGGGAATTATAAGTTATTATGTAGCAACAGCATCAGCGGCGTTCATTTGTTTACGTTTTATACTTTACTGGATATATATACATATATATACATATATATATAAAGATTGATCAGATGAATAAACCAGCTGAAAATGCTGTAAAAAATTCCCCACAAATTGGCTAATTGTCGGGTTTTAATAAATTTTCCTTATTTTAGTAATAAAATATGAGGTCTCTTTTAAAAGAAATTTTAACCAAACAGATATTTCTTTTTTTTTTTTTCATTTTTATACTACACAGCTTTATCTTCCATCATTTTATTGAAAGATTTTACGAAATGATTTTTTGAATATCTTTTAAAAGATGACTTCACGGAGAAATACATCTTGTTTACATTTTTTAACATGATGAAATAAAAAAATATTCGTGAAGATGCCTTACAGTAGTTCAAACGATAAAATTAGGTAGTGTATTGCTCTTCTTCATATCTTTATAGATTTTTTTAATATATATCGGCCCATTGCTCTAGTGGGTATAGTGTTCGCCAATGGCCCGGGAGACCGGGGTTCAATCCCATGTCCAAAGACTTAAAAAAAATGATACTTGATACCTCCTAGCTTAATAGTTAGCATTATAGGGTACGAATCAAGGGTAAAGTGGAGCAATCCAGGGAAAGGACTTGCACCCGCGGCTACACCTCGGTGTTTAGCTATTGATAAGGAAGCTTACGGGTCACTTTCGACTATGGTCGCCAACTTTACTTTTACCTTATATATATATATATATATATATATATATATATATATATATATGGAGAAAATTGAGAAACAAAGTGATCCAAAAGTGATGAATTTATTACGAATGAAAGACAACGTTAAAACGTTTCTGATTTAATGATATATATATATATATATATATATATATATATATATATATTCGTTGTGTAATTATATATTTGTTTATATTACGAGGGTGACTCAATAGTTTTGCAATATTTTGGTCCGAGCTACTTTGCAGTGCGTATATCATGTAACAGAAGCAGTTCAAGCCGTCAAAGGTAGCCACTGTAGCTGGTAGTATTGTAGTAGATGGTGCGCTGACAAGTTGTGCATTGCTTTATTCCATGTGTGATTTGAAGGCTGTAGAGATTAACGTGCAATTTCGTCAAATTCGGTAATGCTTTACGAGAAAAAAGGTGGAATGTTATCAGTTGGGAATTAGCGCAAGTGGTACTATCTGAACAGGACTATTATTCGTTCTGATAGTTTGTATATATATATATATATATATGTGTGTGTGTGTGTGTGTGTGTGTGTGTGTGTGATAGAAATAGGTGGAAAGTTTGATTATCCAAATTTCCACATATTTCTATCATACTGTCAGATTCACAAATCTATCTTAACATATATAACATATATATCATATATATATAGAGAGAGAGAGGAATAAAAAAAATTGTCCTAAAAAGGTTTTTCCATAAATAAATGTTTACTAACCCCATCTGGCAGTTCTCATTACCATCAATTTCATATAATTTAAAACAATACAATCCGCAGATAAGATTTGCAAAAAAAGAAAAAAGAAATTGATGAAAAAAGCGAATAAATCCTCAGTATTTGTTGCCCAGCGCAAAAAAAAAAAAATTACCGTATTGCGCAGAAACGGAAGCAGAGAGAAAGTGTAAAGGAGAGCAAACACAGACACATACACAAACACCTATATATATATATATATATATATATATATATATATATATATATATATACTCTGCAGATAACATATACACATTGTTTTAAAATAATCGGAACAGTAATCCAATGGAGTTTTAGTTCTTAAAATTTTGTTTTAAACTCTATATTGCTATTGGATTCTCTGTTTAATGGCATATCAATCTTCATGGGTTATTTGATGCTAAAACTGTCCTTACAGAGGAGCAGAAGGGGTACTATTTGATCAATATCTTTGGGGGATAAGGGATTCATAACTTCTCCTAGGGTATTAGGTCATTAGTGATCGCAAGAGCACGACTCGAGTCCGAACTCACTTACTACGATATATATATATATATATATATATATATATATATATATATAAAAGCGTGTTCTGTTAAAAACCGTGGAGTATTTTCTTTTTCGGATCTTTAAGAGAAGACGTTCAAGCCTTATTATTTTCCCTATGTCTGGGTCAATGTAGTGCCCGATTCTAGTTTAAGCGCTTTCGACCATTTTGCTGGTCGTCCTCCAGAGTTGTGTTCTTTCAGCAGGATAGAGGCGCAGTATGCACTACCTGGACGCTAACTAAACGGCTGGAGAAGAAGCTAGACGGCAACTACACAAGAATGTTGAGAGCAATATTGAACAAGTCCTGGCGACAACACCCCGCAAAGCACCAACTATACGGCCACTTGCCTCCCATCACGAAAACTATACAAGTTAGACGAACCAGACACGCAGGACACTGCTGGAGAAGCAAGGACGAGCTCATAAGTGATGTACTCCTATGATCCCCCACATATGGCCAAGCAAAAGTAGGACGACCAGCTCGAACTTACATACAGCAGCTATGTGAGGACACAGGATGTAACCCTGAAGACCTGCCAGAGGCGATGAACGATAGGGAGAAGTGGCGAGAGAGGGTCAGGGATATCCGTGCTGGCAGCACGACATGATGATGATGATGATGATGATGATATATATATATATATATTTCCACTAAGTAAAAGAGTTAATTTCGGTACAAAAATTGGTTCGAGAATTTTTCTATCTGTATTTTTTCCATTAAAGGACCAATAGGCACTTACTCACGTGTTTAAAACCTTCATCGAGATTCTCGGACGATAAAATTTGATTTGCTGCGCAAAATTCGAAGGATCAAGACCAAAATAACTGAAGAAGTCTTTTCCTTCCTAAATTGTTTAGTACAATTTTTTTAGCCAATTAGAATTTAAGATAAATCATTAACATTTTTCGTTCTAATTTTGATACAACCTTAATCTTATAAATAAGCAATGTTATTTATAAATCCTTCTGTACATTTATGGATCCGTCTTGTAATCCTTCCCAGAACTTTCGAGTAGATAACCGTAGTTATCATCATTGGAAATGGACGCGGCGATCCTAGTTCAAATCCTTGACGCGGCTGATTGCATTTCACATAACAATGATATCCTTGGGAAAGGTGTGGATCCGTCCTGTAATCCTTCTCAGAACTTTCGAGTAGATAACCGTGGCTATCATCATTGGAAATGGATGTGGCGATCCTAGATCAAATCCTTGACGTGGCTGATTGCATTTCACATAACAATGATATCCTTGGGAAAGGTATGAATCCAACTATTCTCCCTCCAGCTATGGATAAATAGTAGGGCAGACTAGGTTCATTAGTCTCGGTTCGGCGACGAGTCTAGGAGAAAGAATACTCCAAATTAAAAAAAAACAATTTTTCACGTGCAGAGGGGTTGTTTCTCATCCTGTCCGTCCAGAAGGGTTGGGTAAAAACATACTCAGAATTTTCGATTCTATTTCTTTTAAGTAAAAATCCCACATTCTGTTTTATTATAAATGGATTTAATTTCAAAATCTCTCATTTATCTTTAATTGTTTTCATATATATGTTCGTACTGATAATCTTATCCTGCTGATGAAATATTCTAACTGCATACGCTTACATTTTAGCGCTATATATATATATATAGTGGATTATGCGGAAAATATATAAATATATCATCATCATCATCATCATGTCGTGCGGCTAGCACGGATATCCCTGACGCTCTCACGCCACTTCTCTCTATCGTTCATCACCTCTGGCAGGTCTTCAGGGCTACATCCCGTATCCTCACATACCTGCTGTATGTATGTTCGAGCTGGCCGTCCTGCTTTTGCACGGCCATATGTGGGGGATCATAGGAGAACATCACTTATGAGCTCGTCCCTGACTCTCCAGCTGTGTCCTGCATGTCTGGTTCGTCTAACCTGGATAGTTTTCGTGATGGGAGGCAAGTGGCCGTGTAGTTGGTGCTTTGCGGGGTGTTGTCGCCAGGACTTGTTCAATATTGCTCACAACATTCTTGTGTAATAGCCGTAAAGATAAATATATAAATATATACGGTAGGTATATATAAATATATATGTATGCATATAAAGGTCTAAAGACTATATATATGTATGTGTGCATATATATAAATATATATAACTTTTCATATATATTTGATATTATGGTTGGTTATCTGTGATCATTGGTTTCATGGACTTCATTGGACAGCTATCCTCGCGCAAAAAAAGAGAGATTTTGGAGAAATAGAAAAAGTCGAAACAATATAGTGAAAAGAATTTTACATTAAAATTGCGTATTGGCATGCGTAAGCCTTTGTTTTTTTATTAAATTTTTTGTTGTTGTTGTTTTTTGTATAGATTATATTTGCGTATTGTTGTATGTGAGCGTATATGCGGTTGTTATTGTGTGTGTGTGGTGATATATGGAAATTTACTAAGCTTTTTGCTTAGATGTGGCTCAAGGCCATATGAAAGGGGCACCCAATGAGACTCGAACTCACTCGTGTAGGTTTGCTAGTCGAGCTTGCTAACCATTACACCACCAGAGGCGCCTTGAGTGGTGATATATGCACGTGGCCGATTCGAGGTTGTCTCGTGAATCTATGTGAGTAGCAATGCTTTTAGCAAAAGGCGGCGTAAGTCAAGCGACAATTTTTACATTTTAAACACAATATCCATTTCGTTTGTTATTCTTAAATCAAACATTCATTTTCTTCATGATGCAATGATAATAATGACTTTGTTCCGCAGCTAAAATCATCACTATACACAAAAAATATACATATTCGCTCAAATCACCGACCGTAACTTGACATTTTGCTAAACATCTCTACACATATACGTTTAGGAGACCCTATTTACCAACCCTTCCGCTCGGGCAGGATATGAGACAAGGTCAAATTTTTAAGCAGAGTTTAACAGGTTTGAGTTCAGAGTTTTCCTTCTCATTGACTAGTTGCCTCACTAAGATTGAAGAACACAGTCTGTCCTATTTACCCTTAGCTGGAGGGAGAATAATTTGATTCATACCTTTCCCAAGGGTATTAGCACTATGTGAAATGCAATCAGTCTCGTCCAGGTTTGAACTCGTGTCGCCGTGTCCATTTCCTACGACGATAACCATTACACCACGGGCTCCTCCAATATACGTTTAGGAGACGACTTGGAATCTGCCAGGCGCTTGTATCATATCTCTCTCTCTCTCTCTCTCTCACACACACACACACACACACACAACCGAAATATATACCCACATACAACAGTACGCAAATATAACTTACACAACCCCCATCAAAGGGTTAAGTTTGCCGATATGCAATTTTAACGTAAAATCCAAGTTAAAAAGATAGCACCATTATGACATTTTCGATTTCTCTAAAATCTCCCTTTTTCTGCCTAAGGATTGTTGTCCAATGACGTGCATAAAACTAATCTTCGCAGATAAGCATCCACTGAATTATATATATATATATATATATATATATATATATTAAACTATATATATATATATTATATATATATATATATATATATATATATATATATATATTAAACTAATATATATATTATTAAACTATATATATATATATATTAAACTAATATATATTATTATAATTATTATTATATAATAGCTCTATCACAGATATTGAGCACTCTTTAAGCAATACTGCATTTGGTCTACCACTAACCCCATAAAAATTGAGCCAGATTTAATATAAAAAAATATAATACAAAATAATTTCACTAAAACCTTGTATAATTCGTGATTTATTCTGTGAAAGAACTAACTTGGTACTATTGAATGATCAATATGTGGTCCATTCAATAAGCTTCCAGACTTTTTCTTTGTACAGGCATTTAAAATTGTCGTAGACTCTTGAAAATTCAGTACGTTATCTTATGAGATGACTGACCAATGTTTATGATTTCAGTTTCAAATGAACAGCTACAGCAGCAATTGGAATACACCCTACTAAAGCCTGATTGTCACAGCTGGTGAGTTTCAAAAATGCAATATGGACGTGAGGACACTTTAGAAGAACGATATGCAATAAAATTCTGTTTTAAACTTGGAAAAGATGCCATAGAAACGTATGGAATGCTCCAGACTGCTTTTCGACCATTTTCCATGAATTGAGCATCAGTTTTTGAATGGCATAAGAGATTCAAGGAAGGCAGGGAGTCTGTGAGGGATGACAAGAGGTGTGGGAGGAGTAAGGAAGTCAATACACCAGAGTTGATTGGCCAAGAGGTTAGGGTTAGGGTTACTATGTTGAGGTTTGAAGGAAGTTCAGGAAGAGATTCCTAGGGAAGACGCCAGCACTCTTCAAAACGGGTCAGTGGCATTTCCACCAGGACAATGCACCAGTCCACAACTCCATCCTTGTCATAGACTATTTGACCAAGATGGACATCAAGACAGTTCATCAGCCTCCCTATAGTCCAGACCTTGCTCCCTGTGACTTTTGGTTATTCCCTAAGCTCACAGGCTGTCGTTATGAGACAACTGAGGAGATGAAAGAGGCTGTGACGAAGGTCATTGACACGTTCACGCAAGAGGACTTCCATGGGGCCTTCCAGAAGTTGTTGTAACGGTACCACAAGTGCATTGCAGCCGGGGAAGATTACTTCGAAGGGGATTAGAGTTTCATGCGTATACTATCAATAAAAGTATCCACACGAAAAAAGTCTGGAAACTTATTTAATGGTCCTCATATCAAGCATAAGAGAAAAAAACTACTTTTATACAATTTGATATAATAGATTTTAGACATCCATAACTGAATAAATGTATCAGTTTTGCAAGGAACAATACAGATATATCCCAGGAGGAATTAGACATTATATTAGCGCGTAGGAAGTCCGTACAATTTTACTACTGGGGAAAAAACGTCGACTGATACTTTTGACGTTACAATGGGGGTCATTTGATTCCGCCCAAATTGCAGACTTTGTAAGAATATACATAGGTAGATTTTTAAATTTAGATGACATAGGGATTTATAGAAATGATGGGTTGATTTCTATCCCTAATAGCAATGGATATCCAACTTCTAAAATAAAAAAAGAAAGTCATTAGAGCCTTTAAATATATGGGGTTAAAGATAGAGATTAGTTCTAAATTGAAAATAGTTAATTTTTTAGATTTAAGTCTCAATTTAAAAGACAATTCTTATAAATCATTTAGTAAGTCTACTACTATACCAACATATATTAATGTTAGTTCTAACCACCCTGAATCCATAGTTAAATTCCTGATACAATCAATATTAGAATAAACAGATTATTATCTACTAAAATCATATTTAATAATCATCAGGAATTTTATAATGAAATTATACATAACAGGGGTTATAAAAATGAGCTTTAGTATGTAGAAGCCCAAAGACGTCGCATCTATAGGGACAATAATATGGGAAATAATAGAACAAATAATAATTTAACATGGATTGACATCTCCACTCTAGAAGGAACCCCACTTAAACTAGTAGACAAATACACGTACCTAGGAAGCAGCGTCGAATCAACCGAAAAGGACATCGAAACGAGGTTAACGAAAGCATGGACAGCTATCAATAGGCTATCGATTATATGGAAATCAGACCTAACCGATAAAATGAAACGCAGTTTCTTCCAGGCAGCGGTCACATCGATACTGCTATATGGATGCACTACATGGACGCTAACAAAACGACTGGAGAAGAAGCTAGATGGCAATTACTCAAGAATGCTGCGTGCAATCCTGAACAAGTCCTGGCAGCAACACCCCACAAGACACCAACTGTACGGCCACCTGCCCCCTATCACGAAAACTATTCAAGTTAGACGAACCAGACATGCAGGACACTGCTGGAGAAGCAGAGATGAACTCATAAGAGATGTACTCTTATGGATCCCCACACATGGCCGCGCAAAAGCAGGACGACCAGCTCGAACGTACATTCAGCAGCTATGTGAGGATACGGGATGTTGTCCTGAAGACCTACCTAGGGCGATGAACGATAGGGAGGAGTGGCGAGAGAGGGTCAGGGATATCCGTGCTACCAGCGCGAGATGATGATGATGATGATGATGATAGAATAAACAAAAATATTCATAAAAATAGACGTAGAAATATTTTCTGGTTTAATCCTCCTTTTTGCAAACTCTTTAATATCAATATAGGGAAATATTTTCTAGGTTTAATAAACAAACATTTTAAAGATGATAATCCCCACTTAGAAAAATAATTAATAAGAATAATGTAAAAATTAGTTATTCTTGTACAAACAATATATCTAAAATAATTTATAATCGTAACAAGAAATTATTAAACAAGCCGGACTTAAATAAAAATGACAATTTAAAAAATGCATGTAATAGTAAAATAAAAAATGAATGCCCACTAGGAAATAAATGTAGCCTTAATAATATTATATATCAAGCTAACATTTCGACTGAAGAAAACGATACTAATGAAAAGGCATACACAGATATGGCAAGCTTCAATTGGACATTTAGATATTACAGCCACCTACAATCATTTAAAAATCCAACATTACAAAATGAAACGGCCCTATCTAAGTATTACTGGTATCTGATAAAACTAGGACTAACACCTGTTATAAATTGGAAAATAATTAAAAGATCCTCCTCGATAAACAGTTTAACATGGTAAGTGTAATTTATGCTTAGAAGTGAAAATGTGAATATTGAAATATTTGAATGGAAACTTACTAAATACCAGGACTGAAATGATATCTGCATGCAGACCTAGAAATAAATTCTTTGTATCATTTAACTTTATATATTAATGATATTAAATATATTTAACTACCATTAACTACGTGATTTATTTCTTCTTTTTTGTATTTATTGTATATACTGAAATATTGATTCTTAATTAAAAAAATAGATTGAATAAATAAATAAATTAGAATATATTTTTCCAATGAAGAATACGATTGAATTTCAAGGATAAAGTTTAAATACATATTTTTTTTTATTATAAAAGGATAATAAAATAAGAATTGAAAATGATATATGATTGTAAAAAAAAATCTTTAAACTTAATAATATAGCATTATAACTTTAAGGAACTATTCCTATATTACACCGTTTTTATTAGACCGTTTTTTTTTCTATATCTAAACAAAATTTTAAGTAACTAATATTTAATTTATCGATATTATAAGTTAGGAATTATTTGTTACATTTATAGAATATCTATTACGTATTAATTCTTTGGTTATTACGATTAACTTAATAATCGATATGTTAATTTCTTCCTAATATAAATAACGTGAATTTTTACAATAGTTTTCATGATTAGAAATAGAATTTTGTAAAATGATATCAACATTAAATTATTTTGTCCTGATAACAAGAATTATATTATTTAATATTTATAATACATAATAGTTTCAACGGAAGTATGAATGCATATTTTATCTATAATTTGAAATGAGTCGAATGCCGCTATCCAATTTTTCCGGATTTGGGTTTTTTTTTTAAATTTTCTGTAATATTTAAATTTGGAGTAACAGTTTTTTGTTTTGTTAAAAGAATGTATATAAATTGTATAAAAAATAATAGATATAGTGTCTCTGCCGTAAATTTTTTATTGATTAAACAATATAATAAAATATATAAGAAAATTATTTTAATTAAAAAACTGAATCTTTTTTTCAAATTCTATTCTTCCCGGAAGCAATATCCGAAAACCCAAATGATAAACTTAACATCTGATGATGGTCATCACGACCAGAAATAAATTTATAATGACACCAAAACAGTGAATTTTTTTCTTTTTCCTTTTATATATAAACAAATTGGCTCGGCCCGTTGATTTTTGAAATATTCTTCATCCTAAATTAATTATACATCGATAGCCTTTGGCACTGAGCACTCAAATTTGATACTGCCAACCCTTGGATTTTCTCCACGGAATATATATATATATATATATATATATATAGTTGGTTGAGTTTTATGGAATATCAATCCTTTAATAAAATGCAAAAACAAGGAGGAAATACTATATAAATAAGTTTTTGCATTTTATTAAACATACATCGGTGATATAAGATCACTAGATATCATCCTACTTAGAACCAAAACGTTATAGCATTTACTTTCTTTCTCATAGTTTATCATATTTATCAATTTTTCTCTCTATATATATTGTCATCCACAGACAGATTGTTTCGTTGTATCACAACTCTTCAGTATGGTTAGACAGGATAGATTCCCGAAGCTGGAGATCGAAACCTGGCTGACTGAAACGCAAATCCATGTTTCTACCACTCAGCCACGAGGAAACCAATGCAACCAACGCTCTCTATCTCTCTCAATATATATATAATCCGTGGAGAAAATCCAAGGGTTGGCAGTATCAAATTTGAGTGCTCAATGCCAACAGCTATCGACGTATACTTAATTTGGGATTAAGAGTATATATATATATATATATATATATATATATATTCTTCATCCCAAATTAATATTTCTCTTAAAAGTTAATTATCGAACTTAACATGAAAAGAAAATAAATTAAACAAATAAATAAAAAAAGTTAAATTACCGTAATTATAACTGACGGAAGAATTTTGAAAATAAAATAAATAGGTAAATAAAAAAAACGGAAATTCAATAAAACGAGGAGGTAACTCCTTAATCTCTTCTCCCCCCCCTCCACGAGTCTATTCTGTTTTATTTATCCATTGGATCTGAAGAAATCCTGTTATATTTTTCTTCGTGTTTTTGGTTCGCACCAGAAACTGAAAAACAGGATGGAAATAAATTTATAATCCTAAATTAACCGGTCTTTGTTTTTTTTTTCTTAAAGATATATATATATAGTGCAGCTTAAACTTATTTGAAGAAAGAACTTCGTGATGTTTAATTTAAAAATAGATGAATCGAATTTTCTTCCTATCAGCATAACAGGGCATGTGGTTTATCAGTTTCCGTCAGGTCTTCTAAATTAGGTAGTGACAATCCTACTCGATCCCAATATGAATGATGACCTTGTCACAGCAGGTTTAGTATTACTCTGAGACTTATGTCCTTGAAGGAGTAAAACTTTGTAAATAAAACATAAAAAAGGCATTTAAATTACAGTCAAGCCACACTTTAAGCAGTGGTTCCTGTCAGTTCACTGCAGTTATACACCAATAAGCCAATCTTATTTTGGGATGTGTGGTTTGGTTGAGTTTCTTTATGTAATGTCATACAGAACCCATCCTTGTAGAAGAACCAAGTAACCAACAATAGGAGGAATACGCGGAGGGTCAAACCTTTCTCAAAGGTACTATTTACCAACCCCTCCGCTCGGGCAGGATATGACACAAGGTCAATTTTTAAGCGGAGTTTAACAGGTTTGAATTCAGAGTTTTCCTTCTCCTAGACTAGTTGCCTCAACAAGGCTGAAGAACCTAGTCCGTCCTACTATTTACCCATAGCTGGAGGGAGAATAAGGGGGTTCATACCTTTCCCAAGGGTATTTGCCCGAAAGTGAACATAATAGCGCGACTGGAGTACGAACTCGCGTACTACGATTCCGCAGTTCATCGCTTTAACCATTACACCACGAGGACCCCCCTAAAAACATTTCTCAAAGGTATTAGTCCGAAATTGAACGTAATAGTACTGTTATATTTTGACCTTCGACTTGGCCCAAAATGCCATTCAAGGTCATGCACCGGAAGGAAGTGACACATTCTAATGGCAGTTATGAGAGGAAATCGCGTGGGCGGAAATTGGCTGATGAAAGGGGACGAGCTAAAAAATCCCATGATACTCTCATAGACTGACGCACCGGAAGAGAGTGACCTCTGAACTGCATGACAGTTATTTCTGCTAGATGACGATCAAACATGCGATTTCAAAGATCGAGTGGGCGACTGAGTGGGCGTTGAACTATTATATAGCTCAGTCAAGACGGAAGTCAAGCCAGTTGAGTTCAAGATCGGACGGAGTTATAGACGAGATGTGGTAGGGAAAGCGACATCAGGCCGAAGGGGCCTTTGGGCCCTGATGAGTTGAGGTCCGGAGAAGATGCTGATAAGATGCTGTAAAGAAAGCCATCACCCAGCAGAGTGGCCTCTGGACCTCCGGTTGAGCATCAGGAGAACGAGAAAGACACAACGTTGACGGTAATAACAATGAGGTCAAAATATTGCAGTTTCTGTTCGATCTCCAGCTCCCTCTCACACGCAAACCTTGAGTAACCCTTTTCGAACCCTTGTAATAAAGTGAGAGGTACATATATTTATAAAGAAGTCTTCCTGCGTCTGTTGTTCATTGCGTCGGTATGTATCCAGCATATATATGTATATTTCTGCATGAACATGTATATGAGAATATAACAGTACGACTGGAGGTCAAAAGTCGATAAGTACAATGTCACAATCCATCACGTTTGCCACTGCGCCACGGAAGCTTCCCCCTGAGATGGATGATTAGTTAAAACAATAGGTATTATTAGCTACCTGATATCTGACGGTAAAATGAAGTAAAGCTTTTTAAATAAAAACGTAACTATGCTAAATTTTAGAAAAATCTTTTTTTATATAGAATTAAATTTCTAAATGTAAAACATTGTGTCCTTGTAAAATCTTATTCAGGCTTTGTCAAAAAAATTGAAATGTGAACTAACATTCCAATTTGGAAATTAATTTGGTTTCTCCTTTGCTCAAAATTCTTAATGACACTTTGCTATCTTAACCAATAACTCCCATAGATTTTGAGTAAGTTCAAATACTTTTGACCAATATTTTCTATTTTTACATTAAGTATTAACCCAAGCGGGTTGATTACACTACTTAATTTATTTCTATTTTGTTTTATATATTGCAGTATACCTGAGCATGGCAGTGTAGTCCCCGTGCTGCAGTAGCTAACGTACCGGACTGTTTTAATATGGTTGGCTTCGGTTGGTTTCTTTGTTTAATGGCATGACAAGTTTAGTGGGTTATCTATTGCCAAAGCCATCCTTGTTGTAGAACAGCAGTGATACTATTTAACTCATACCAGGAGAGGATAAGGAAGCTCATACCTTTCCCAGGTGTATTTGTCCTAAAGTGAACGTAATAGCAGGACTGGAGTTTGACCTCACATACTTCGAGGACTCAGTCCAATATTTTAGCCTTGTGCCACGTTGTAAAGAAAAATAAGTGAAATTAATAAAGATCGTGGAAATACATTATGACGTACATTTGTCTACAATTTTTCATTAAACATGAATGATAAGTTTTTTTAAGGCTAATATTGTATTTTGAATTAATTTTAACGTTTTTTATACTTTATTTAAATATGTGATATACTAGCTTCGCTGACGACGGAGTGCCGGGAATGAACTTAGTAGATTCAATGCGGTCGCAAGATAACATCAACAAAGTGGTTTCACAGGAAAGAAAAAAAAATAAGGATGATGGCGACGATGTAATTTATTGCGTGTTAATCGAATGTTATTTACCCGATGTTAGTTTGAAAATTTGAGCGTTATTACTGCCTACGATTGCATGGGTGTGCATCGAGATGTTTACTGGAATGATATAACCTGGAGAAAGAAAAAAAAAAGAACTGTTTGAACATTACAAACCTTTCTTCTGATGTAAAAAAAAAAAACACCAAAAAACAGAAGAGTTCGTTGAGCACATTATGCAGAGGACATAACGGAGATGAACATTGTCTGGGTTGCCAAAAGGGAAACACCGATTTTTTATTTAATTCTTTTTTTGTTATACATATGTGTGTATATAATTTTGTTATCTTATTCCTACGTGGTGTAATGGTTATCGTCGTAGGAAATGGACACGGCGACACGAGTTCAAATCTTGGACGAGACTGATTGCATTTCACAGAGCACTAATACACTTGGGAAAGGTATGAGTCCAATTATTCTCCCTCCAGCTATAGTTAAATCGTAGGGCAGACTAGGTTCTACAGCCTTGGTAAGGTAACTAGTCTAGGAGAAGGAAAACTCTGAAATCAAACCTGTTAACCTCCTGTTAAAAAGATTGACCTTGTGTCATATCCTGCCCGAGCGGAGGGGTTGGGTAAATATGGTAAATCTTGTACAATTGGTTCGATTCTGCAGAGTAGCGAGAGTAGGGAGAGATAAACTTAAAATGCTCATATGTGAACATTTTGAAAAATAAGATAGCGAGGAATGTAATATACTAACTTAGCAGATTCAATGCTGTCGCAAGTTAACAGCAACAAAGTGGTTTCACTGGAAAGAGAAAAATAAAGGACGATGGCGAGAATGAGATTTATTGCCTGTGAATAGAATGACAGATATTTCCGTTCGCAGATAAGATCAACGATTACCGAAAAAAAAACTGGATGTAAGTTCCAATAACCAGCCATAAACAGAAAATACGTGTGGCAACGAGGATGTTCCTATTTCTGCATGGGACTTGAAAAGGCAATATAAGGTCTGTAATTTTGGACAGAAGACAGAGATCCACTGGTCACTCAAGTAAACGTGTCGGCTGCCCCATGTATGTTCTCCGGCCGTCTCACTACTTCACAAAAAGGGTCCCCACCGCAGAAGAAAGCTATGTGCGAACTCTCTCTCTCTCTCTGACTGTATTCCTACTTCACACAAAAGTTGCCATCGAAAAGTAAAAATGTACATTATATCTATATATATCTACGAGTTCGTTGCTTGTCCAGCGGTACAATATACGACAAATATATCTATTTTGAACATATTTCTAAGGAAATGTTTTATTCATATCCCATCTTTTTATTACTATAGACATTTTATTTATCATCATCATCATCATCATCATCATCACTTCTCGGGCCCCTGGTTCCTGCTGAACCGACTTCAGCTTGACGAACGATCAAAGCAAAGCATAGCACTAAACCTTCGGGTTTGGTTCAAGCTATGAGCAGGCATACGTGCCACTATGGACTCACAATCGCTTAATGATTCGATGTCCAGCAGGGTAACCTGGCTCACATAGCACTCAGTGAACCTATGACCTGCAGAGTCCAGCTAAGAATGATTATCGGTTCCTGAACGACCGACCTCACCTCTTCATAACCTCAATATAAAAAAATGACCTTATATCAAATCCTGATCATCATAATCATAAAGTCGTGCCGACTGCACAGAGATCCCTGTCCCCCTCTCGCCATCCTTCGGTATCATCCATTGCTCTCAGCAGGTTCTAAAGACTGCACCAAGGATACACACAGAGCTGATGTGTGTAGGTCTTTGCTGGTCGGCAAATACTAGTATGCCCATGTGCAGAAACGTTGCTCATGACATTGTTCTTACTTTACTAGTGGTGCCTAACATATACTGCTCGCCTTTCTTTGTTGGTTTGCAAGATGGGAGGTAAGTAGCCGTACAACTGCTGTTCAATGCTTTGTTCATAACAACACGCAGCATCCTTGTATAGTTCCCATCTACCTTTTTCTCCATATGTTTCCTCGGCATAATATTACTGATTCGGCAACTGCTTGGAAGAATTCTCGTTATATTTTCTCAGAGAGATCAGATTTCTTTTCGACTAATGTCAGTCCATACTTTGCCTACGCTTATGTTGACATCGCTTTCCTTAGATAAGATATTGCTACTGAGCTATGTAAACTGGTCTAATATAAATTTTCCTTTGGTACATCAGGTGGTGTAATGGTAAACAAGCTAGACAAGCAAACCTTCATGAGTGAGTTTGAATCTCACAGGGTGTCCCATTCATACTGCCTTGTACCACATCTGAGCAAAAAACGTTCCGTAAATTACAACTATAAGAGCTTTCTTATCAATTAAGCTAGCTGTTGATACATGTATAACGACCTGCCTTTGAAATCGGGATCTGGAGTAAAATCTAAGTCCCTATTTGTGCGGACAGATCCTATTTTTTCGATATCCACTCATAGAAATGACTTAATCTTTATCTGAACGACACCAGCTTTTATAAATGACAAAAAAAAACAAAAAACAAAAAAAAAAAAAGAAACAAAACAAAACAAAAAACAAAAAATGAGTAAGGAAAAAGATAAAAGTCAACAAGTCATTATTTTAGAAGAAACTGATAAAAATGAACACGAAACAACGTCTTCCATGATGAAACATCAACCGCTCCCTCCACTCCAAAAATACTTCAAGGTTTAACAAAAAAACACGTAAAACTAACATTCCATTCATAAAAATAAACACATAAGCCCGACATTGTATGAGGTACCGATAGCGCTTCCTTAAAAATTAGGAAATCTAGCTTAAGCGTAAACTTCCTTTCTAAAATCAATTAGGCCTTCATGCATAAAAACTCAAGAGACCTCATAGACCAATTATGATGTTACTTATTAAGTTGTTCTATTTTAAATTTGTTGTTCAATGTCATTTTTTATATCATTACCCTCCATCTTGTAGGTATTTACATGAATTTACAGGGAAACAGAAATTCAGTTGATTAGAGTTCTCGACTGGAACTTTTCAGGGCGCCTCAGGCGTCGAGCAATAAACTCGGCCATAACTACTTTTATATAAAGGACAGTTACTGTTTGGGTTGAAGGCTCTCTGGAAGCAAATTATTTTTAATTCTTACCATCCGTCGCGAATTCATAGAGAATAGGAGTATATTTGGTTCCCTTTGGAACCAAAATATGACACATACGATAGATAGATAGATAGATAATCGATGGATTTCCTGACTAAAAAAGTGTTAATTTTTGTTCAAAAATAAAGATTCGAAAAGCTGTAATTTTTGTATCAATACGTTTGCATTTATTGACCAATCAGCACTTACCCGCTCGTTTTAAAATTTCTTTGGGATTCGCAGACGACAATATTTGACTGGCAGCAAAAACATTAAAGGATCAAAACACAAAATAATCTTAGAAATCTTTTCTGTTCTAGATTTTTAAAATATATCTTTAATCAATTAGAATCATTGATAAATAATTAACTTTTTGAATATCTAATTTCGAGCCTACACCTATCTTATAAAAAGTGATCAAAATAATGCACCAACCAGTAGGTTTTATGGATTTATTCTGCAACCTACACAAACTTTCTGTTTTTATGTCTAATAATTAACATTCTGTTCCTTCAAGTTTGCATTTAATTTGAACATTGCTTTATTATTTTCAATTGAACGAAACAGTTCATTTACATAGACATATTCTTACTAATTATCTTGCCCTTATTGAGGAAATTTCTAGCTATATCCGTTAACATATCCGCACATGAACATACTTTCTCTCTTACATAGTGACACATTCACACATAGATGTTTTCTACTGACAAAATATAAGAAGATTAAGGCGAAAAAAAAAACTGCTATATTTCGTACATGAAACTACTTTTTTATAATATGAATATTGTCAAATATTAATGCTCGAACTACTATTATCTTTTCTCACTAGAAAACATTTTGCAACTTCTGGTTTTTAACAAACTTTACTCAATTTAAAGCAGGTAATTCGTAGATCAGAGTTTAATTTAATCATTTACACATTTTTTCCGAGACCCTGATTAATTATTAAATCAGCGCTGTGAATTAATTGCTAGATGTAGATATAGGAATAAATTTAAACTATAGACAAATTATCATAGATAATGTTTAATTAACCAAAACATAGGATTAATTTGAGATTTGAGGTGAAATGAATAAAATAAAATAAAATAAAAAGATGAGAAGATACCACGTGATGTGTACGTACTGTTCAATGGAAGGGTAACTGAATTAATAGGCTTGAATATAAATTTTGAATTTAAAATTTTGATTTTAAATTTTGAATTTAAATTAAGATAAGTATAACTGTATCCTTACGTAAGGTTATTAAGGAATGTTGTACTTCCGTAAATTATTATTAAATCTGGAGTTTTATGTTGCATTTAGAATTTAAAAATTGAAAAGAAAATTAATTTACTATAATTCCAACCGGTAATAAAAATTAAAAACCGGAAGTAGGCGAAATGGGGAGGAAACTCTTCAACCCTCTTCTATCCCCTTCCACCCTTCCTTCCTGTGTCTATTCTGAATTATTTTATCCATTAGATCTGAAGAAGTCCTGTTATTTTTGATGTTATTGATTCATATCAATATCCATAACAGGATGGAAATAAATCTATAATCGTAATGTGACCGGATTTTGTTTTTCTTAAAGTATATATATATATATATTGCCATCCACAGACGCCCTGTTTCGTTGTATCACAACTTTTCAGTGTGACTAGACACGTGACACGCTACAAGCTGGGATCAAAACCCGCCTAACGTCATATCAGGCTGATGACATACCCCTAGCCAAGCCTGTGACTCAACGCCAGCTCTGGAATTAACGCATATGTATCAAATTTTGCTTGTTTATATTTTGTGCTGTCGAGTACCTGAGAGCTCAATTCGTAAGAAGAGCTTTGCATTACGCAAGTGGCAACCGTTATATTCCTACACCAGAGTGCTTAACCCTTCCCTTCCGGTAAAGAGAAAAAAATTATAGTATAGATATCGTATAAAAGCATCATCATTATCAAATTGTGTTTAAATTGCGAATTTTTCTGATTCTCTCTCTCTCTCTCTCGCTATCCGTCCCTATCATCAATCTCTTTTTGTCGGTTCTTAAGATACAGAACTTATGTATATAAGATCTTGCTGGTCGGCTAACATTAACGGGTTAATTTATAGGAGTTCATAAGTGAACGTCGTTTTACTACGTGTCGCATTACTACGCGTTGTGGACGAGCCTACCGTAGGGCCGGATGTTGTGACCACGAAAAGGATTGGACGACTTGTTTACATGGTACGCGGCACGAAATGGGAAAATAAGCGTCATATCAATCAGTGGCAGCGAAGATACGTCGAACTAGACAAAGCAAGATGTATTCGAATTGCCAATGACACAAAGCGTTACTACTTAAGGAACACGTTAGACAAAAAGGAGGAAATAAAACTGAAGGAGCTGGTGTAGTAGACGAGCCTATCGTACCTTTTCGTGGTCTCGTCTGGCATTCGGGCCTGAAGGGGTCCAATCAGTTTCAGGTTCGAGGATGAATGGCCCCCAGCCTTAGTTGAGCCACCTTCCGGTGGGTGAACTGCATTGATAGCACAACATAGCACGAGACGAGCTGGTCTAGTTTAAGCTATGGACTGGCATACGAGCCAGACTAACGTTACATCTAGCGAGTCCAAGTCCAGTAAGGGTCACCTGGCTCATATTGCACCTCGTAAGCCAATGACCATCCTAGTCCAGCAGGCATAAGTCTCGACTCCTATCCAACCTCCCTCATTCTTTAAAACTCCTACAATAAAAAAGACCTTGCGTTAAGTCTTGTCTGGTGGGAGGTAGAGACAAGTATATTGCCTATCGTATATTTTCTTGGAGTAGTTGACCACTTGTTTATTGCTGTTTTGAACAGTGTGGGGACGAGATATACGAAGACCTTTACGCGAACCATCAATGTAACAGAGTTTTTTGCACTCGGGTACAAATTACTATGTATATATTAGTATACGGAACATTTTACGTTCCGATATAAAACACTAGATTAGCAAATGCCCAGTATGTCTTGCTCATCTTTTTTAGATGATCTGTTAGGAGTGAGATAAGTGTTGGTAAGGATTAAATGAACAAGGAAAAATAACGAATACATCAATTTATTGTTAATGTTAACAGAAATTAATGATACCAACAGGTGTAGTAGTAGTAGTAGTAGTATTTTTAGAACTACAATTTTTATCAGGTAAGTAGACTTGTTTTGCTTTTCAGGTTGAATTTGAAATCAGTTCGTCTATTTCATTTTCCGTACTGATAACTTTTTTGATACCACGTAACCTTTTAACATAATTACATAAAATAAATTAAGACGCCCAAAAAGAACGTTGCTCAATAGACAAAGAAAAGGCCATTAAATACGTAAATAAATGAATAGAGAGAACACTAAAAAATGAACTACAAAAAAGAAGAAAAGAAAAGGGGAAAAATCATTGTTTAAAAATGACCGAAAGAAAGAAAGAAAGAAAGAAAGAAAGAAAGAAAGAAAGAAATGAATGATTAAGTAAAAGACAGTTAGAAAGAGAGAAAAAAGAAAGAGAGAAAGATAAGAAAGTGAGAAAGAAAGAAAGAAAATGGAGACAGAAAGGAAGAAAAGAAAGATAGAATGAGAGAGAGAGAGAGAGAGAGAGTGAGTGAGAGAAGAAAAGAAAGAAAAAAGAAATGAATGAATGAATAATTAAGTAAAAGACAGTAAGAAAGAGAGAAAAAGAAAGAGAGAAAGATAAGAAAGAGAGAAAGAAAGAAAGAAAATCGAGACAGAAAGGAAAAAAAAGAAAGATAGAATGAGAGAGAGAGAGAGAGAAAGAGAGAGAGAGAGAGTGAGTGAGAGAAGAAAAGAAAGAAAAAAAGAAATGAATGAATGAATAATTAAGTAAAAGACAGTAAGAAAGAGAGAAAAAGAAAGAGAGAAAGATAAGAAAGAGAGAAAGAAAGAAAGAAAATCGAGACAGAAAGGAAAAAAAAGAAAGATAGAATGAGAGAGAGAGAGAGAGAGAAAGAGAGAGAGAGAGAGTGAGTGAGAGAAGAAAAGAAAGAAAAAAAGAAATGAATGAATGAATAATTAAGTAAAAGACAGTAAGAAAGAGAGAAAAAAGAAAGAAAGAAAATGGAGACAGAAAGGAAAAAAAGAAAGATAGAATGAGAGAGAGAGACAGAGAGACAGAGAGAGAGAGAGAAAGAGAGAGAGAGTGAGTGAGAGAAGAAAAGAAAGAAAAAAGAATTGAATGAATGAATGAATGAATAATTAAGTAAAAGACAGTAAGAAAGAGAGAAAAAAGAAAGAGAGAAAGAAAGAAAGACAATGAAGACAGGAGGAAAAGAAAGATAGAATGAAAGACAGATAGATAGATAGATAGATAGAGAAGAAACGTGTGAAAGAAAGAAAGAAAGAAAGAAAGAAAGAAAGAAAGAAAGAATTAATAAACAGATAAAGAGAAAAATAAAGTAAGGCAGAAGGAAACAAAAGAAAGAAAGATAGAAATAAACGAAAGAAAAAAAGAAAAAGAGAAAGAGTGAAGATTAAAAGAAAGAAAAATAGCATAGCAACAAACCAACAGAAAAGGATGACGTAAAGAAAGAAAGAAAGAAAAAAGAGAAAGAGGGAAAAAAGAAGAAAAAGATAAAAAGGAAAGATAAAATAAAACCATATCGATTAAACAAACAGGCACATAATCAGACTGATTATCAATCAAGTCCAATGTTTTCAAATCAAACAGTTGATAACCCGACTGTAATAATTTTCGTTTGAAACCACAACCGTTGAAGAGCAAATCTTCAGAAGAATAAGAAAGAAAGAAAAAACCTGGAGTTTCGAAAGCAGATTTAATAAACAATTCCCTGAAATGGTTTCCTTTCGAACCAGAAACATCTGTCAGTTCGTATCAGCCTAATCCGTTGTGGGGTTTGGGCACAACCCGAGTGAGGCAATGCCAATTAGAGTTATTGAAAAATTACGTCATTTGAAAGTGATGGTGGGCCATGGAATAGTGAAGAAAATGCGTTCGAGATTAAATCATTCCATAGTATGATTAATCTGGAATGGTTTACTTTAACACTGAAATACATTTGCCAAGAAGATGGAGACTGCAACTTGACATCGGGCTTGATTATTGATTAAAACAAAAATATGTGAATATATATATATATATATATATGTATATATATATGTATATATAGTCAAGTCATGCTGACAGAAAGAATGCCCTGGACTATCTCTCGCTATCAGCCCTTATCATCCATCGCTCCTGGAGGTCTTCTAGACGGCACTCAGAGTCCGCACAGAGCTGATGAATGTAAGTCATCGCTGACCGTGTGAAACTCGTGTGTCCATGTGTGGGAGCCCAGAGAAGTTCATCCAGATATCGTATAAATTCATCAATATCATTAAATCGTGCTAATATTTCAGAGTTCCCTAACGCACATACTCTCTCTCTCTCTCTCTCTCTCTCTCTCTCTCTCTCGCCATTCGTCCCAATCATCCTTTGTTTCTTGCTGATTCTCTAGACTAGATCCAGTATTCGCAAAGAACAGATGTTAATAAGATCTTGGTCAGATAACATTGGTGCGTCCTTGTATTGGAGTCAATTAGAGAACGTCGCTTATGAGTTCGTCATTGGTTCAGTCAGTACCCAGAATGTCTTGTTGGTCTTACTTGGATGATTTGTGCGATGGGAAGTAAGTGGCCGAACAGTTGATGTTTTCTGGGATTGGACAAAGCACCCTTGACTAGTTCCTTTCGAGATTTGTTCCTTGTGCTTTGTTAAAGTTCAGGTAGTACAACCATACAATAGCACTGACGTAGCTACAACTCGGAAAATACCCATTTTATTTTATCAGAGAAACCAGATTTCCATTTGGTTAATTATCTGTGGGATAACATTCATATCTTTCATATGCGTATGTCGACATCGCTTTTAGTAGATACGATATTCTCCCTCCAGCTATGGGTAAATAGTAGGACAGACTGGGTTCTTCAGCCTTGGTTAGGCAACTAGTCTAGGAGAAGGACAACTCTGAATTCAAACCTGTTAAACTCCGCTTAAAAATTGACCTTGTGTCATATCCTGCCCGAGCTGAGGGGTTGGTAAATAGGATATTGCTACCGAGGTATGAGAAATGGTTAACAAATTTCAGAGGCGTGTCATGTAATGTTGTGATGGCTCAAACTTCTTTAAAACACATGAACTCTGTTTTATCTAAATTCTCCTGGAGACCCATGTCTCTTGCTGCATGCTCCAGGCTATTTAGTGGACATTCGGCTTGAGGGGGTGTATTTGCGAGAAGCGCTAGATTATTTGCTTATCTGGATCCTTGATAGTTTCTACGGGATATCGCCTGCTTCTTCCTTTTTTTTTTTTAATGAAAAACTGTTTTCTTTCATTTGATCTATTGTAGTTCTTTGTACCTAATTTAGGCAGATTATAAAAAGAAATGATGATAATGTATCTCCTTCAAAGTTTCCAGTGGTGATGTCACAAAGGAATAAGTGAATCATTCCTACGTGTTTTTGAGCTGCATCTTTATGGCGGTAACAGTTTCTTTGTGGAGACGACATGCTAGAAGTATTTGCTCGATATTTCCTGTATATATCATCAAATTCTTTGGAGAAATCTACCAACAACAGTGTTGCCTCGAGAGTTTCAGCATGTGCTTCATTGATGATACGAGGAATTGTCAGAATCGGAGATTTTGTGAATCAACTCCTCTGAAAGGTGTTTTGATTTTTCCTAAGAAATTTTTCAACTTCAGATCGCATACGATTGAGAAATAAGGCATTATAAACTTCAGTAGCTATAGCTGTTAAAACCTCCGCAATTTTTTGTGATTCTGATGTCACGTTTCTTGGGGAATGGAAAAATGGAATCTGTAGTGCTTTTCTCAAACGTGTTTTGTTTGCACGCTGTTAAAAAAATTGCTACATAACTTTAACAATTCAATCTAACATCAGTCATGTGTTTGAACACAATTAAAGGATCAAACAGTTATTTGACCCAAAGATGGGACCTCAACAGGTATTAATATTCCAGGTCACATTAGACCGGACAGTAATTGGAATGAAGTGGGGTGCCCAATCCCCAGAGCTACAGGATTGAAGCCTTACCATCAAATGTTTTGGTGTTATATATATATATATATATATATATATATATATATTGGCAGCATTTCTTCATCGATACAAATTTGATTGAACATAATAGACATTTTTTGGTTCTTGCTGTCAATACATCTTCATGGTGATTTTTGGTGATTTCTTATTTATTCTGATGTTTAGTTTGTTTAAGACTCAGCTGAAACTGATAATTATCCATCTTCGACTTAGTTAAACTAACACCAGAACTGAGTAAAAATCAGTTTGTGGGAAGCTGTTTTTTTTTTCTTTTTCTTTTTTTTTTTTTCTTGTTATTTACTAAGATTTGCTTGGTTTGTTGTACTTTACGACATGTCAAACCCTGTAGGTTATTTAACGTCAAATTTCATTCACACACATATAATAAGTATATATAGTTTTTAAACGAATAGTTCTTACACGAATCAGGACTCATTTGTTTGCCCACAGTGAAGTGGTTTCAAGTATTTCTATCTAACACAAATATTTCTATTTGCCACAAGTAAATGGTTTCCGTGATAATAAATGATTAAGCTGTTGTATTTGGCCCTAACCGGCCCATTAGTTTAGAGGGTAGAATGTTCGCTAATGGTCCGGGAGACCAGAGTTCAATACCTAGCCAAGACTCAAAAAATGGTACTCTATGCTTTAACATTCAGCCTTATAAGATACGTAAAGTGGAGCAATTCAGGGAAAGGAGTAGCGCTATCCCCCTACAACTCAGTGTAGTAGCTATTGAAAAGGGAGCCTTTGAGCTATTTTGACCCTATTTGGGACCCTAACTGGTACTACCAATCCGGGTCAGAGTCGACATTGGAGCAATGACAATAGAGTACTCCACGTTCGCTAAAGGGAGAAGACTGAAGCCTCTTTATCAAATTCAGTTTGGTATCATATCCAGAACATAAGATTTGCTTATCCTCACAGGACCTGCTATTTAAAAATGTTCACTCACTTAGTTACTGGATAAGCAAATCGTTTCTTAACTTTGATGACCTGATGAGAATCAGTGCATTAAGTGTGACTTGAATATACGTCAACATGAGTCGACTCTTAAATAGAATAATGCCTTTTGTGGCAAATTTGTAATTTTTTCTGTCTCAGTTCATTGAAACACAGTTGCAAACAATTAGGAAGACGTCCAAGTTTTTGCTAAAGCCACAAAGAATAAAATTAGAATTATTTAATATCCAACACCTGATACCTTTATTTTCTTTAAAACGAATTATTCCAGAGGAATAGATATTAAACTAATCGCACCGAGAGATTTTTCAATATCATATCTCTGTGTCCTATTTGCCCAATCAGCGAAAAATATAAATTTCCCTTAGTGAGTAATTAATATTGACCCTCTGGTACGAGGATCATTAAATAAGTTTCCTGACTTTTTTTTCGTATGGGCACTTTGATTCATAGTACACACATGAAGCTCTAGTCCCCTTCGAAATAATCTCCTCTGGCTGCAATGCACTTGTTGTACCGTTCCAACAACTTCTGGAAGGCCCCATGGAAGTCCTCTTGTGTGAGCGTGTCAATGACCTTCGTCATAGCCTCTTTCATCTCCAAATATTTTAAATTTGTAATGAATAATTAAAAAATGAATGAAACTATTCAAATTTAAGTTGGTGTGCATTTGTTAACAATTATTCGATGTAAATATTTTATTGTATTTTAAATACATTTTTCGTGTGTTTTTATTGTACTTTATATACATTTTTCGTGTGTTTTTATTGTACTTCATATACATTTTTTGTGTGTTTTTATTGTACTTTATATACATTTTTCGTGTGTTTTTATTGTACTTTATATACATTTTTTTCGTATGTTTTTATTGTACTTTATATACATTTTTTCGTGTGTTTTTATTGTACTTCATATACATTTTTTCGTGTGTTTTTATTGTACTTCACATACATTTTTTCGTGTGTTTTTATTGTACTTCATATACATTTTTTCGTGTGTTTTTATTGTACTTCATATACATTTTTTCGTGTGTTTTTATTGTACTTCATATACATTTTTTCGTGTGTTTTTATTGTACTTCATATACATTTTTTCGTGTGTTTTTATTGTACTTCATATCCTTTTTTTCGTGTGTTTTTATTGTACTTCATATACATTTTTTCGTGTGTTTTTATTGTACTTCATATACATTTTTTCGTGTGTTTTTATTGTACTTCAAATACATTTTTTCGTGTGTTTTTATTATACTTCATATACATTGTTTCATGTGTTTTATTGTATTTTATATACATTTTTGGTGTGTTTTTATTGTACTTTATATACATTTTTCGTGTGTTTTTATTGTATTCAATTATTTTTGTTCATATTCCGTTTATATTTTTTGAGTTTTATTTATTTCAAATATACTTTTAAGGAATAACTTATTTATTTCATCTTTCTTATGCCGCCGATGACGTTGCAATGACGTTTACAGAACTGAAATATATTCTTGAAAACTGGCTTAAAGGTCAAAATGATGTAAATTTGATTAAATAAACATACATACATATATATATATATATATATATATATATATATATATATATATATATATATATATAACGTAATTGTAAGAAAACTCAAACCTGCTTAAAATGTCATTAGAAATTTATTTCGGAATTAACCGTGTGAAGTCATCTGATGAGACGAAGAGTATAATGATATTCTTAACCGAAATAAATTTATAATAATAATTTAACCAGGTTTAAGTTTTCTTATGATTACATTGTATACGCTTTGTATGAGGGTTTTATTATATAAACCCGGATAGGGAATATATAACAATAGCCATACATCGAGCAATCGTTAAAATCCCTCAAAAAACTACAGACGTTTTAATTAACAAGAGGAAAATTATTTGGCATCAAATGGATTTTGCCCTTCCAGTGAAGAAGCGAAAAATAAAATGAAATAAAAAACATGGACTTTGCCAGAGAACTAAAAAAGCTACGAAATATAAAGCTGAAGGTGATAGGAATCTTAGTTAGAGACTTTGGAACGGTCACCAACAGGATAAGAAAGAGACTGGGGGAACTTGAGACCAGAGGAAGAATTGAGACCATCCGGACTTGTTGCCACTTTGATTTCAGTACAACATCACCCGCAAGAGTGAGTATTAATACTGATAACAATAATAACTAAAAAAGCTATGAAACATGAAGGTGACGGTTATACCTATTGTAATTGGTGCACTTGGAACGACTCCCAGAGACTTAGTAAGAGATCTGGAGGAGTTGAAATCAGAGGAGGAGCCAAACCAATCAAACTACTGATATTGTTGAGATCGGCCAGAATACTGAGAAGAGTCCTGGAGACTTGAAGAGATTTGCTGTAACTTAAACTCCAATGAACGCTGGTGGAAAAAAACTTGCAGGGATTAAAATAATGATGACAATAATTGAAAGAAAGTGTAAAGATGGATAAATATCTCGAACTTGCTAGGGAATTGAAGAAACTGTGGAATATGAAAGTCAAAATTATATCAATTGTAATTGGTACTCTTGGCAGTCACCAAAGGATTGATAAAGGGACTGGAGGACTTGGAAATAAAAGGACGAATGGAGACCATCCAAACTACTGCATTATTGAGATCGGTCAGAATACTGAGAAGAGTCCAGGAGACTTGAGGAGACTTGTTGTCACTAAGACTCCAGTGAAAGAGTATCAGCTAACGCTGATGTGAAAAACTCAAGGAATAATAATAATAATAATAATAATAATAATAATAATAATAATAATAATAATGCATCGATACAACGGCTCGAAAACTACATAGAAAAACACGAACGAGGACTGATTACAGCCATCAGAAACGATACGGACAACACAATAGACGATAGAATGGTAACAACTAAGAAACAAAAATGGGAAAAAGAACAACTCTATGACCACGATAAACGACTAATAAACAACATTTCACACCAGAAAACCTGGACCTGGATAAGAAAAGGAAACCTTAAGAGAGAAACGGAATCTCTGATAATAGTAGCTCTGGACAACACCGTAAGAACCAATCATATCAAGTGAGAATAGATAAGACGCAACAAAATAGCAAATGTAGGCTATGCGGTGACAGAGACGAAACGATCAATCACATAATAAGCGAATGCTGCAAATTAGCACAGAAGGAGTATAAGGCAAGACAGCATTGCGGCCAGAATCCTGAGACGAGTCCTGGAGACTTGAAGAGACTTGCTGTCACTCAAACTCCTGTGAAAAACCATCAGCTAACACTGATGTGAAAAACTCTAAAGGAGTAAATAATAACGATAATTATAATCGATGACTCAGAGGAAGTATATGATTAAGCGATTGATTTTAACGTCATGCCAACCTTTGTAGGGTTATTTTATCTCTAGAGGTGAGAGAATCGCGTTCGTTGTACGTTCATATTGACATTTTTTTGTGTAAGAGTTATTTTTTTGCATACGGTCCTATCGAACGAGAAAAACTTTTAAACAAATTTATTTGACCCATTGATTAAACCCTAACAGGCATTACCAGAGTAGACTTTGAGTAATGGCAATGAAAGGGTTACTCCCTAGACCTCCAGAACTGTAGTCTAATCATCAGATCCAGATTAGTGTCACACAGCGGACACCTCTGTTGTTTTTATAGAGTCTTACTGGGGGCTTTGCAAGCGTGGTCTATGTCCTACTGACAGGGCTAGGCGGAAGTTTGCTAGCAGGCATGACTGGGTGAGAAATGTGATCCACTGTGTAAGCAACGAAACTTTGGCCCTACGGAGAGAAGGTATGTGTCTATACCAGAATATGTTCTGAAAAATAAGACAACCAATAAAAAAAATTCAAACTTGAACTTTTTAATAACGTAGAACCATGGTCTGCTATAATATGATGGTCTACTATAATATGATGGTCTGCTCTAAAATAAAACTTAGACTAAAATGTTAAAAAATTTACTTGTCAAAAAATCAATTATCATCTCGAAGATCATTTCTAAGATATAAAGAATATTTTAAAAATTTGATATCATTTGATTGGTTAGTTTGGTTTGGTTTTTATGGCATATCAACTATTGTAGGTTATTTAATGCCAAATCCTGTTTGTACATATATATATATATATATATATATATATATATATATATATATATATATGTATATATGATTTGTAAACACATTTTATTCATTACATTTTCAAAGGAACCTGAGTTAATCTCTGATTGCACACAGTTAAATGGTTCCAAGTACTACAATCAAATACGAATAATTCTATTTACTATTAATCATTTGTTTGCACACAGTTAAATGATTCCCCGTACTGCTATATATAACTAACAATTTAAGTAATCATCAGTCATTTGTTACACACAGTTAAATGACCAAACAGTTCTATTTCTAACAATTCAGTTTATCATGAGTCATTTGTCTGCCGTTAGTGTAAATGTCAAACAGTCGTATTTAACCTATCAATAGGACACTATCAGGTGCGACTACTTCGGCTCAGAGTGGACCTGGGAGTGATAGCAGTGAAAGGGTACTCCGCATTCCCCAAATCTCTAGAATTACTGGAGCCTGACCATCAGATTGTTTAGTGTCATAAATCAGGACATTCACTGTGGGTCTTATTCCTCTGTAGAGATGCTGTCGGTGTATTATACAGCCCCAGCCGACTGGACTGGATATTATTTGAGATGTACTGGGTATTTCAGAAAAATTATTTCGTATTCGAATAACTTGACGAATTCTTGTTCAAATGATCGCAGATTTTATCAGTATGTGAAAATATGATTAAACATTCAATGTTTAATGTTCTATCACCTTTTTTCTCTCCATTAAATGGCATTTTTAAACAAAAAAAATCAAATATGAAATATTAAACAAAGATTTTTCAGTTGTTTCTCTTCTGTCTATCAGCGAATATTTGAAAACTTTGATTAAAACGAACTAGCTTTGTACATATTATTTATGTTGAAAGAGAAAAAAAGGGGTGTCTTCGTGGTGTAATTGTTAAAGCGATGGACTGCGGAATCGTAGTACGCGAGTTCGTACTCTAGTCGCGCTATTACGTTCACTTTCGGGCAAATACCCTTGGGTAAGGTATGAACCCCCTTATCCTCCTAGACATGGGTTAAAAAGTACCATAACTGTTATTCTAGAAGAATAGCTTTGGCATTAAATAAACTACAAAGGTTGATCGGCCATTAAACAAAGAAACCAAACCGAAAGAAAATAAATAACGTTTTCAGAATATTTACGTTTTATTAAAAGAGACTAATACGTCAAAAATTTGCAACTCATAGAGATAGATAAATAGATGGGAAGACAGATAGATCAGATAGTTGGTTGGCTGTGTGGGTTTTATGGCATATCAACCTTTGTTGGTCATTTAATGCCAAATCCATTTTTATGAAAATAGTTCTATTTCAAACAATTCAGTTAAGGATAATTCCTCTGTTTAAATGTAAGTACAGTTTAATTGTGAAAAACATTTCTATTTCGAGCTATTCAGTTCAGTCAAGCAGTTCTAATTCAGCTAATTCAGTTTACTATAAGTACAGATTTTGTTTACACACAGTTAAATGTCAAAACAGTTCTATACTATACAAATCAGTTTAGTGTAAGTACAGTTTCAATGTCAAAAAACAGTTCAATTTCAAATAATTCAGTTTAGCATAAGCACGCAGTTTAAATGTAAGCACAGTTTAATTGTCAAAAATATTTCTATTTCAAGCTATTCAGTTTAGTCAAACAATTCAGTTTAGCATAAGTATGCCGTTATTTCTATTTAACCCATAGATAGGGCCCTACCAAGTACTACCACGCCGGGCCTGAGTGGACCTGGGAGCAATGGTAATGAAGGAGTACTCCGCATTCCCCAAAGCCCCAAGCATCACTAGAACCACACCATCAGATTGTTTAGTGTCATATCCAGGAGACTCATTGGGGAGGGGCTCTTACTCCTCGTATTCTACAGCCCCAGCCAACCTGGCAATACACAGAATTAAATGTCGAAACAATTTTATTTCAGATAATTCAGTTTAGCATAAGTACACACTTTAGACGTCAAAACAGTTCTATTTCGAGCAATTCAGTTTAGCATAAGTACACACTTTAGACGTCAAAAAAGTTCTATTTCGAGCCATTCAGTTTAGCATAAGTATGCAGTTTAAATGTCAAAACAGTTCTATTTTAAACAATTCAGTTTAGCATAAATACGCAGTTTAAATGCAAAAATCAGTAGAGGGAAGGAAGCACGGTTTAGTTCTATTTAACCCATAGATAGGACCCTTATCAGGTTCTGCCATCCGGGCCAGAGTGGACCAAGGAGCGATGGCAAAAAGGGATACTCCGCATTCCCTAAAGCACCATTATTACTGGAACCTCACCATCAGATTGTTTAGTGTCATATCGAAGACAATCGTTGGGGGTTTTGCCCTTCTGCAGGGAAGCAGTCGGTGTATTCTACAGCCCCAGCCGACTGGGCAGAGATAGATAAGTGCAAATTATAATAGATAGATAGATAGATAGATAGAAAAGAGCAGATTGTGATAGATAGATAGATAGATAGATAGATAGATCGGTCGGAGCAGATAGATAGATAGATAGATAGATAGATAGATAGATAGATAGATAGATTTTCACGTTAAACTCTCCCTTGTTATTTTATGCATGGAGGTGAGGAAATTATGTACAGTGCGTGTTTTTATGTACATTTAAATTCTTTTTGTGAAGTTGTTTCTTACGGGTTTTTATTCATTTTTAACATGTGAAAGAGAATTGGTTAAGATTACGAAATCATATCAATTTTTCTCAAACACCATTTATATTTGGTATAACAAAAAAAAAATTGTCATTAGTTATAAAGAAAACAACAACAAAGAAAAAGGAAACGCCGGGAATTTTTACTCAGAGTTAATATAAGCAAACTCTGCTAATTTTGATAAGGTTATTTCCCCAGCTATTAATTCAGTTAGAAAATTACTTCAGTTTTTACGTATATTTTTAAAAACTTTTTTTTCTACATAGAGAGGTCACTCAGGTACACAAGAAAACTCATTATTATTTTTTTCTTTTTTTTAATGTCCTTTATCCATAATGCTAACTGCCTTTCTCTTTGCGACTTTTTTTTCCTTCTTTTTACGCTTATTCGTTTCTGTTCATTGTCTGTCACTTTCTTTTTTCATATTTTAACCAAACAATTTCTCCTCTTCCTTCTTCTACATTCACCCCGTCTTCTCTCTCTCTCTCTCTCTATATATATATATATATATATATATATATATACTCTTTTTTTGTTTGGTTTTTCTTTTTGCCGCCCTTCATTCTCTCTTCCCAATGTCTCTGTTTATAAGTCGCGCTCTCAAAGGCTTTTGACTTGGCATTTCAAAGCCACGGCTTCTTTTTCTTTCTTTTCTTTCTCTTGAAACTTACGCAACGTCTGCACTCTTTTGCCAGTCAACATTTCGCCCCTTGTGCATACAAAACAACGTCCATTCCTTTGAAACGCACACCCTTAGGTAACCCGTACCCCACCAAACGTCCACGGCTAATGCATATATCAACTCTAAAGACACAACACGCATTTGCACACTCACTCAGACGTACCGTGGAGTGGCAATCGCTCCCAACGCAAGACCCAAGCGTAAATACACATGTATACACTCCACTTTTTTTTTCAACTCAGCTATATAGGCATATTCCTTCTACTTACAACCTCAGAGTCTTTTAACATAACATATTTGTATTCGCATATGAAAACGGACAAAAGACATGCATAGGACTGTCGCCTGTGCACCGAATAACATTCGCGCACTTGCATACAAACGTTTTAAATTTTCTGCCCCGCAAAGTTCAGACATCGAAATGCTTTTCATCCGTTGCGTTAACGAGAGGATCTCCCTGGATCATTACGAAAATTGAGTTTTGTCTTCTAATATCCACTTTTATCATGAAAAGAGATGAAACAAGAAACCAAAAGTACTTTTATTCCAAAGTTAGGAAATCTTATTAAAAATACATATACCTTTAATCAAAGCATTTATACAAAGTATTCTATATATATATTTTCACCCATGGACAGATCTGTTTCGTTGTATGAGAACTCTTCAGAGTGGCTAGATAGACTAGATTCCTGAAGCTAGGATCGAAACCCGATTGACTTAAGCGCCAATCCAAGATTCTACCACTCAGCCACGAGGAAACTAACGCAAACGAAGGAAATTTAAACGGTTATGTATCAGAATTGTTTTTGTTTACATATATCCGCTTAACGGCTACCGAGACCTCAATTCATATGAAGAACCTTGCATAACGCTAATGGCAACACATTTACTTCCCTCGCTAGAGAGCTCAACCCTACAGGGGTAGGGGATCATATATATATATATATATATATATATATATATATATATATATATATATATATATGTATATATATATATATATATATATATTGTCATCCACACACACACACACGCATATATATATATATATATATACTTATTTATATCAGTTGATATCTCACGTATATATTTACCCAGTCGGCTGGCGCGGTAGAATACACCGATTGCAACTTTGCAGATAGGTATGACCCCGCTCCAACGAGTGTCCTAGATATGAAACTAAACAATCAATTGGTGATCTTCAGTATTTGGGGAATGCGGACTACCCCTTCATTGCCATTGCTTCCAGGTCCACAGTGGCCCGGAGTGGTAATACTTGATCGGTTCCTTTTTATGGATTAAATAAAACCAAACAACGTATTTATGCTAAACTAAATTGTTTGAAATAGAACTGTTTTTGACATTGAAACTGTATTTACGCTGAAATGAATTATTTAAAATCGAACTGTTTTGACAGAAACTATATTTATACTTAATTGAATTGTTTGAATTTGAACTTTTTGACAAAACTGAATGGCTTGAAATAGAAATGTTTTCGTCAATTAAACTGCGTACTTATCCCAAGCTGAATTGTTTGAAATAGAACTATTTGTTTGTAAAAAAATGGATTTGGCATTAAATAACATACAAAGGTTGATATGCCATAAAACCCAATCCTAACAAAATCTACTATATTTCATGGAAGAATTTTCCCTTTCTCTCATAAAATATTTACGCTCAGACAAATAATTTATTTTGTTACAAGAAAAAACGACCTTGTGACTCCTGTTTCCCAAAAAAATTTTCAATCAATTTAAAGAAATAAAATTTATTAATTTGTTGGTTGATGTTTTTATTCAATCATTTAAATCTTCATCTACCACACACACACATACATAAATGTATATATATATATATATGGTTAGATATAGATTCATATAACAATGCAAGTACCTTCATTAAAATGTTATAAACCTTTCGTCACCTTTATTTAAAATCGAATACTTTTACTTAAGACTTAGACATTTATATTCAAATATGTAACTACCTTTATTCAATAACTCTCTCTCTCTCTCTATATATATATATATATATATAGAGAGAGAGAGAGAGAGTGGGGGGATGTATAACCTATTTTAAGGTAACACGATACGTTTTCAAAATAAGTTTTCGAACGCCAGTTACATCAGATAAATTTGAAACAACTCCATCAGCGGAAATAGAACGTTTAAAACTTTCTTTTTTCATTTCATTTAAAAATTCTTTCGCTCTGAGAAAGGGTAAATGTTTTCGCATTTAAAATCAAAATGTTTAACGTTAGCGAATAATTCAAACTGCAAATAAAAACATCCACTGAAGACCTTGTATTTTTTCATATATATATATATATATATATAATTTGCTTTATTTATAAACGAAGAGTCGTTAGTATCTGTGAAAGAACATGTACAAACAGTTAGGGTAGCGTAAACACAGATGACAGATAATCATAGAGTCGAGAAACTGATTGATACTAAGAGCTGTTGAAACTTTAATTTGTTTTAAACCTCGTTCTGGTAACCACCAGAATGACAAAAGTCATATATATATACACATAAATATAGATAAATGAATATACATATATATATATATATATATATATATATATATATATATATATATGTGTGTGTGTGTGTGTGTGTGTGTATTTACAACCCCTTCACAAGAGGAGGATGTGACACCAGGCTATTTTAAAACGGAGTTTAACAGGTTTGAATTAATAGTTTTTTCCTCCTCCAAGACCGATTACTATACCAGTATTTAAGAGTCTAGTCTGCTCTGGAGAGAAAATAGTCGGATGCATTTCTTTCCCAGGAGTAGTATTCCTAAACACAAACAACTTTGTTCAAGAACTGAACTCGGCTCACCATCTCCATTTCTTACGACGGTTACAATTACACCACGAGCTCCACCATCTACAACTCCTCGTCCTCTCTCTCTCTCTCTCTCTCTTTTATATATATATACACGAGTGGTCTGAAACACAGTCTAACGTAAAGTTGGACGGGTTTCGATCCCGGCTTCGAGCGTCCTACGTGTCTAGCCACACTGAAGATTTCTGATAGAACGAAAGTCTGTCTGTGGATGACTATATATATATATGAATAAATAAATCTATTCAAATAAATAAATGCATAAATAAATAAACGAATAAATTTATATTTATATTTGCTCGACTCCATATCGAGTACCTTTTTCGCTCTCAATCTGAGTTTTTTTTAAATTTTGGCTAGACAATACGATATTAGTTGATTTTTTTTCAGACAACACGTATGTGATTAGCCCTTTTTTTTTTTTTTTAAATTATTTCTCCAAGTATCATTTTTTTTTATCCACAAGTTGGATCATTTGTGTTTTTTTTCACTCTGCCAGAGTTAAAGTTAGTAATAAACCTAAAATAGAAATAGATTATATATATATATATATATATATTCATCATACAACGTGTGAAAGCACGTGCGATATTCTGTCCTCATCAGCCACCAACCACGGTGATAACACAGTTTCGGTAGCTCAAGGCGGTACTGCCATTCCTGGCGCTACCAAGCAGCTTTTGCCACCGGACAGGGTATTGAAAAGAAATATATATCAATATATACGCCAGATCAACTAAAAGCAGACATTACATTGGACGTTCGTTTATCTTCATTTTAGTGCAGTTTGTGATTTAAAAACGCATTTACTTTCGGCCGTTAATGTCATAGCAACCGTTTCTTGGTGCTGTGTAATCACACGGGAATAGTGGATCCGAGAGCATTTCATTCATGTCGAAATCCTTTCTATATACGTCATCTATTTGGTTCATTTTCCTTCAATTTTACCTTTTTTTTATATGTTACTGCACAAAAGCACTCGAGACAAACGTCATATATAATTCTGCTGAAAGATGTTATTTGTTGATCCTTAAGATGGGTGGTGAGTTAAAAAAAGTTCCTGGTCTAAGTTTGTCCAGGTACCTATCTGATTACTCTTGGGCCACTAAATTCTTGGCTTGATGGGAGTGTCTCCAGGACGCTGACGCTCAGCAATGGGCTCGTGAATACTGTCTGGGCAATCCTGATTCATCAGCCCATCATTCGATTTACATTCTCCGGTAGGAGAATTACGTTGTTTGCACCAGCGTGCCTTGTGGATTCGTGACCCTCGCATGCTGTTGAATTTTCTGCCGCAATCACACGTTGTAGCCAGGTACATATCCAGATCGTTACCGTATGAGCAAGGATGATGGGTAATATATTCTCCCTCTCCGCTACAGACATTCTGAGGGCATTTTTCTTTCATTGTACTATCCATATTTGTTAAATTCCTGTCTTTCCGGGATGTTACTCCAACTTTCTGAAGGGTCACTTTGGCTTTCCGAAGAGTCACCTTGCTTTCGTGTTCAAATTTTCATCATACAACGTGAGAAAGTACGTGCGATACCCTGTCCTCATCAGCCGCCAACCAGGGGTGATAACACAGTTTCGGTAGCTCAAGGCGATACTGCCACTCCTGGCGCTACCAAGCAGCTTTTGCCACCAGACAGGGTATTTAAAAGAAATATATATCTATATATACGCTTGCTCAACAAAAAAGCAGACATTACATTGGACGTTCGTTCATCTTCATTTTAGTGCTGTTTGTGATTTAGAAACCTAAAATAGAAATAGATTATACACACACACACACACATATATATATATATATATATATATATATATATATATAGGGGTGATTCTTTTGGTTTTATTCACATGTTCGGCATTTAAGATTATGTCTTTTCTGTTAAAAACATATAAACCTGTTCTGCAAAGTCAGTTTATAACACCCCGAATTAAAATCGCTTATCCAGCTTTGAGTCCATCAATCAGGCTAGATCGCACATCATGTGCAAATTTCAATAAAAATTGCCTCCGGATATTCAATCGTGAATCAACATACTTTTTTTAAACAATCACCAGAAATATTTAGCTTGTTAATCTACAAAATAATTAAGATCAAATGAGAAAAAAGGTGAAACACCAGTAAAGTTAGTATGTACTGAAAAGAAACGATCACATTTACCTACAGTCGGCACTGAAATGAAATTGTAATTGTTTATGAGTTTTCTTTGTTTTTTTTTTACTGTAATTTTCTATCATTAAATATGTACCTATTAGTGTAGATGAAAACTTTGCCGTAATTGGTACTGCCCATAATATCACTTATTTCATCTCATAATCTTTTAGGTTGTCGGTGTGCAATGACGAGTCGTCCCTCTTCCGGTAATCTTTCAAGGAAATGCGAGGTTTACTTGGACGTGTCCATCCCAGCTCTAAGTAGCGTGTGACAGTTTATTCTGTTTAACACGGCCCCAATAGCAAAGAACAAACATCGAATTGAATTGTACAGCTGCTTTCATTTCGGAGTTTTCTTTCTCCAAGGAAGGTTGCCTTATGAAGGTTAAGAGTTTCGTCTGCACTACTATAAGCTAAGAGGATGAGAAATGGATCCATATCTTTCTAAGGGCATTAGCTCGAAATGAAACGCTAACTCGTCAAGGATTTGAACTTCGCACCTACGTTCATTTCTTCCGAAGATGACTTTTATCACAGTTTTCATGCATACACACACACACATACACATATATAAACACTTACACACACACACACACACATATATATATATATATATATATATTTACAAATAATCGCCGCATCAAAGCCTTCTAAAGATCTATCAAGAATAATCCTAAGAATCGAATAACAGTCTCCAACACAGACACCATTGTTCTTCAGTGAACTAATACATCCAGTATAAGTTTCGTTTAGGCAAAGCACCTTCCTAGGACGAAGGATGTTTGGTTACCAAAGCAGTGGATTTATGGGGAGTTAAAACGAGGCAAACGCTTGAGACAAAAACAAAACAAAAACAAAAATCAAAGAAACATTTTAAGGATGTCGCTAAAAATAAACTTACATGTAGATCTTGAAGAAGGAGAGCAGATGACGGAAAATTGATCAATTTTGAAAAATGTGATCATTGAAGTTTGTAAAACGTTTGAAGTACTGAGAATGGAACTTTCCATCTTGAAATAAGTACATCAGAAACAAGACTTCATCTCGATCCCTAACACTTTTCTGCCAGAATTTGTTTGTAACATTTGAATTCTTGTCTGTTTGTCCAAAATCAGGTTTGCTAGTCATATGAAATATCATATCAGCAAACAAATGCAGTTTGATTTTACGCAGGTACTTTTCACAAAGAGAATTCGTATCAAGTCAGTGGCATAGTATTACTGTCTGCTGTAGGTCTGAGAAGCCATAAAAGAGAGCATGGGGTTAATGTCACCAAAAAGTGCTTACAAGGGTGAACTTAGTTTGAGGAGCCACGTGCATGTGCAAGGTTGCTTTTAGTGGGATTGAAAAGATGGCCTTCGCGTGAAAGAAAATGCCGGCATTGTATATATATATATATATGTGTGTGTGTGTGTGCGTGTGTGTGTGTGTGTTTGTGTGTGTGTAAAGTTGATGTGTCAGACGATTTCAAGTAAATACTAACAATATGAGACAAATTCCAAATATTAGGTTTGTTTTTCAGAGACTTTTCTGCTCAGGTAAACTTGTAAAAAATGTTCTTGCATAGGTCCAGAAGTTAGAAGCTGACAGAATAATAATAACACACACACACACACACACACACACACACACACACACACACACACACACACACACACACACACATTTTAAAAGAAAATAAACGTTATCGTTGGTTCGATTTGTCTTTTTAAGGGATTCTCACCTCCCAATGGGTTATTTAGAGCTGAAATTTGATTCATACTGTAACCCTAACTATATTTTCAACATTTTTTCAAATTATATATCTATTGGTCAAGAATCATTTATTTACTCACAGTTATTTGATATTAGCTATTTCAATTAAATACATATAAGATGCATATACGAGGTGCATACGATGTTTCCAGACTTTTTTCGGGTGGGCACTTTTATTGATAGTACACACATAAAACTCTAGTCCCCTTCGAAGTAATCTCCTCCGGCTGCAATGCACTTGTTGTATCGTTCCAACAACTTCTGGAAGGTCCCACGTAAGTCCTCTTGTGTGAGCGTGTCAATGATCTTAGTCATGGTTTCATAACAACAGCCTCGGAGCTTAGGGAATAACCAAAAGTCACAGGTAGCTCGGTCTGGACTATAAGGAGGCTGAGGAACTGTCTTGATGTCCATCTTGGTCAAATAGTCTATGAAAAGGATGGAGTTGTGGACTGGTGTATTGTCCCGCTGGAAATGCCACTGACCCGATTTGAAGATTGCTGGAATCTTCCGACGGAATCTCTTCCTGAACTCTCTTAAAACCTCAACATAGTAACCCTAACCCGAATCCTAAACCTTTGGCCAATCAACTTTGGTGTTCTGACTTCCTTACTCCTCCCACACCTCTCATCATCCCTCACAGACGCCCTGCCTTCCTTGAATCTCTTATGCCACTCAAAAACTGATGCTCAATTCATGCAACATGGTCGAAAAGCAGTCTGAAGCATTCCATACGTTTCTGTGGCATTTATTCCAAGTTTAAAATAGAATTTTATTCCATATCGTTCTTCTAAAGTGTCAGATTGTGTTTTTGCAGCTGTGACAATCAGGTTTTAGTCGGGTGTATTCCAATTGCTGATGTAGTTGTTCATTTAAACCTGATATCATAAAAATTGGTCAGACATATCATATGATGTATAGCAATAAGATACTGACGTTTCAAGAGTCTACGGCAATATTAAATGCCCATACGTAAAAACCTATCGTATGCACCTCGTAGTTTCAAGTATTCCTATCTAATACAAATAATTTTAATCAGATCTATTTAACTCATAGATTAGACTCTAAAAGGTGCAATCACTCTTGTTTAGTGTACCTTAGAGTACCGGTAATGACTCAATACTCAACACTCCCTTGATCGTCAGAACCGGAGTCTCACCATTAAATGCAGCTTGGTGTCATAACCAGGATACAAATACATTTTTTGAATACTATGATCCGCATTCTGTTTTTATAATAAAAAAAATGTCAGAATGATTCAATTTTGTTATTGAATTCACCGGGTGAATCTAAAAGTTGTATCAGAAAAATTGATATGATTTCGTAATCGATTAACTTGAACAGTTCTTGTTTAAATGATCTCAAATTTTAAAAGCAAAGTTCTGTTTAATGTTTAAACACCTTTTTTTTCTACAGCGAATGGCATTTATATATCAAAAAAGAAAAAAAAAATAGCAAAGAACAGAATTTTGGGTTGTTTCTTCAAACACTGTTAGAATTCGAGATTATTTGAACAAGAACTGGTCAAGTTAGTCGATCACGAAAGGATAACATTTTTTACTGAAACACCCCGTATTTAAATAGCAAAATTTCCCTTAAAGTAAAAACCTATAGTTTAATGTAACATTTTTACACGTTGTCACGTGACTGAAAGGATAATATGTCACTCTCATTTGATGAAAAAAAAAGAACATACAGGATTCCTGTTTGCTTTCTAATTGAATTCTTAGCATTTCTTAGAAAAAGAAAAAAAAATCAAACGCAAAACGCATTCAAACTTTTCTCAGGAGTTCAGATAGTTTTATCTAAAACTCTTCCATCAATGGGCTTACGGTCTATTGTAAAATAACGCTTTCTTTAATATTATGTCATCAATTCACTAACAGAGGATTTATCATTAGTCGCTATCACTTCACTGGTCGTGTATCGTCACTGCATGGTGGAGGCATTACTCATGTAGCGTGTCTTGGGCAGAAATAGCCTGATGTAGCACATCCCTCTCCAGGTTTGCAATTGGTTTGATTTCAAAGTTTTCCTTCTCCTAAACCGGTTGTCATATCATTGTTAAAGAGCCCAGGCTATCTAACTCTTTACCCATAGCTAGATGGAAATCAGTTGGATTGTTACTTTTCCCAATCGGCTGGGACTGTAGAATACACCGACTGCATCCCTGCAGAGGGGTAAAACACTCGCAAAATAAGTGTCATTAAAATGATATGACATTAAACAATCTGATGGTAAGGTTCCAGTCTTGGAGATTTGGGAAATGTGGAGTATCATTTTATTGCTATTTCTCCCAGGTCCACTCTAGCCCGGAGTGGTCGCACCTGATAAGGTTCCATGGGTCAAATAGAACTTTTAAACTTTGTACAAATAACTTATGTTAAATTCAATTGTAAGCAATAGAAGTGTTTGATCATTTAATTGTGGAAGCAAAAGACTGTTTAATTGAATTGTTAGTAATTCATAGCTGTATTAGAAACCATTAACCTGTGTGTAGGTGAATGAATAGTGTGGAATGATATAATTGGTGTTGGATAGCAGCATATAAAGTCTATTTAACTGGGAAGGAACAATTGTAATACTAGTGTGCGAACAAATTAGTTAAAAAAAATCTCTGACCAATTAATCATTACATATCATGTTCGTGGTACATTCAAGAAGTTTCCAGACTTTTTGTACAGGCATTAAAAATTGTTGTTGACTCTTGAAAATTAGGTATGTTATTGCTATACATCTTATGAGATGACAGACCAATTCTTATGATTTCAGGTTTAAATGAACAGCTACAGCAGAAATTGGAATACACCCTACTAAAGCCTCATTGTCACAGCTGGTGAATTTCAAAAATGCAATCTGGACGTCAGGACACTTTAGAAGAACGATATGCAATAAAATTCTGTTTTAAACTTGGAAAAAATTCCACAGAAACATATGGACTGCGTCAGACTGCTTTTGAACCATCTTGCATGAATCGAGCATCGGTTTTTGAGTGGCATAAGAGATTCAAGGAAGGCACGGAGTCTGTGAGGGATGATGAGAGGTGTGGGAGGAGTAAGGAAGTCAATAGACAAGAGTTGATTGGCCAAAGGTTTAGGATTCGGGTTAGGGTTACTATGTTGAGGTTTTAAGGGAGTTCCGGAAGATATTCCGTCGGAAGAGGACAGCACTCTTCAAATCGGGTCAGTGGCATTTCTACCGGGACAATGCACCAGTCCACAACTCCATCATTTTCCCAGACTATTTGACCAAGATTGGCATCAAGACTGTCCCGCACCCTCCCTATAGTCCAGACCTTGCTCCCTGTGACTTTTGGTTATTCCCTAAGCTCAGAGGCTGTCGTTATGAGACAATTAAGGAGATGAAAGAGGCTGTGACGAAGGTCATTGACACGCTCACACAAGAGGACTTCCATGGAGGGGGCCTTCCAGAAGTTGTTGGAACGATACAACAAGTGTATTGCAGCCGGAAGAGATTAGTTCGAAGGGGGCTAGAGTTTCATGTGTGTACTATCAATAAAAGTGCCCATACGAAAAAAGTCTGGAAACTTATTTAATGATCCTCGTATATCTATTCAATTGTGTGCAAACAAATGACTGATGTTAAATTCTTTACTTTTACACAGCAATGCTTGAAGCCATTTGACTTCGTACAAACAAATGATTAATGAGTAAATCGAATTATTGGTATTAGATGGAAATACTTAAAACGATTTAACTGTGTGCAAGAAAAAAAATGAACTCAGACTTGTTTAAAAATGTTATTAACAAAATTTCTTGACAAATGATATATCTAATATGTATGAATAAAATGATTTGGTATTAAATTTCTAACAATGGTGGATATGGCATAAAACACAACCGAACCACAATGTAAAGTGTAAACAACCTCAAACATGGACTTGTGACATAAGTAACCGAGTTCATTTCCCTTACAATGATAACCGTTACGCCCTGAGCGCCTACATTAAGCTCTTTTATTATTCATTCTTGGTATTCGACCTTAATCTCCTTTGGCCTGAAATATTGGACTTACATGATACAGTAAATTAATAAGTCACTAAGTTGGCTGACCGTATTTGAGGGCTATCCGAAGGTTTCCTTTTCAATGTCTACAACACTGATGTGTAGGGGAGGGTGCATCTCCTTTCCCTGGATTGTTCCACTTACACATGATTCGTACCTTATAACACCAGTGTTAAACAAGGAGTCATCAAGAACCATTTTTTAGGTCTTTGGTATGACTCGCCCTGCGAATGAACCCCAGTCTCCCGAGCCATTGGCAAACACTCTAACCATTATCCAAATGGGCCGGTAACCCGACCTGAAATATCGTAATACTAGAACTCGGTAACTAAAGATATTAATATGCAACGGCCCTTTAATAGATACTTTATATAAATTTACACAATTTTATTTTTAGGTACAGACTTTCAATTCTGAAGATTTCGGTAATAAATAATACGTAATAATATGTTTCGACTATTTAATAATTCACCAGGAATAATAAATACCAAGTATCTTTAGATTAGAAAAAATCAACTTTTCTAAAAAAAAAAATTAAGAGTATACTTAGTGAAAATCTATCTATCTATCTATCTATCTATCTATCTATCTATCTATCTATTTTTGTTCCTTCCTTTGTTCCTTCCTTCCTTCCTTCCTTCCTTCCTATCTATCTATCTTTCTATCTCTCTATTTTTGTTTCTCCCTTCCTTACTATCTATCTATCTATCTATCTATCTATCTATTTTTCTTTCTTTCTATCTATCTATCTATCTATCTATCTATCTATTTATTAACAGAAAAACATTGAATCATGAATAAGTGATTTATGTTATGTCTTTTGTCAAATTTGTATTTTATTTCTTTCTTTTTCCTAGTTTTCCTTTTCTGGGTCGGTCGTTCTCCACATTTCTATTCATTAGATGTATGTGTATGTGTCAGGTGTACAGAACAGAAAAAATTAAAAAAAGATAAACCTGATATATATATATATATATATAATTTTTATTTCCTTTTCGTTTGCCTGTTTATTTACCGTTTCTATTTTTTTTTTCATCAACCGCAGCCAGAATCAACACGACGAGCCAAGCCTAAGAGGTCTCTTTTGACGCTCCCCCACCCCTTGTATTCTCTTGTGCATTCAGTGCCCTAGCCCCATCACCGTCGACGACGCCATCTCAGCGTTTGCTTGACTCTTGAGCAGTGTTATGTCTCCGGATAGACTCTCTAATGGGTGGAGATAGAAAAAGAAAAAGTAGAAAAGCGGCTGCATTAAAAAGAAAAAAAAAAGACGTAAAGAAAGCAGTGAATATAAAATGTAAATTTATCATTATCAGTAGTATATGAATATTTAACGTCGTACCAGTAAAATTGATAATAAAAGAAAAATTGATGAGAGAAAAAGGAGAAAAAGAAAGAAGGAATTCTGTTTACAAAAGACGTTGGTTTGTCTATCGTTCGTGAAAAACAACAGAGGACGTTGCAACTGAGATAAGAGTTTGCAAATGTCAAAACAATGTTTCGCTAATAGATTTTCTTTAATGACCACAAAAGAACACTTCAGTTTAGGATAAGCCATCGCGTTTTTTTCCGATGACAGGGGAACTTACGATCCCTTTTTTGATATTTCTCAAGCTCAGCTTACAACAAATAAAGAAGCTATGGTTTAATAGTTATCAATGCTTGGACACACTTGTGGAGTAAATAGTAGGGTAGACTGGGCTTTTTAACATTGTTATAGCAACCGGTTTCAGAAAAAGAAAGATCTGCATTCAACCCAGACCTGGAAAGGGATGGGCACCGTCAGGCTATTCCTGTTTTAGATATACTACACAAGTAACTCCTCGACGAGGTTAAAAGATAAGTATTCTCTCTTAGGCTAACTGACAATTTTTAGTAAGTTCGATTCTCACTGGGTGTCCCATTCGTCTGAACTTGTGTTAATCTAAGTAAATGAGTACAACAAAAGGAAAATGATGATTGTGTTGCATGGTTCTCTCAAGTTTTAAGGTCAACTGCAAAAATGAGCATTATAAATTCTGATTTTATCGCGAGGATTGAACTCATGCCCCTTTTTCTGGGGATGGGTAACGATATCACACGCAAGCAATATCAAACGCTAACATACTGCTAACTATCTTTCAACAGTTGTTTTCTTTGTTAAATGGCATATCAACCTTCGTGGGTTATTTAATGCTAAAGCCATTTTTGTAGAAGAACAGTAACCTATTACTAGGAGATAAGGGGGTCATGCCTTTCAAGTGAATGTAATTGTGCGTCTGGAATTCGAACTCCTTTACCGCGATGTCGTAGTTCCGCACATTAATTACTACGTCATGGAGACCCCCTCCCTCTACAAGTGCCATAATGGTTGGGTTAATAATACGTCTGTTAAAAACAATTTTCAGCATTGCGAAATCCTGTTAACTTTGAATTTAAGCAAAGGAAATAATAGAACTATCAAGAAATCAAATCCCAAATGCCTCTTGTCGATAGGGTTTAGAATATGCTGACACTATGCCCTACAGAGGATAAAGGCTACCAAAAAAAGGGGGCTTCCTGGATATGACACTACACTGCATCTGATTGTAAGGGTTTACTTCTGGGAATCTGTAAAGTCTGCTGCACCTCTTCATTGACATTGCTCCCATGTTCACTCTGACTGGAGTGGTAGCACTTTTTGGGGTCCATTTCGGACGTCAAGTAGGTCTGTTTGCGAATTATTTATATCGGATAGTAATATAACTGGATGCATTTTTGTGTAGCTCCCATGTTAGAGCTATATTGAAAAAATCTTGGAAACAAAACCCCACATAACAACAACTTTACGGCCACTTATAGACGAACTTGACATGCGGGACACTGCTGGGAAAGCAAGGACGAACTCGTAAGTGACTTTCTTCTATGGACCCCTTCACATGGACGTGCCAGAGTTGGCCGACCAGCGAGAACTTATTTACATTTGCTCTGTGCGGACACATGATGTAATTTGGAAGACCTGCCGGGAACGATGGATGAGATAGATAGATAGATAGATAGATAGAGTCATTGAAATCCGTGCTGTCATCGCGACTTGATGATGATGGGTTATTATCAGAAACTATTTAGAAACTACACATACCCAGTTGGCAGGGGTTGTAGAATGCACCGACTGCATCTCTGCAGGGGGTAAGACCCCCCCCCAACCAACGGGTGTTCTGGACATGACACTAAACAATCTCAAAGTGAGATTCCAATAATGCTGGAGCTTTGGGGAATGCGAAGTACACCACCATTGCCATCACTCCCTGGTCCACTCTAGCGTAAAGTGGTAGCACCTGACAGAGTCCGATCTATGAGTCGAATAGAACTAAACTGCTTACCGAATTGTTTGAAATAGTGCTGTTTGTATGCTAAACAGATTTTTTTAGAATAGAACTGTTTTTGACATTGAACCCGTGTACCCATACAAAACTGAATTGTTTGAAATGATACGCCTTAAAAGCGAACCAACCAACCAACCAACCAACCAACCACAACTTAGAAACTACTCAAAAAATGTAATTATAAATCTACAATGGACAGAATTCCCTAACTTCTAGGTATAAAATAATATAAAATAATAATAATATATATAAAATTTGTTCAGAAGTTTCATTAATATATATAAAATAATAATAATATATATAAAAATATATAATAATATATATAAAATAATAATAATATAAAATAATATAAAATAATAATAATATATATAAAATTTGTTCAGAAGTTTCATTAATATATATAATAATAATAATATATATAAAAATATATAATAATATATATAAAATAATAATAATATAAAATAATATAAAATAATAATAATATATATAAAAATATATAATAATATATATAAAATAATAATAATATAAAATAATATAGAATAATAATAATATATATAAAAATATATAATAATATATATAAAATAATAATAATATAAAATAATATAAAATAATAATATTATATATATAAATATATAATAATATATATAAAATAATATCAATATAAAATGATATAAAATAATAATAATATATATAAAATTTGTTCAGAAGTTTCATTAATATATATAATAATAATAATATATATAAAAATATATAATAATATATATAAAATAATAATAATATAAAATAATATAAAATAATAATAATATATATAAAAATATATAATAATATATATAAAATAATAATAATATAAAATAATATAGAATAATAATAATATATATAAAAATATATAATAATATATATAAAATAATATATATAAAATAATATATATAACAATAATATAAAATAATATAAAATAATAATAATATATATAAAAATATATAATAATATATATAAAATAATAATAATATATATAAAAATATATAATAATATATATAAAATAATAATAATATAAAATAATATAAGAAAGACGGACGAGCGATTAAAGTCAATCATTCAGTTAATGAAATCCCAAAGAAGAAAGACCTTTTTGTGGGCTCACTATAAGCGTTGTTTATTGATCAATTTTATTTCATAGTCTTTTTAAATATACTGGCCTAGTGGGTAGAGTGTTCGCCAATGGTCCGGGAGACCTGGATTCAATCCCAGGTCGCGTCATACCAAAAATTTTTAAAATGGTACTTGATACCTCCTAGGTTAACACTCAGCAATATAAGGTGCATATCAAGGGTAAAGTGGAGCAGTCTAAGGAAACGAGTAGCGCCCTCAGTGTAGTAGCTATTGAAAAAGGGGCCTTCTGATCGCCCTCGACTACGGTCGCCAACTTATTTACTTTAAATGTATGAAGTAAGGGTTAAGAAACATTCTTTTACAGAGTTGTTTATATATAATCAACCTATCTGCCACGCACGAAACACTACTGCATAGTTTGGAACGAGCCGCCGCCGGCATAGGCCTCTATGTCAATGTACACAAAACGGAATATATGTGCTATAATCAAACGGGTGACATCTCCACTCTAGACGGAACCCCTCTTAAACTAGTAGACAAATTCACTTACCTAGGAAGCAGCGTCGAATCAACCAAAAAGGACATCGACACGAGGTTAACGAAGGCATGGACAGCTATCAATAGGCTATCGATTATATGGAAATCAGACCTAACCGATAAAATGAATCGCAGTTTCTTCCAGGCAGCGGTCGCATCGATACTGCTATATGGATACACTACATGGACTCTATCAAAACGGCTAGAGAAGAAGCTAGACGGCAATTACACAAGAATGCTGCGTGCAATCTTGAACAAGTCCTAGCGGCAACACCCCACAAGACACCAACTGTACGGCCACCTGCCTCCCACCACTTAAACTATTCAAGTTAGACGAACAAGACATGCTGGACACTGCTGGAGAAGCAGGGACGAACTCATAAGTGATGTACTCTTGTACAACTATGTGAGGATACGGGATGTTGTCCAAAAGACCTGCCTGAGGTGATGAACGATAGGGAGAAGTGACGAGAGAGGGTCAGCACGACATGATGATGATGATGATGATCTGCCACGTAAAAATACGATACAAAGTCATTTTTTAAGCGAAGTACGGTTGATTTAGATTCAGGTCCTTTCTTGTCCTAGTCAGGGAGCTGTATCAAGGCTGAAGAGCCCAATCTAACGCTACGATTTACAAATAGCCGAGTGGGAATTGCTGGTTTCGTACTTTTCCAAACGGTTTCAGCGCTATGTAAAAAAACAGACAGCCTTGTTCAAGGTTTGAACTCGGGTCACCCTATCCCTTCACTTACGACGATAAGTGTTACGTCACGAACACCAACAAGAGGGGAACTCCAGCCGTAATGGTTAATGTTGTAAGAAAATAGACAAGGAGGACTCAAATTCAAATCCTGGACAAGGCTGTTTCACATAGCGCTAACGCCAATGTAGTTGGACAGACTGTGCTCTTTAACCTTGGTATGGCAACCGGTCTAAGAGAAGGAAAACTCTGAATTCAAACCTGATTAGAAATTGTATCCGGCTATAACGGAGGGGTTGGGTAAATTCATAGATTTAAGTAGGGAAAGTTAGATAAGGATGAAGAAGGACCCTCTTATAAGATCTAAACTTGCATTCCTCCCTCAGGAACATGTTTTGTATTGGACAACGCTTTGATCAATTCGGTCACGGAATTCTCATAATGACGAGACGTTGCCTGATCAAACGTTATTGTCTTTTTAATTATTTTACCTTCTCATGTCATTCCCTCTTAAGACACTAAAAGTGAAATTTGTCGCTTTTTAAGCGTTGAAATTTAATTTAAAAAAAAAAGAGAGAAATATTAAATAATAGATAAATATTACACTCAAATTCGAATTTGATAACCGATAAGTATTTGATTTCGTCATATTTATATAGTGATAATATTTACGTAACATACATAGAGTTTGAGGCAATGCCTTCCTAAGCAGGCTCTATAATTAAATAAATATTTTGCAACCTACATATCTACTTAATATGCACTCACAACTACTTACATAATTTCGTTGAATCACAGTGAATTTTGCCGACACACACACACATACACACACACACACACACATACATATACATATATATATATATATATATATATACAGAGTATGCTTTGGCGAAAAGTTATCAGTCATACAAATTTGGTAAAAGGCCACGCAACTTTCCTTTTTTATAATCTTTTTTTTTTTTCGCTTCTTGTTATTTTTTTTTTTTTTTTTTGTAACAGGGTTCAATTAAAGAGAATTTGCCTTAAGTTTTGCACCCGAGTTCTTTCGATCATATCGATTGATTGTGTTCGGGGATATTTTTTCTTGTAGGTATTGTTTTTATTTATTTATTTTGTGGTTTGGGTGCGATATTTATTTTGTGGGAGGGGTATTCTAGCTCGTTCTTTAACAACTAACTAAAGCACTTCCACCAATAATGGACCCTTCCAGTGAAGTAAATTCCGCACACACACACCACCCGCTTAAAAAGATTCCCTGTCCCCATAACGATCAATTGATATTATCGAAAGAACTTGGGAGTAGAATTTAGCTCAGCTTCTCTAACAACTAAACCCTGATATAAAGAAGCTTATCAGAAAGCTAGAGAAAAAACACCAAAAAAACCATAAAAAGCAACAAAAAACCGGAAAACCCACTTCACAATTTCTTGTTATTCAACCATTACCTTTGATGAATACACTTTTAAAAATTTAATTTTTTTAAAAGTTTATTTATCTGCGATGTGTGATTTTATTGTTCTTTTTAATAATAATAATAATAATGGTAATAGAAAACCTGGACCTGGCTAAGAAAAGGAAAACTTAAGACAGAAACGGAATCTCTCCTAATAGCAACACAGGACAACGCCATAAGAACCGATCATATCAAAGCGAGAATAGACAAGACTCAACAAAATAGCAAATGTAGGCTATGCAGTGACAGAGACGAAACGATCAATCACATAATAAGTGATTGCAGCAAATTAGCACAGAGGGAGTATCAGGCGAGACATGACTGGGTCGGCAAGGTGATCCACTGGGAAATGTGCAAGAAATCTCAGTTCGACCATACAAACAAATGGTATATGCACAACCCAGCACCTGTCCTAGAAAATGACACACATAAACTCCTATGGGACTTTGACATACAAACAGATCACCTAATCCCAGCCAGAAGACCAGACCTTATAATAATCAACAAAAAAAAAGAGAAATTGCAAAATTGTCGATTTTACTGTCCCGGCGGACCACAGAATAAATCTGAAGGAATGTGAAAAGAAGGATATGTACCTCGACCTTGCTACAGAATTGAAAAAGCTGTGGAACGTGAAAGTAACGACTGAGCCAATTGTCATTGTTTATTTTGGCACAATAACTGAAGGATTATTAAAAGGCCTGGAAGACTTGTCAGTTGGAGGACGGGTAGAGAATATCCAAATGACAGCATTGCTAAAAACGTCCAAAATCCTGAGACGAGTCCTGGAGACTTGGGGAGACTTGCTGTCACTCAAACTCCAGTGAAAAACCATCAGCTAAAACTGTTGTGAAAAACTCTAATTTTCGCAGAATACCCTATCAACTAGATCACTCTTCTCCTCATGTTTCACACAAGAGTATATAAAGAGACATCCACCATGCAGCGAGAAACTGACAGTCATTAAGCGCTGATGCTTGCAGTCCTCACTTTATATATATATATATATATATATATATATGCACACGTGTGTGGGGGGGGGCGGAAAATTGGATAATGATTGAATAAAACACCGATCTACAAATATAATTATTCGATTTCTTTAACTTGAGTGAAAAGTTTATTGAAAAACAAGTCTTTCTTAGAAAGAAAAGATAATATTAATTAGGATGTAAATTTTCTCCAACATTTGCATTATAAGAAAACAATGTTCATGCATTCAATCAAGCCGTTTTCATTGTCTAAATCTAGTCTATATATTTTGTGTATGTAAAAGATCTGTGTGTGACTGTGTTACTATATAGGTGAGAAAATATACTTATACGCTAATATGCAAGCGAATACAGCTAAAATATTCTCAAGAAAGGGAAATAATGTTGTGGCAGTATAAGCATGTCTATATAAGCCAAATATTTTCGTCCAAATTAAAATGATTAAGTGCTGTTGGAATTAAATGAAAACTTGAAGGAACATAATCTTAGATCTTTACTCAAAAGAAATGAAATAAATAGTTTTGAGTAGATATAAAAAATGAAAGTGAAGATTTATCAATCTTAGATTATTTTGATCATTCAAATTTTGCCGTCAGTGAAACATCAAAGGAATTTTCAAAGGAGTGCTGGCTATTTGCTCGAAATTTAACGTACTGGAGCGACTAGAGTTTGAACTCGTGTACCTCGAGGCCACTGTTAAATTCTTTAGCCATTACGCCGTTGGGATCTCTGCATCAACGCCTTGGATCAAATAGTTCAGTCAGGAAACTACTGCGACTCATCTCTTAGCGTGGCGTGTATTGATGAGAAAAAACAAAAACAAAAAGATTACCATGACTCTAATTCAGACTGTACATCAAAACCACATTGCTCTTCACGCAGGTAAAATTCAACTGAGGCCCGAATGCTCAAATGCATATATATATGTGTGTGTATATGTGTGTGTGTGTGGGTATACATATGTAAACATGAACAAACCTGATCAGACAAATTGGAATATTACTTCCATATTGATTTTTTTTATTAGTAGTAGTTTTGTCCATAAATTATTGTCAGAAGAAAAATTTTTGTGAGAAAAAAGATTTTTACAAAGGTTTTAAAGCTTTTGCAAATTTTTTTTAATCCAAACAGAGATGTAAAATGTATTGTCTAGACCAATGATTGTGAAACGCTGATAGTATATATATATATATATATATATACGAGGATCCTTAAATAAATTTCTAGACTTTTTTTCGTATGGGCACTTTTATTAATAGTACACACATGAAACTCTAGTCCCCTTCTCTGGCTGCAATGCACTTATTGTACCGTTACAACAACTTCTGGAAGTCCCTATGGAAGTCGTCTTGTGTGAGTGTGTCAATGACCTTCGTCACAGCCTCTGAGCTTAGGGAATAACCAAAAGTCACAGGGACCAACGTCTGGACGATAGGGAGGGTGAGGAACTGTCTTGATGCCCATATTGATAAAATAGTCTATGAAATGAGGGAGTTATGGACTGGTGTATCATTCTGGAGGAAATGCCACTGACCCGATTTGAAGAGTGCTGGCCTCTTCCGACCGAATCTCTCCCTGGACTCCCTGAAAACCTCAACATAGTTACCCTAACCCTAAACCTTTGGCCAATCAACTCTGGTGTATTGACTTCCTTACTCCTCCCACTCTTCTTATCATCCCTCACAGACTCCTTGCCTTCCTTGAATCCCTTATGCCACTCAAAAACCGATGCTCGATTCATGCAAGATGGTTCAAAAGCAGTCTGACGTATTCCATACGTTTCTGTGGCATTTTTTAAAGTTTAAAACAGAATTTTATTGCATATCGCTCTTCTAAATTGTCCTAACGTCCAGATTGCATTTTTGAAATTCACCAGCTGTGATAATCAGGCTTTAGTAGGGTGTATTCCAATTGCTGCTGTAGCTGTTCATTTGAACCTGAAATCATAAAAATTGATTAGTCATCTCATAAGAAGTATAGTAATAACATATTGAGTTTTCAAAAGTCTACGACGAATATAAATGCTTTTGCCAAAAAAAGTCTGGAAACTTATTGAATACACCCTGTATATATATATATACATATATATATATAAATGTTTGTGTGAGTATGAGAGAGAGAGAGAGAGAGTATGCGCTTCAGACAGTGCTTTAAAATACCTTTGTATAAATGCAGCGGAACTTCTCATGTAGATAATCTATGAAAAACATTCAGCTTAATTCTTTTAGATTTGTGATGAACATATTAACCTTTCCTCTTTCTCCATCTTGCACCTGTTTATCTTTTTTTTTTTTTTTTTTGCTTTCTTTCTTCGCCTTTTAACTCATTTTTTTTCCTTTTCCAGATTTCTTTTTTATTCTTCCGTGACATTTTATCATATTCTTTTTAGCATTTTCCCTCGCCAATATATATATATATATATATATATATATATATATGTGTGTGTGTGTGTGTGTGTGTGTGTGTGTGTATTCCTCCTTTCTTTGTTTCAGTCATCTTTACTCGTCTTTTTTCTGCTCCATATGCCGTTTTAAATGTAAATCTTTTTAGGATTAAAAGAGCTTGTTCGGATATTGGAATCTCTGCAGATGCCGTCATATCCACTTAGCGTCAAAATGGAAAGGGGTAATTAGAATTAGGTTAGCCTTCGCCAAGATTCCGAAAGAAAGAACCAGTGGCGAAGAAACTGTGATTATCCAAATGTCAATCCATGGTGAATAGGAAAGGGTTGACTAAATGAGAGAGTTTAAAAATCAACTTTTAAAGTGGAAACTTCAAGTGTGACAAAAAGCATGTTATGAGGGTAACGTGAATTTAACTAATTATGTGTAACGAGTTTGTAACAAAATGTTGCTTAATGTTACATTTACAATGAACGGGATGTAACAAAAGATCTATTTTTAAGAGGAGTTAAAGTTGATGTTAATTCAAAGTTTTCATTCTCCTAGATCGGCTGTCTAACTCAGTCTGCCCTACTTTTTACCCTTAACACTCCGGAGAACAACTAGTTTCATTCTTTTTTTCATAAGTATTACCAAGAGATAAAACGCAAAGAGCTTAATATTCTATGCCTAAATAAATTATGAATAAAACTAGCAAGCACAAAAACAAATAACAAACGTTTTTTATGTGTTATTTTGACGCAATATACAATAATTTACAAAATATATTTTTGTGAGAATGTTAATTTTTGTATATGTGCAACGTAAATAGTTGTTTTTTAGTGTGTTTTTTTAATTGTTTACTTGCGTGTCAGTCATAAATTCCTAAGAGGAAAAAAAATGGTCATCGTCGTGAAATTCGAGGCTGATTTATTTTGGGTTAAACAGCTGGAGTCTGTGTTTGTTTTTGTTTAACAACTTGACTGCTAATCTAGGACGGTGGAGAGCTGGCATATTCAGACCCACTAGCTTACAACACTCGTGGGACTTTTTATATTTTAAGATGTGATGAAATACTTGGGATAGAACCTATGCTCAGTAAAATAACTCTCTATCGATCTGGTCATCTTGGCAATATAGAAGATGCGCGTTTTCCAAAGAAACTTTTCCGGGATGAATAAGTTGGTCTGACGCTTTCTGCGGTTTAAAGGTATGCAAGCGAGAAAAGCAAACTATTAATAGTGGGTGCTCTATACATCAAGCTTTGTTCCACCACTAAGCAAAGCTTCGTGACTTAACTAATTGCGTGTCAGTTTTGAGTTGTTTTTTTTAGGATTTAAATTTGCTTATCGTCGTGAAATTCGGGACTGATGTTTTTTATACAAAGGCTGGAGTATTTACGGTCTGCTACTGAAGAGGGAAGTTACTGGTTTCAAACCCGTAATATTTTGTCGGAAAAAAAAAAGTTATTTTTAGGAAAATATGACACACTTGAGTCTCTTTTATATTTTCATATTTTTATATTCGATGAAACAAGCGTTAAAATCAGGAAAGCAAAGGCTGGTTGGTTGGTTGGTTGGGTTTTTATGGCTTATCAACCATTGTAGGTTATTAATGCAAAATCCATTTTTTTACATATAAAGATTTATTTTTCAAACAATTCAGTTTAGCATAAGCACGCAATTTATGTCTATTTGACCCATAGATAGGACCCTATCAGGTACTCTCACTCCGGGCCAGAGTGGACCCGGGAGCGACAGCAATGAAGGGGTACTCCGCTTTTCCCAAAACTCCAGCATTACTGGAACCTCACCATGAAATTGTTTAGTGCCATATCCAGGACACTTGTTGGTGGGGCCTTACCCTTCTGCAGAGATGCAGTCGGTGCTTTCTACAACCAAAGCCGACTGGGCAATACCCACAGTTAAATGTCAAAACAGTTTTATTTCAAACAATTCAGTTTAGCATAAGTACGCAATTTACATGTCAAAACAATTCTATTTCAATTAATTCAGTTGAGCATAAGTACGCAGTTTAGTTCTATTTGACATATAGATAGGACCCTATCAGGTGCTACCACTCCGGGTTAGAGTGGACTAGGGAGCGATGATAATGAAGGGGTACTCTTCATTCTCTAAAGCACAAAAACAATGCATTACTAGAACCTCACAATCAAATTGTTTACATTCATATCCAGGACACTCGTTGGAAGGGTGTCTTACCCCATTGTAGAGAAGTAGTTGGTGTATTCTACAGCCCCAGCCGACTGAGCCAAGATTGTTTTGCGTCATACCCAGGAAACTCTAGGGGGTTTCTTACCCCTCTGTAGTGAAGCAGTCGGTGTATTCCAGAGCCACTCCCCTGGCCGACTGGGCAGTGAATGTTGTGTTGAGTTACAATTAACTGGAGTGGGAAAAGAAAGAACGGGTGTTATTAGAACAGATATGATTGGGTGTAGCTGTGTGCTTCTGTGCCGGAAGTTTTCGTTTTGAATGGGGTTTTCTTTGCTGATTAGTTTCATATAAATACTAGCAGAACTAACTGACGCAACCCGATACGTAATATATTTTTCTTGTTACTCAAATATTTCGGGTAATTATTTTAACAGTCATTTGCAGGTGTATAGTTCCGACTGTAAATTTGAGAAATGTCTTTATCATTCTATGAGTTGCTAGGATCATTTAGTTTATCCTATTTATTGCTTTTGTTATTATTGCAAAATTCTGTCCAGTTCATTCTACGCCCTTTTTCAGCTTTTACATTGCCCTCTTTCACTTCGTGCTAATGCTCTTGGGAAAGGCATGAACCCATCTTTTCTCGTCCCAGCTATGGGTAAGTAGTAGGGTAGGCGCTTTAGCCTTGGTATGACAACCTGTCTAGGAGAAGGAAAACTCTGAATTCAAACCAGTTGTACGCCGCCAAAAACTGACCTTGTTTCGCATCCAGGCAGAAGAGTTTGGTAAATACCAATTGCGTTCTTTAGCTTTGGAAAGACAACTGACCAAGGAGAAGGAAATATTTAATTCATATCAGTAGTACTCCGCTTAAAAACTGATTTTGTGTTGCACCCAAGTTATGGAGGGTAGTGGCATAAATACTTACAAGCCTGACTATTTAGAAGGAACACTTGTCGATCAGGTTACTTTGGTTCAAATCCTGGATAAAACATCGCTTGTGTACTTCACGTGTTAAAATGGTTAGCAGCCCTTAATTAGAATGTTTGATTCCCACTAGGTATCCAATGTTTCTGGATTTGCACCTCAAGCTTAGTAAACAACTCCAAGAATTTTTGCTCAGTCTCAAACAAAGGATGATTTACCGTAAATTGCAGCGTACAAATCGACCTTTTAAATCGGAAAAAATGTTTACAAAACTACCGGTTGTCTTATACGACTGGTCTAAAATCTAAACCTTTAAAATAGAGTGGTCAACCAGTGGAGTCAACCAGTGGAACAGTAACAATCTTAACAATCCATATATACCACTTACCGTACCTCCAGGTGATTGTTAAAAACATTTCCAACTTAAATTCGTGTGTGGTGGGCATTATTTACAAATTACCATAGAGATTGATATAAGATAATAAAATTGTAATAGAAATTAAATACTATGGTAACGTTATGCCACGCGCCGTTTTCAACAGGTGATGCACAGACCAGAAACACTAACTTAGATGTCAAAGATGCTGGCTGTATGTTTGAGGGTCGACCTATACAGAAGATATTAAGTCCAACCCAGTGTCTTGAGCCGAAAATCTACAAGTTGACTTATATGCTAGGTCGATTTGTTGGCCACAATTTACGGTTATTCAATATGTTGAAGTTTTAAACGTAAATTAAGCTGGAATTTGTTTTAAAATGCCTCTGACCTTTCCTGTTTGTTTCGTCATTAGACTGATTTTTTCGTTCAAGTTTAAGATATTCGAATTTTTTTTTCCGACGATTTGTCAATGTTGTGATTCATGTCAAATCCCACATATTTAATGCCAGATTTTATTTTCACTGCGCTTAAACATTTTTACCAATATATATATATATATATATATATTAGATTATAGCAATGGATATGCTACTCCTAAAGTACATTTCCCATCACATTTCGTATAGCATACCGCCTCCTGAGGAATAAATAAATAAGATTCTTTAAAGACTAAATTGCCTAGTCGACTGGGGCTGTAGAATACACCGACTGCTTCACTGCAGAGGGGTAAGGCACCCCCAATGAGTGTCCTGGATATGACACTAAACAATCTGATGGTGAGGTTCCAGTGATGCTGGAACTCTGGGGAATGCGGAGTACCCCTTCATTGCCATTGTTCTCAGATCCACTCTTACCCGAATTGGTGGCATGTGATAGGGCCTTTTCTACAGGCTAAATAGAACTAGCGCCATACTTATGCTAAACTGAATTTCTTAAATTAGAATTGTTTGACTAAACTGAATAGCTTGAAAGAGAAATGTTTTGACAATTAAAACGTCCTTACATTTAAACTGCGTGCTTATGCTATACTGAATTATTTGAAATGGAACTGTTTTTAGACATTGAAACTGTATTTACACTAAACTGAATTGTTTGATATAGAACTGTTTTGACATTTAACTGTGTGTAAACAAAATCTTTACTTATACTAAACTGAATTAGCTGAACTAGAACTGCTTGACTAAACTGGATAGCCTGAAATAGAAATATTCTTGACAATTAAACTGTACTTACAGTTCAACTGCGTACTTATGCTAAACTAAATTGTTTAAACTAGAACTATTTTCATGAAAATGGATTTGGCGTTAAATAACCTACAAAGGTTGATATGCCATAAACCCCACACAATTTAAAAACTAAAACGAAATCAACAAACGCGAAACATTTTCCTTTAATAACTTAGTATTCTGACTTTGTAAAATCGACCTTAAGCAGACCAAGTTGTACTATTTAAATTAATAGAATATTTTTTTCTCTAAGTCATGCAGAAGAAAATATTATAGAATAGCCCAATGTTTAGTAAAAATTATGAAAGATCATGTTAATTGCCATTCTTTCATAAATTGGTTCTAACATTCCCCAATTTCAGTTAATAGTCCTTCTTTGGTAAGTGGAACCTCCTCATAGACCCTCTAAAAATATCCAACATAAATTTTCGATTGGATTTAAATCTGGAATGTTCGCTGATCATGTCTTTGATTTTATATGTTTTTCCTGCTTTTTAACTGCTATTAGTTTAATTATTGTTGAATAAAGAAAAGAAGATTATCATTCTTTAATTTGATAAAGCTTTTATTTTCGCTAGTCATGATATATATATATATATATACTTACCATACTTGGAGAAAATAAAAAGTCATAAAACAGACAACGCTAAAAATTTAGTTATACTATAGGTAACAATTACTTCTATTTCTTTGAAATTTTCAGAAAACAAATAATATTACAATCACGTTCTCTTATTCGGTTTACTAAGTCATTTGATTGCTTCACTAAGCGATTTAAGAGAGTCATTAACTCATTTGCGTCGCAAAGTAATCTAATTGGGTCACTAAGCCATTTAATTAAGTCTCTTAGCTTATATACTGGATCACTACGCCAGTTAGTAGCGTTACTAAACTATTTAATTGAGTCACTAAGCCATTAAATTCAATCGCTAAGACATTTAATTGAGTCACCATTCCATTTAATTGAGTCACAAAGCCATTTAAATGAATGGCTAAACTATTTTATTGACCCACTAAGGCATTTAATTGAGTCACTAAGCCATTTAACGGGATTATCAGGAAAGAGCCAAAGCAAAGTTAGGTTGTCTTACCAATTTACTAAGTAACTCAAGTGAGACAGTTTCTGTTTAAGATCTATTGTATATAGCAGTTTGAGGGATATCGCTACAATTATTTGCTTTTTTCAAGCTTTTTAATTTCCACCCGTCTAAAGATATCAGGCTTCAGGTATTTGTTCACGTTTTTGCTTTCTTTTCCTTTCATTTTGGAATATGCTGGAACTTTAAAATCTATATGATCAGTTCTTTTCTTGTTGATTAATACTGGGTCTGGTCTCCTGATCTGGATTTATCAGCCGTCTAGCAAAGGCATGGACAGCTGTCAATAGCCTATCGATCATAGGGAAGTCAGACCTGACCGATAAAATAAAGCGCAGTTTCTTCCAAGCAGGGGTCGTGTCGATACTGCTATATGGATGCACTACATGGACGCTAACTAAATGTATAGAGAAAAAGCTTGACAGCAACTACACGAGAATGCTGCGAGCAATATTGTACAAGTCCTGGAGGCAGCACCCCACAAAGCAGCAGCTATACGTTCGCCTACCACCCATCACGAAAAATATCAAAATTAGACGAACCAGATATGTTAGACACTGCTAGAGAAGTAAGTACGAACTCATAAGTGATGTACTCATGTGGACCCCTTCACAAGGACGAGCAAAGGCTAGATTTCCAGCTCGAACTAACATACAGGATGTAGTGCTGAAGACCAGCCGGAAGCAAGGAACGATAGAGAAGGGTGGTAAGAAAGGGTCAGGGATATCCGTGCTGATAGCGTGACATGAAGATGGCCTCATATTTTTATTTTATGTATTTTTATTTCATTTTAATAGATTTCATTTTTAATTGATTTCTATAAGAAATTATTACTCCAATTATTTTTTAATATGTTTAAGAAGAAAAAATAATATCATCAATCAATAACACCCAGTACTTATTTATTAAACCCAGTTTTGTTAAAACCAGTAAGCAAATTATCCTCACCATATGTCAACAATTATTTTTTTAGTGATATATAACACTCACTGTAGATATTTGAACGCATCAATAAAATGGGCTTGTCCCGCTCCTCCTTTTTGGGAGTCTGCCTAACGTTCGTGCCATGTGGGTGTTATTAAGTTGAACTGCTTGGTTCCGGGAACTTTCCACTCGAGCTATACCTACTTTGTAGGTCTGAGTTTATATTTTGCCGCTAGAGGCGCCCCAAATATAAGGAATGCCGAAGAGACCAAGTATGTTTTGAAACAGCCGCGCATGTCTCGATTTATACGTGCATCTCCACGATAAAATTATCTTGTTTCACATCCTGGCTTGGTAGGAAGTTTGTTAAATACCTATTGATAACATGGTCTGTTTTGAGTCTTATCTAACTCGGCTAGACTGCCCAATCCACACAGGAGTAAGCCTCTGACATTATAAATGTCCTGGATATGGCACTAAACTGCATTGGATGGTGAGGATTCAGTCCCGTAGCAAGGGAGAATGTGGAGTTCTCCTTCACAGCCATTACTTCCAGGTTCACCTTAAGCCAGAGTGACAGTACCTGTTAGGGTCTCATCAATGGCTTTAATAGTTTAATCATTTACTATACTTGAAACAATTTAACCATGATAAATAGAACTATTAGTGTTAGCAGTACTTGAAACTATTTAATTGTATACAAATAAACAATTGGTATAAGATAGCAATACTTGAAAGCATTTAACTGTGGACAGACAAATGAACTCTGGCTTGGGTAAAATTTGTTACCAACAAACTATTCGTTTAAGAATTATATTGCGCTAGTCTCCGTGAAGTAATGGCTGAAGTGTTTAACTTCGACCCCAAAATAAACGCGTTCGATCTCCAGTTGCGCTATTGCATCAAATTTCAGACAAAAACCCTTTGGAAATGTATTGAACACTCTATTACCACAGATATGGGTTAAAAAGTACCATTTTAGTTCTAGAATGATAGGATTGGCATTAAATTACCCTTGCTCGTCCGTGTAAAGGGGTCCAGAGGAAAACGACGTTTATGAGTTTGTCCTTACTCCTCCAGCAGTGTCCCTTATGTCTTGTTCATCTATTTTGGATGGTTTTAGAGATGGGAGGGAGGTGGCTGTACAGCCGTTGTTTTGAGGGATGTTACTCCCAGAATTTGTCCAATATAACTCGTAGCATTCTGTGCAATTGCCATCGAGCTTTTTTCTCCATACGCTTAGTTAGCATCCATGTAGTGCATCCATTTAGTAGTATGGACATAAGTCATATCTATCCGATGTATATATATATATATATATATGGGTGTACGTGTGTGGGTCTCTGTGTGTGTTGTGGGTGGCTGTCAGAATCAAGAGGATTTTTATCTTCAGCATCTTTGGACGGCGTTGGATTGTCTGAAGGAATCTCTTTGTGTGGGTTACACGTGAAAGGTCTTGGTGCCAAAAATAGATGAAGAGCTCTGCCTGCCACGTGAAGTTTGCGAAGATCTGAGACCGGAAGTAGGGGTGGAAAAGGACCAAGCACGTTGGCCAGTTAAGTCTTAGACTCTGAGTTGAAGAGCCAGGCAGTTGGAAAGAGAGACCCAAGAGAGAAGGGTCTCGAGAAGTCAGAAGGCAGACCGGGCTCCGTGAAGGTGACGGCCAAGCAGAGACCGGGATCCGAACGGAGAGAGGAGTCAGCATTTTTGGGATTTACGATCAGTTCGCACGATTGGCACACACACACACACACACACACACACACACACGCAGAATGCCAAAAGTGTCGCACACCTCGCTTTCCTACGGTGTTGCTGTATCAAGTTCGTGTTTTGTCTTTTCTTCTTTCCTCCTTTTATGCGTTTTTTTTTTTTTGTTCGACTTGTGAAATGTCAACTTGGTCGGGTCTAAGAAGTAACAACGGGGTCCTCACTAGACAGACGGACGATCGATCAAACGGTCAACCCGGCGTGTGGGTTTATTTCATAAGTTGGTCACTGGTAGTCAGTCAGTCTATTAAAAGTATTTATAACACGATGATCAATGTTACATCTGAACACATATCCATTTTTCTGAATGAGTTTTTTTTTGTATCAGATATTTAAAAAGTTTTGGTTCATATTAATTATTTCTTTCGTTGTGATTTTTTTTGTGTTTTGAAGGAATTAAAAATATCAGTTAAAAATAACCATAAAGCGCTATGGATGATCTTTGCAGCTTGGTTAGGTTTTATGGCATATCAACCATTGTTGGTGATTTAAAGCCAAATTCTCTTTATATATATATATATATATATATATATATATGCATCAAATATAATAATAATGATAATAAATAAATATATATTATATATATATATATATTTAATCCATGGAAAATATTGTTCTGCAGCCTAAGGTTTCTTAAAGTTTATAACAACATTCATCAGGCAGTTAAGAAGATGGAGGGAAATTGAAAATATAAAAATGCGACAAAATGCAGATAAAAAGCTGTTAAGATGTAAGTGTGTGAGTGTATATCGGTATGGGTGTATGTGTGTACGTGTAGATGCCTGTTTTAAGTTAAGTCAGGCTAGGAACGTAAAGTGTTGGTTATCATATTTACCCAACTCCTCCGCTCGGGCAGGATATGACACAAGGTCAATTTTTAAAGCGGAGTTTAACAGGTTTGAATTCAGAGTTTTCCTTCTCCGAGACTAGTTGCCTCGCCAAGGCTGAAGAACCTAGTCTGCCCTACTATTTACCCATAGCTGGAGGGAGAATATTTGGATTCATACCTTTCCCAAGGGTATTAGTGCTATGTGAAATGCAATCAGTACAGGGCTTGAACTCGTATCGCCGTGTCCAATTCCTGCAGCGATAACCATTACACCACGGGCACCTCCAAACAGTGTTGGTTATAGCGGGAATGGGTAACGAATATGTATATATTTGTTGCAATATATTCTTCGGTTGACAGTGGATGTGGGACAAATTATCATCGCTGCAAGTTGCGGGGAACGAGTGAGAATCTGATTTGTAAATGTGTATGTTGAGCAAGAATTACAATGGGTATAAGTAAGATTATATTGTGATGTAAATATGTTGGTGTAATATATACGGGTGGGGGGGGATTGTATTATAATAATAACAATAATAATAATAACTAAATGGGATATAGCGTAAGTATTGTATACTATGGATCCTCATTTGTGGTATGTATGCAATAAAATAAAATAAAAAATAAAGGAGTAAATAATAGTAAGTGTGATAAATAATAATTATGTGTGTAATAAATTGTTGTAATGATCAAATATATATAATTCGTTAACACAGTCGAAAACATTTTTGCTCACTGTTAAATGGTTTCAAGTATATATAAAAGTCACAATTTAACGTTATCATTTGTTTGCACACATAGTTTGTAGGCAATCTTATTTTTAAATGATTTAGTGCTTATTTGTTTGCATACTCGTATTGCTAGTGTATCTACACAGTTAAATAGCTTATCAAAGAAAATGGCTTCGAGCTGACAAAGAAAAGAAGCAGAAGTTACCTCGCAAAAACAATAACCGGCGCCCACTACACTGATGACATAGCGATTCTGGCAAATACACCCAACCAAGCCGAAACACTACTGCATAGTTTGGAACGAGCCGCCCCATGCATTGGCCTCCATGTCAATGCACACAAAACTGAACATATGTGCTTTAATCAAACAGGCGACATTTCCACACTACAGAAAACCTCTCTGGAACTTGTAGACAAGTTCACCTACCTACGGAGCAGTGTCTCATCAACCGAAAAAGACATTGACACGCGGCTAACGAAGGCATGGACAGCTATCGATAAGCTATCGATCATATGGAAGTCAGACCTGACCGATAAAATGAAATGCAGTTTCTTCCAAGCAGCGGTCGTGTCGATACTGCTATATGGATGCACTAGTAGGACGCTAACAAAACGGATGGAGAAAAAGAATGCTGCGAGTGATATTGAACGAGTCTTGGCGGCAACACCCCACAAGACACCAACAATACGGCCACCTACCTCCCATCACGAAAACTATCCAAATTAGACGAGCCAGACATGCAGGACACTGCTGGAGAAGCAGGGACGAGCTCATAAGTGATGTACTCCTATGGACCCCCACATATGACCGAGCAAAAGCAGGACGACCAGCTCGAACATACATACACCAGTTATGTGATGATACGGGATGTAGCCCTGAAGATCTGCCAGAGGCGATGAACGATAGAGAGAAGTGGCGAGTGAGGGTCAGGGATATCCGTGCTGGCGGCACGACATGATGATGATGATGATTGCTATCTAACACTACTATTCAGTATTAATCATGTTTGCACATTTGTGAAGTCGTTTCAAGTATTGCTCTTTTATACTTATGATTCTATTGAGCACTATTCATTCATTCGTACCCTGTCAAGTAGTTTCAAGTATTTTTATGCTCTACGAATATATTTAATTTAGACTCACATTAAAGAGTTTCAAGTATTGCTATTTAACACAAATAATTCTATTCAACATTTTTCGATCGTTTGTACTCAGTTTAATGGTTCCAAGTTTTGCTATGTATCAGAAATAATTCGATTGAAAATCAGTTATCTCTTTACACACGGTAAAATGATCTAACGGTTCTATTTCAAACAATTCAATTAAGCGTAAGGCATTTGTTTGTACTCTGTTTAATTGTCAAACTGTTCTATATAGGACCCTATCAAGTGTAACCACTCCCGGTCGGAGTAGACCAGAGAGCAATGGCAATGCACTGGTACTCCACACCCGTCAAAGCTCCAAAACTGAGGCTTCACCATCAAATATCTCGTGGTGTAATGGTTAAAGCGATGAACTGCGGAATCGTAGTACGCGAGTTCGTACTCCAGTCGCGCTATTACGTTCACTTTCGGGCAAATACCCTTGGGAAAGGTATGAACCCCCTTATTCTCCCTCCAGCTAAGGATAAATAGTAGGACGGACTAGGTTCTTCAGCCTTGGTGAGGCAACTAGTCTAGGAGAAGGAAAACTCTGAATTCAAACCTGTTAAACTCCGCTTAAAAATTGACCTTGTGTCATATCCTGCCCGAGCGGAGGGGTTGGTAAATAGTACCATCAAATATCTAGGACATTCCTAGGAGGAAGGACTTACCTCTCTGCTGAGTTGCAGTCGGTGTATTCTACAAACTCAGCCGACTGGTCTTAGTTGTTGGTATACGCAGTGATATATGGGGAAATATGTTTTATTTAGGGGCAAAAAAAATGAATCTGAAATTGGCTGTTTTCCCTAAAATTATGACCGAAGTTCGTTACTGAAATATTAGGTTACGATGAAAGCTTACCGAAAATTCTCGTCTCTACGTCGACGTTGAAACGGAGGAAACACTTTGTAGATGAGTAATTGTTTCGTTATATCTGCCCGGTGTGATAGCTTTGCCTATAAATGAAAAATAAGATAACCGGATATTCACATAAAATAACTGGAAGTTCACATAAAACAAGCTGACATTATGTAAATTCCATGGATGGTATCCATAACATTCTGAGATAAATCGTTGTCGATTGTTATTTTTATTTGGGGGAAATAATAAGAACATATGTATCTAATAAACGTATGTATTTACCCAATCCCTCCGACCAAAACAGGATGTAATTCAAAGCGGTAAATTTACGTGAAGGTAGACTCTAACTAATGATCGGAGTCTAGCAAGTTACTGTAGTGTGATCAAAAGTAATTTACCCATATTTATTAATCCAACATATTTATTAATATGCATATAAACCATTGTTCTTATGCTATATGAATAGATAAGAACCCGATTTGCCTCATAATTTTCCCTGATCTGGGGGAGAACAGACGGATTTATCCTATTTACCAACCCCTCCGCTCGGGTAGGATATGACACAAGGTCAATTTTTAAGCGGAGTTTAACAGGTTTGAATTCAGAGTTTTCCTTCTCCTAGACTAGTTGCCTCACCAAGGCTGAAGAACCTAGTCTGTCCTACTATTTACCCATAGCTGGAGGGGGAATAATTGGATTCATACATTTCCCAAGGGTATTAGTGCTATGTGAAATGCAATCAGTCTCGTCCAGGGTTTGAACTCGTGTCGCCGAGTCCATTTCCTACGACGATAACCATTACACCACGGGCACCTCCAAAACCGATTTATGCCTTTTCCAAGAGCATTAGACTTCTTTCTGCAAAATTTGATGAGGAAAATTGGGCCATCACCGACAATATGGATGGAATATGTCAAGGATCATTTGATGATAATAGAAGCGAAGATGTTCAACGTAAAACCTGTTTAAAACAGCAGTTTAGGATCGAAGAGACGATCCTCCGTGGAATTAGAGCAACGATTTTTACGCAAGGGATTTTGAAATCGTCAAATCTTTCCAGAACGTCTGCTTTCTCTCAGTTAAACAGTTCGTCATGAAAATAAAATTGTTACTTTAGGAAGTAAGAGAAAACGCCATCCCTAGTCACCAACAAAAACGTCACTTGCTACCCTTGATGAGAAAATTTCGCATTTAATTAGAATAGGTAAAGTTCGATCCCCCACAGCGAGTTTTCTTGTATTTACTCTTGCGGCATATGTTTTATATCCACAACTAATTAGTATATTGCAATTAAGGAGGCAAAACACTGCCTTGTACACACGCAAATACGTGCACTCACACACACAATCTCTATAGATAGATAGATAGAGCTATAGAATGACTGCTGTGCAAACAGCAGTGTTGCTTCCAGCAAAACCTTCAGATGATGACTTGGGGCTCAGGCATAGTTTCGAGGCCAAAGTATTATTACAACTAACCCAGAGCGCCCCAGCAGTACCTCGTGATACAACTCGGCTTTGTTCATTTGTCGTCTCTCTATAGGAATGCTATATCCATGCTGATGCAGTTAGGGCCTTATTCTGGATCTTATCGAAAATATATTTTCTCTTGTTTGATGGTAAAAGTCCAAAATTAGTCAGTTATCCGGAGGTGGGAGTGGTAATGAAACTTCGGCTTTTGACCTCTATGGGAAACATATTTGTTTGCCAGCCATTTTTGACGCATTGTTCTCGCAAATCTTCAGATTTTTCCAACTTACGTTGATGCCCCCAGTCAATATTATTTTTAAAAAATTTGACGACGAAAACTTCCCTTAAGTAAACGGATCATGTGACACGAAATCTGGACGCTGAATAGTCAGTTTTATTTCAGTTGCGAAAGTAATTTGATGTCTCAAATCAATTATAGGGTGTCAGTCCGTGCAACTATCAAACGTTGATGATCTGCACCTATTTTCACGCAAAATTTTCGGAATGTTTCCTTCTATAAAAATATATATTACTCTATTATTGTTATTAATCAAAGTTTTTTGAAGCATCAGCAATAACCCCCAGCACTTTATTTATATATATATATACATCAACACCGGACTAATAAGGGAATGGACAGCAATCGATAGGCTATCGATCATATGGAAGTCACACCTGACCGATAAAATAAAACGTAGTCATTTCCAAGCAGTGGTCATGTCAATACTACTACATGGATGCACTACATGGACGCTAACTAAACTTATAGAAAAGTAGCTTGACGGCAACTACACGAGAATGCTGTGAGCTGTATTGAACAAGTCCTGGAGGCAACAACCCACAAAACAACAGCTGTACGGCCTCCTACCACCCATCACGAAAACTATCCAAATTAGATGAACCAGACATGAGGGACACTGTTGGAGAAGTAACGACCAACTCATAAGCGATATACTCCTATGAATCCCTTCACGTGGACGATTAAAGGTAGGACAACAAGCTAGAACCTATATACAACAGCTCTGTGTCAATACAAGATGTAGCCTGGAAGACCTCCCGGAACCGATGGACGATAGAGACGGGTGGCGAGAGAGGTTCTGGGAGATCAGTGCTGGCAGCGCGACATGATGATATATCAACATCCTAATGTCATCCTTCTCACACGGATTTCCCTAACTGTCTCATGTCATCCTTTTCTATCATGTATTACTTCCGGCATGTCTTCCAGGCTACACCCTGTGTCCATACAAAGCTGTTGTAGATAAGTTTTAGCTGGTCTTCCTACATTAGCGCGTCCGTGTGAAGGGTCCATTGGAGGACGTTGCTTATGAGTTCGTCCTTGCTCTTCCAGCAGTGTCTTGTTCGTCTAATTTTATTGTCTTCGAGATGGGTGGTAAGTAGCCGTACAGTTGCTGTTTTGTGCAATGTTGCTTCGAGGATTTGTTTGATATAGCTCATAGCATCCTTGTGCAATTGCCGTCGAGCTTTTTTCTCAATACGATGAGTCAGCGTCCAACTGGTTCATCTATACAGGAGTATCTCTCTCTCTCTCTCTCTCTCTCTATATATATATATATATATATATCGGCCATGAATACACCCTGAAAAGTTATTTAAAAAGTTCATTTTCTTCCAACAAAAATGCAAATATTATATTATTTCAAGCGCAACATAATACAATCAAAACATGCATTGTTAGGTATTATTTAATACCAAATTTTGCAACATTGAGAGTGTAATCCTAAAATTGTCCGATGTTTTAGAATTTACTGACTCCAATCTTTGCAGGCAAATAATGCTCTTCCCAATAAAGGAGGTGTCCAGGGTATGAAACGAAACTGCATCTAATGTTGAGGCTCATATTCTTGAGAATAGAAGTTGGTTGGTTGGTTATTTTTTATGGTATATCAAGCATCGTAGGTTATTTAACGCAAAATGTATTTTTATGCAAATAGTCAGCTCTATTTCAAACAATTCAGTTTAGCATGAGTACACAGTTTAATTGTCAAAAAAGTCCTAATTCAGTTTAATATAAGTGCAGTTTTTGTTTACACACAGTTAAATGTCAAAACAGTTCTACATAAAACAATTCAATTTTGTGACATTGTCAAAAACCGCTCCATTTCAAACAATTCACTTTAACATAAGCACGCTGTTTAAATGTAAGTACAGTTTACTTGTCAAAAACATTTCTATTTCAAGCTATTTAGTTTTGTCAAACAGTTCTAATTCAAGAATTTCAGTTTAGCATAAGTATTGTGACGGCAAATTGACTAAAATCCCAAAACGGGACTTTATTTTCGCACGTGTGAAGACGGGGCAGGTTGGCACTTGGTCCCCTACAGAATAAGTCCTCGTTCAGAGTTTTTCTCTCGGGCATATAAGAACTGGCATATTACGTGAGGGATTAATTTAGAGCCAGACTGACCGCCGCTGGCAAAGGGGTTCCAAATTTCACACTATCACACACCCACCAGGCCGCTAAACTTCCCCCCCTCTCGACAATGGAAGATAATGAGCCTATAGGTTTTAGTCGTAATAATATTATATTGTAGTAGTCGGCAACTCCGGTTTCCCGCGTGATATTTTAAAGGAATTAATAGGACAATTCTAAGCAAGATAACATAAGGCGAATGGAAGCTGAAAGGGAAGCATAAAGTAACAACATAGACCGCATGGTAACATAAAAATATATGATTCCTTTACTACAGTTATATACACTTTCAAAATGTCAAAACATAATAATTGGACAGTCCACGAATATAAATATCTTTCCTTGACTTTTGTTTTTCTTCAAATTGAGAGAGAGAGAGAGTGGTATACAAGATTTGGGTATAAAGGGGAAATGTCCCCAAAGTTACTTATCTTATTTTTCGACGGGGTTCCACTGGAGAATCTTTCTTCTTTCACGGGCTACTAGACTTCGTTCTATTTTTTTTACACTGGCTTGAAGAACCTGGGTTCCTTCGTGTCTCAGTAATTTTTTTGTCTTCCACCCGGAGTAAAATGGCTATGGTTCGTCTGCCCTCTACGAACCCTGCTCAAAAACTGGTTTTCTTATTATTTACTTCCGCTGAGGGGAGGGGAGTCCCCTCTTCCGTTTTGGGGTCCCGGGCAATCATTTGGCTTCTCTCTTCTTCCTCTTGGTGTCCGGCGACCTGGGTAAGGTCACCAAGTACCAACATCTGTTTATTCCCTCTGTGACCCACATTCTCCCTTAACGGTCACTTTTTTTTTACGGCTAGATACTGCTAATTAAACGGGAGGATAGTATTAATTTTATCTCCCTCCTCCCAGTGGGATATCGCATGACAGTATGCAGTTAATTCTATTTAACCCATAGATAGGGCCCTATCAGGTGCTACCATTCCGGGCCAGAGTGGACCAGTGAGCAATGGCAATGAAGGGGTACTCCGCATTCCCCAAAGCTCCAGCATCACTGGAACCTCACTATCAGATTGTTTAGTATCATATACAGGACTCTCATTGGGAGTGTCTTACCCCTCAGCACACATGACGGAATATCTGTGCTTTAATCAATCAGGCAAAATCTCCACACTAAACGGTAGCTCTCTGAAACTAGTTGATAAGTTCACCTACCTTGGGAGCAGTGTCTCATCAACCGAGACAGACATCGACACGCGACTAGCAAAGGCATGAACAGCTATCGATTGGCTATCGGTCATATGGAAGTCAGACCTGACCGATAAAATAAAACACAGTTTCTTCCAAGCAGCGGTCGTGTCGATACTGCCATATGGATGCTCTACGTGGACGCTAACTAAACGGCTGGAGATAAAGCTTGACGGCAACTACACAAGAATACTGCGAGCAACATTGAACATGTCGTGGAGACAGCACCCCACAAAACAACAGCTGTACGGCCACCAACCACCCACCACGAAAACTATAAAAATTAGACGAACCAGACATGGGGGACACTGCTAGAGAAGTAGGGATGAGCTCATAAGTGATGTACTCCTGTGGACCCCTTCACATGGACGTGCAAAGGCAGGACGACCAGCTCGAACCTACATACAGAAACTCTGTGCCGATACGGGACCTGCCAGAAGCAATGGACGATTGGGAAGGGTGGCCAGAGAGGGTAAGAGATATCCGTGCTAATAGCATAACATGATAATGATGATGATGACCCCTCTGCAGAGGTGCAGTCGATGTATTCTACAGCCCCAGCCGACTGGGCAATAGGTTTATTTGAGTTTTATGGCATATCTACAATTGTTGGTTATTTAATGCCAGATCCACTTAATACATATATTAAATATGATTTGTAAACGCGTTTTGTAGATAACATTTTTAAAGAAACCTGAGCTCATTTTTTTTTTCACTTAGAAATACTTGAAACTATTTAACTATGTAACACTAATAATTCTATTTAATATTAATCATTTGTTTGCAGACAGTGAAGTGATTACCAGTTTTGCTATTTAGCACTAATTATTCTAATAAACATTATTCATTCATTTCCACACAGTCAAATAGTTTCAAGTATTTTTTTGTAATACCAATAATTCAATTTAGGCACACAAAGAGTTTCAAATATTACAATTTAATGCTAATAATTCTAGTCAACATAACTCATTTGTTTGCACACAGTTAAATGGTTCTAAATATTGTTATGTATGACTAACAATTTAATTAGTTACTTATTCACACATTTAATGGGTCAAACAGTTTTATTTCTAATGATGCAATTTAACTAAAGTCATTTGTTTGCACACAATTTACATGTTAAACAGTTCTATTTGACCTGTAGATAGAGTGGGGAACAGACAGATTTATACCTTTTCCAAGGGCATTAGCACGAAGTGAAAGGCAATAACCTTTGTTCGTGATTTCAACTTGTGTCACCGATTCAATTTTTAATGAAGATAATCCCCTACCTCACTATTTTCTCTGATCTATTTTCACAGGGAGTGATTGTGTCTGTTAGGGTCCCATCATTTGGTCAAATAAATCTGAAAATTATTTTCATTCAATAAGAATACTTGACGCCCTATAACTTTAAATTGAATTAAGAAGAATTACTTGAAGTTATAATTGTTTAGGAATGCTTATCATTAGTCACTTGAAATCGTATAACTATGTGCAACCAAATGATTATTATTGAATGATAAATCATTATTTGAAGCCCGATAATCGTATATGAATTATTATTATTAGTTAGCGATACTTTAAACCATACAACTGTGCGTCAGTTAATTTGATTTGATAGAAATAATTGATACATAAGTAAGTCGTTCAAAAAGTTCAAAACCTTGTACGGATAAAAGAGCTTTTGTTGTTGTAATTCACTTTTATTTCTTATATAAACAGAAAAAACAAATTTTAGTTTGAATTTTAAGTGAACTAGAAATGTAATAGCTACCTCCCACCATTAGTGACCCTCGTGTCTAGCTTGGTGACTGACAATAAAAGGTCAATCACGAAAACTTTTGTTGTAGGTGCGAGAGACGGTCAAACACGAGACTTGAGAATTAAACAAAAAAAAAAAAAATGAAGTCTGTCAGTTAACGATGTAGCGGCAAATCATAATCTAATTTTCGGAAAACTACCTCCCACCATTAAGGGGTGGGCTACTATTTGTCAAAGAATTGATATTTACTCGATCGATTTTAGTCGTAACATCGGCCATAAAGTGATTGGAATTTTTCTGTGACCACGTGTCTGTTTTTCCGTTTTCTGATATGAACAACCTCATTTCTTCAATATATCTGCAAGGCTGCGTATCTCTCAGTAAAACAAAGAATGAATTTTGCGTATCTCTCAGTAAAACAAAGAATGAATTTTTGTTTAAGAAAATATTCTTTTATCTGTTATTTTTTATCCCTGGCAACAACAGATTCTCCTACTAGCATATATATATATATATATATATATATATATATATATATATATATACAGAAACATCAATTTGAAACAGAACGTAACTTATGATAATTGTATGCCAAGATTTTTCTGATTTTTTTCGTTTCGTTTTAAAAATTGAATATAATTCAGAAGATTCAACATCACACATTAACATTGTCCTGATGACGGTTTTTTTTTTAATGAAAAACCGAAACGGTAAAATTTGGTAAATAAATCAGCCATGAAAAATTCCATCTAAGGAATACGGAGTACCCCTTTGTTTCCATCGCTTTCAGGTCCACTCTCGCCGGAAGTGCTAGTACCTGATAAGTTCCTATCTATGGGTTAAATAGAGCAAAAATGTGTACATATGCAAAATTGAATTGCTTGAAATAGAACTGCTTTTTACATTTAAACTCTGTACTTATGCTAAGCTGAAGTTTTTAAAATGGAACTGTTTTTTTTACATTGAAACAGTGTACTTATGCTAAACTGAATTGTTTGAAATTGAACTGTTTTGTACATTTAAACTGTGTACTTATGATAAGCTGAATTGTTTGAAATAGAACTGTTTTTTGACATTGAAAATGTGTATTTCTGCTAAATTGAATTGTTTCAAATAAAACTGTTTTAACATTTAACTGTGTGTAAACAAAAAACTATTGTTATACTAAACTAAATTATTTGAAAGAGAACTGTTTTTATGAATAAAAAATTGATTCGGCATTAATAAGTGACAATTACTATAAACTAAACCAAACTAAACCAAACCTATATGTATATATATATATATGGAAGTCCCTATTATATATATATATATATACTGGAAACTTCTGTCGATCTCGACAATTGCGAACCTCACGGTTAAATTAAAATGTATCCCGATGCAGATAATTTGTTTATAGTGAAGAATGTCCATGTAGAATCAGCCCACCACTTTTTTGTATGAATTTAGGTTTTGAATTAAGAGGTTTTCATCCTCCTCGATCATTTGGCAAGGCAGGAGAGCAAGATCTCTGCCGAACTATTTTACCCACCAACTGGGCGGGGAGGAATAAGAGACAACACATATATATATATATATGTGTGTGTGTGTGTGTGTGTGTGTGTGTGTGTGTGTGTGTGTGTGTGTGTGTGTGTGTGTGTGTGTGTGTGTCCCTCTCTGTGCGTTTGCACGTATGTGCATGTTTTTATATGTAATACGATATGCAATGTGGAAGTGAAATCAATGACTTATTCATATTTCTCTATGGAAGGCCATTATACTATTAGCTAATGAAAAAGATAGGTGAACTTTTTTTCGGATACCAATGTAAATGCATTAATCTCAAATATATAAATGAGATTATTAAAAGTATTTAGATAAGAACCTATATATATATATATATATACGTGTGTGTGTGTGTGTGTGTGTGTGTGTGTGTGTGTGTGTGTTGAACATATTTAGTAGATATCTACAACTTGGAGAACAGATGCGGAACACGTACAGAACATATGTAGACCACATGGAAAACAATATTGTTTTATTGTTGCATAGTAGTTCATTCTTGTTTTTGTAGCTTTTTGTCGCAAGAACTCATCTGACGTATTCGGATAAGTTAAGACGATTACGTCTATTAAGGTGAGGATATAAAGTGCAGGAATTGATGCGATAGAGAGAGAGAGAGAGAGAGAGAGAGAGAGAGAGAGAGAAGGGGGAAGATTAAAGAAATTAGAGTGTGAGGGAAAGAAAACTTAGACTTGGAGGAAGACCAGAGAAAGACAAGGAGAGGGGAATATTGAAAGAGAGAAGAAGAAGAAGAAGAAGAAGAAGAAGAAGAAGAAGAAGAAGAAGAAGAAGAAGAAGAAGGAAGAAGAAGAAGAGAGTGGGGGGAGAAGGGTAAAAGAAGATGAGAAAGATTAAGGAAATAGAGAGTAAACTAAAAACAAAATATACAACGAAGAACGTGAGAGGGGAGAATATATATATATATATATATATATATATATATATATATATAATATATATTATATATATCGGTGGCAGAACAATATTTTCCATGGATTAAATATACATATGATATGTATTTATTATATATATATATATATATATATATTATATATATATAGAGAGAGAGAGAAGAGAGAGAGAGACAGACAGACAGACAGACAGAGAGAGAAAAAGACAGAGAAAGAAAGATTGAAGAAATAAGAGATTGAATGAAGAAGAAAGAAGACTGGCAGAGAAGTGAGAGAAAGACTACCAGAGGGCGTAATCACACACACACACACACACACACACACACACACACACACACACACACACACACAGAGGGAGAGAGAGAGAGAGAGAGAGAGAGAGAGAGAGAGAGAGAGAGAGAGAGAGGTTGCATGAGAGGGAAAAGCGGGAACGCGTTTATGTGTGTGTCTGTGTATTTATGTGTGTGTATTTGTTTGTGTGTGAGTGCGTATGTGTGTGTGTGAGAGAGAGAGAGAGAGAGAGAGAAAGATTGAGAGATTGAAAAGTGTGTATATGTATATGTATGTGTGCGTGTGGGTATGTGAGTGTGTGTGTGTGTGTGTGTGTGTGAGAGAGAGAGAGAGAGAAATTGAGAGATTGAAAAGTGTGTATATGTATGTGACTCTGTGTGTGTGTGTGTGTGTGAGAGAGAGAGAGAGAGAAAGAGTGGTAGCATAGAGGGGAAAAGCGGGACTGCGTTTATGTGTGTATGTATGTGTGTGCGTGTTTATGTGTGTGTGTGTGTGTGTGTGTGTGAGTGAGAGAGAGAGAGAGAGAGAGAGAGAGAAAGATGGAGAATTTGAAAAGTGTGTATATGTATCTGTGTGTGTGTGTGTGTGAGAGACAGAGAGACAGAGAGACAGAGACAGAGAGAGAGAAAGATGGAGAAATTGAAAAGTGTGTATATGTGTGTGTGTGTGTGTGTGTGTGAGAGAGAGAGAGAGAGAGAGAGAGTGAGAGAGAGAGAGAGAGTGAGGCGCCATATTGTCGAGGCAGCCAACTGCCGCCTGCTACTTTGAAAATTAGCCTAGCGCAATGTTTCTATCTCCTCTTTCCTCTCAGTTGCACCTAGACATCAACTTATTTTCTTTGTAAACTTTGTAATAAACATTTATTCTTTATGAAAATAGTGTTTGATTAACGTTCAAGGAACAATCATAGCTGCCATTTGGAAAAGAAAGAAAGAAAGAAAGAAAGAAAAAAATGTGGATATACAATATGGAATGTCGTACAAAACACAATTACGAAAACAAAGCTTATAGACATTTGTTAGAATATCTATTCCTTCAAGTCATACGGCTAGGACGGATTTCATTGACTTTCTCACCATCCGTCCTTAGAGTCCATTGCTCCCGAGATCCTGTGTCTTCACAGAGCAAATGAATAAATGTATTTTCCAACCCCTCGACAGGAGCAGGATGTGACACAAAGTTCAATTTTTAAGCTGAGTTCAAATAGTTTTAATTCAAAGTTTTCCTTCTCCTAGACTACTTGCCATACTAAGGTTAGAAATCCAGTCTGCTCTGATATTTACCCATAGCCGGAGAGAGAATAGCTGGATTCACACCTTTTCCAATACTATTAGCACTCTGTGAAATGTAAACAGCCACGTCCAGGTTTGATCTTGGGTCATCGTGTCCATTTACTACTTCTGTAACCATCGCATCTCGAATACCCCTAGAGCTGATGAATATGTCTTTGCTGGACTGCTAACGCTAGTGTGTCCATGCATAGAAGTCCATAAAAGAGCATCGCTTATGCGTCCATTTTTACTTTTTAAATGGCTTGTAAGATGGGAGGTAAGTGGTCGTACGGCTACTGTTCTAATGGTTGCTGCTTTCAGGATTTGTTTAAAGCAGCAAACAGCATATTTTTATCGTTCCTCTCCAGCCTCTTCTCGAAGCGCCTTATAGTAGCCTCTATTCAGAAAATGTTGACAATATTATTCCATCTTGTACCATCATTATCATCATCAAGACATATCCACAGCGCAGATTTCTTTGAATAATGGCCATCGCCCTTGTGTCCACACAGAGCTAATGAATGTTAGGTTTTGTTAGTTGGTAAGTACTGGTGTGTCCTTGTGTTGGAGTCCACAGTAGATCTTTGCTAATGAGTTTATCTTTACAACACCAACAATGGCCAGCATGTCTTGTTCTTTGTTGGATGGCTTGTGAGATAAGGAGTTTATGTCTACATGGCTGCTGATTTCTGGATTGGTTTAAAATAACACGCAGCATCTTTGAGCTGTTTCTATCTTGCGTTTTATCCGAGTGTTTGGTTATTATTCAAGAAATGTAACCATAGAGTAGTACTATATATATATATATATATATATATATATATATATATATATATATACTAGGTGCATACAATAAGTTTCCAGACTTTTTTCGTAGGGCCACTTTTATTGATAGTATACTCATGAAACTCTAGGCATCTTCGAAGTAATCTCCTCCGGCTGCAATGCACTTGTTGTACCGTTACAACAGTTTCTGGAAGGCCCCATGGAAGTCCTCTTGTGTGAGCGTGTCAATGACCTTAGTCACAGCCTCCCAGCTTAGGGAATAACCAAAAGTCACAAGGAGCAAGGTCTCGACTATAGGGAGGATGAGGAACTGTCTTGATGCCCATCTTGGTCAAATAGTCTGTGATAAGGATGGAATTGGGGACAGGTGCATAGTCCTGGTGGAAATGCCACTGACCCGATTTGAAGAGTGCTGGCCTCTTCCCCAAGAATCTCTTCCTGAACTCCCCTAAAACCTCAACATAGTAACCCTTACCCTAACCGCTTGGCCAATCAACTCTGGTGTATTGACTTCCTTACTCCTCCCACACCTCTCATCATCCCTCACAGACTCTCTGCCTTCCTTGAATCTCTTGAGCCACTCAAAAACTGATGCTTGATTCTGGCAAGATGGTCGAAAAGCACTCTGAAGCATTGCATACGTTTCTGTGGCATTTTTCCCAAGTTTAAAACACAACTTTATTACATATCGTTCTTAAATAGTTTCCTCACGTCCACATTGCACTTTTGAAATTCACCAGCTGTGGCAATCAGGCTTTAGTAGGGTGTATTCCAATTGCTGCTGTGGCTGTTCATTTGAACCAGAAATCATAAAAATTGGTCAGTCATCTCATAAGATGTATAGCAATAACATACTGAATTTGGAAGTCTACGACAATTTTAAATACCCATACGAAAAATGTCTGGAAATTTATCGTATGCCCCTCGTAAATATAATTACATTTTTATAAATACGTATTATCTGTCTGTTTGTCTGTCTGTCTCTCTTTCTTACACACAAATTATCGTTCTTACCAATTCTTTGATGAAAAGTTAATTTTCTCAACCAGAAATATAACGATTTTATGATTTCTTGTGGAGTAATATAAATTAAAACAGATATAATTAGATATTAGTTATTACCAAATTCTACAGCTGTGAAATTGTGTAATCAATCATATGAATATGTTGCAATCCAAACTTGAGTATATATATATATATATATATATATATATATGTATATAATCCAGCACTGCGTGATGTGACACAGGGTGTATTTTTTAAGCGAAGTAAAATTGGTTTGAATTCGGAATTTTCCTTCTCCTAGAGTTGTTGCCCAACTTAAGCTAAAGAAGCCAGTCTGTCATAGCCTTTACCCATTGTGGTAGAGGACAAACGGAGTGATACATTTCTCAAGGGCATTAGCACGAAGTAAAACCCAAACACCACTCACACACACACATGCACACACATACGCATATTTATGCATGTATAAATACATTTTTATTTTCGGTTACAGAGATGATGAGACTTTAATTTTGCTTTCAGTGCTGTAGAGTTTGACCATAGATAATACCTAATGATGTCATTTTTCACTGTAAAATGCTCAACTGAATTTGATAAAGATCTTATATCTCTGTTTTAGGAAAAATTAACTCCGGATGAGTAACTTTTTATGGGTAATTATTGTTACCTTTACTGTTTGTACATAGAAAACAATCATATATGAGCGTATATATATATATATATATATAAACAGGCTGTTTGCATTTGACAATTGCATTTTTTGTTCCTCACCCAAAAGAATGAATAGTACTTACATTTATGAGGTAGTCATAGGTAGGTGGAGGATGATATAATACTTATTTCAGGATGATATAATACTTATTTTAGCTTCGGCTGGGCCACCTTCGGGTGGGCGAGCTGTAACATTGACACCCAATGTATAGTACTAGACCTTGCTGTCTAATTAAAGCTATAATCCGGCATCCGTGCCTGGACCAAGATTTGGGTCAAGGAAACAGCTAGGCTCAAGTGGGTCGATGAGCAGCACAGACCAGCAGGGTTCGAGCCTCAGTTTGTGCCCGACCTTCCCTTCACCTAAATCCTCACTATAATCGGCCTTCGAGTCATTGACCTTGTGTCAAGTCCTGTCTGGTGGGAAGCAGCGACAAATATTATACTGATTTCAGGTTTTATCAAGCTGATATTTTGTACTTTAATTTTTGGAAATTAAGTTTTTAACCAAAACTTGTCTTTTCGCGTACACACACACACGCGCATATATATATATATATATATATATATATATATATATATATATATATATATATATTAGGGTGCAACAAATGCCCAACTCTTTTTAAAAGATTATTTTGTCCCCAATCTAGTTTTATTTTATTTGTATGCATAAGCTTTCATGCAAAACATTGTGGAATTTTACTTACATTTAATATAGTCACGTTCTCATTTTATGTTTATTACATTATGCCGCGTATTATTTTTGTCATATTTAGGAGGATATAAGAAACAGTAAATAGAAATATGTAATTGGTTCATTTTATGATTTTTTCCATTGGCTTAATGAGTAGAGTGTTCGCTAATGGTTTGGGAGACCGGGGTTCAATCCCAGGTCGAGTCATACCAAAGACTCAAAAAATGGTATTTGATGGCGCTTTGCTTAGCACTCAGCAATATAAGGTACGAATCAAAGTGGAAAAATCCAGAGAATAGAGCAGCACCCTCCCCTACATCTCGGTGTAGTAGCTATTGGAAAAGGAGCCTTCGGATCACCCTCGATTAAAGGGAGACAACTTTACATTACAATAGAATTACATTACAATAATTATTTTTTCAGAAGAACGTATGTGAAGAGTTGGAATTATTTATATTATCATATCAATAAAATATCAATAAAAAAAATGATATCAATATATAGCTAAATATTAAAACATGATATTATACTTATTTTGACAAAAATTCTATTCTGAAAAAAAATGATTTTTGATGTAAATCAAAATTACTCCATTTTTGGAAATACATATTTATTTCATATAACAAAGAAAATAAAATTTGGAACAGACCACATTTTTAATGTCTGGGCATTTGATGCGCCTTAATATATATATATATATATATATATATATATATATATATATATATATATATATATATTAAATGACTTTTCGATACAATACATTTCAGCTGCTACGCTCACTTTGTCCTCTTGGCGGCGTTATTACTCTATCATCTTTTATGATTTTTGTAGCGAATAATCAAAGGCTCTCACATCAACCATCTAACATACTTGACTAATTTCACGGATTAGTTCAAGATGACATGTGTCTCTCTGTATTATGTTTTTAATTACTTATACAGTGTGTCTCAATATACATGGTTATATAGGATGTCTCAATATACATGGTTTTATAAGGTGTCTAAATAGACATGGTTATATAGGGTGTCTCAATAGACATGGTTATATAGGGTGTCTCAATATACATGGTTTTATAGGGTGTCTCAATAGACATGGTTATTAAGGGTGTCTCAATATACATGGTTATATAGGGTATCTCAATAGACATGGTTATTAAGGGTGTCTCAATATACATGGTTTTATAGGGTGTCTCAATAGACATGGTTATATAGGGTGTCTCAATATACATGGTTATTAAGGGTGTCTCAATATACATGGTTTTATAGGGTGTCTCAATAGACATGGTTATATAGGGTGTCTCAATATACATGGATATATAGGGTGTCTCAATATACATGGGACCCATGTGACTGCTAATGACTCTACTACTCATAATGCTGAGTTCTTTTTCTGCTTCAGATTTGAAAGTAATATACTATAACAACGATTAATCCTTGATCACAATACCTTAGACAAGAGAGGAAAACATTTTGTGTGTGATACTACCCCTGTGGCCAACCCCGACTTAACTTCTTTTAACCAATACAATTCCTGGCCAGTGATTCATCTAATGGGTCCGCCGGAATATTTCACATTTCTTTACGGCTACAAAAGAATACAACCGAGAGAGTGGGAGAAAAAAAAAAGACAACAAACGAACAATATGGACTCATGTCAGCTCCAAGCGCAAGAAAGGGAGTGTTGTGACGACTTTGTACAGCTTTTCGTGGATTTGTAGACTCACATGGGCGTGTGTTTTGCGTGAAACTTCTATAAAAACTAATAGGAATACCAACCCATTTTTAACTGTCTTCCCTCACTGCCTCCTTCTGCTGATCGTCCGTCCTCTGGACCGCTATCTCACGCCGACTGGTCACTTCTGCTGTCCGTTGTCGACTGCCTCTCTCTGGGTTCCTTGGTCAACTCACTCCTGTCTTCTCTCGGAACTTCCTTTCCTCCTCCACTTCCGGTCTCGCGGGAGATCTCGAGTTCAAGCCCTTTGTTTGGGTTTCGCGCCAAAACAGACAAAGAGATCGTCTGCCTGGCGCACCACCCACATAGTGTCACATGTGTCACTTCTTATTTGGAGACAAAATCATTTAAACTATACAAGCAAAATTTCGCAGGAAGTTTAACTTTAACAATTATCTGCAGAAAAGCCAAATTTATCAGGAATGCCGATTTTAATCCACAGGTGCAGTAAACAACCTCAGTTAGAAGGCAGAAAATCCCTGTTCTGGCAAGAAGTTGACAGCAAGATGTCCTAACAATGTTGATGCGGTGAAAGTTTCTGTCGAAAAGAGTCAGTAAAAGTCCCCCTGAAGACGTTCCCAAGAACTCGGTCTTTTACGTGCACTGTAGAATAAAGTCAATTAATTTCTGCCCATGTCATCTGGTTTGACCTTTCTGAAGTGATATGATTGCGTTTTAAGACTCAGAGGAAAGATGACTTGATGCCATCAGAATTACCATACTAATGAGTCACATCTATTTTGAGACACCCTGTACTGGTAAATAGGCATATATCAAGAAGCAGGTACAAGCTCTAAGCGTTTTTGCAAACACTTTTTAATTTATATTAATTTCTATCATCCTTATTCAGTTATCTACGAACTTTTTCTGATTTTTAGGGTCTTGTAATCAGTAGCCTTATTACTATAGGCTTTAGTGATTTCGAAGCTTAAACAGCAAATTTTCTTAGAAAACGTCATCGAATTTGAAGCCCTGATATCTAAGATTTGGCTATGTTACTTGCTTTAATAACATATCAGCTCTTGTTATTTTTTTTTTATTGTCAAATCTTTTTTTCATTCATTTATACTAGTTGTAAAATAAAGGTTTGTTGGGAAATATTTGTTTTTAAAAGAATTGTTAGAGGGCGAGACAAAAGGTTTGAAAAATTTTGCTTCACAGGCGTACGTTTTGTAAATAGTTGTGTTATGTACCGTATTTGACGTCATATAAGGTGAACATACTTTTTGACTAAAATATCTTTTAAAATTCTCTTGCGTCTTATATGCCATTAGTAGATTTAACATTGGTGATACTTGGCTGAAATTAGCTATATTTGTCTTTTTATCGCTATTAATGAAGAATTAAATAAAATTCAATGTCCTTTCCGTTCAAATTTTCATCATAAAAAAATTATGTGAAGGTATGTAAGAATACAAAATAAATGAACAAAAATAAAAACCCAAAATGAAAGCCAATGACTAACACAAGAATAACTAATTAAAAAAAAAAACAGTAAAAAAAACTGCTCATGACAAGCTGGGGGCAACAGCAAAGCAGAAAAAATATATAATTTCCTTTTCCTCGAATTACTTTTAAAAGAATTTTTTATTTACGTAACCCTTCCAACGTAGAAAGGATGTGACACAAGGTCATTTTTAAGCACAGTCCAGCCAATTGTAATGAGGGACTTCTTTTTCCCTTGATTAATTACCGTACCCAGGTTACAGGGCCTGATCTATGTTAACCAAACAGATCCGTTACGGTCAGGATGCAACACAGAGTCAGTTTTAAACTGAGTAAAACTGGTTTGAACTAAGAGTGTACCTTCTCCTAGACTGGTTGCCATACTAAGGTTGAAGCACCTGGTCTTTATTACCTAACTCTTGCGGTACAAGGTCAATTTTTAACTAGTTTGAATTAAGAGTTTTCCTTCTCGGCTGATTACCTAACCAAGTTTAGAAAATCTAGGCTATCCAACTATTTATCCATAGCTGAAATTAGCGATGGATCAATGCATTTACACACGCACACACATATGTAAAAAAGATTTGTAGCTTACATTATTTTTCAATGAGTTGTTGGCGCTCATTTGTTTGCACACAGATGGTTTTAAGCATTGCTATTTAACAAGAATAATTCTATTCAACCTTAATCATTTGTTTGTGGTAAGTTGTAATATTTCGACGATTGCTATTTAACGTTATTAATTGTACTTTTCAAGAATTCCAGTTACGAACAATTTGCATACAGCTAGATGGTGTCAAATAACTATTAATAATCCTTGCCAAGTCGGGTGGGGCTGTAGAATACACCGATTGTTTCTCTGCTGAAGGGTAAAACTCCCTCAACGAAAGTCCTGTGGCCCAGTCGGCTTGGGTTGTAAAATACACCGACTACTTCTCTAAAGAAGGCTTAGCCCCCCCCACTAACCATATTTACCAACCCTTGCACTCTGGCAGGATATGACACTAGGTCAATTTTTAAGCGGAGTTTAACAGGTTTGAATTCAGAGTTTTCCTTCTCTTAAACTAGTTGCCTTACCAAGGCTGAAGAACATAGTCTGCCCTACTATTAACACATAGCTGGAGGGAGAATAATTGGATTCATACCTTTCCAAAGGGTATTAGTGCTATGTGAAATGCAATCAGTCTCATCCAGGATTTGAACTCGTGTTGCCGTGTCCATTTCCTACGACGATAACCATTTCACCACAGGCACCCCACTAACGAATGTTCTGGTATGACTCTAAACAATCTCATGGTGAGGTTCCAGTAATGCTGGAGCTTTGGGGAATGCGGAGTACTACTTCATTGCCATCACTCCCAGGTCCACTGTGGTAGCACCTGATAGGGTCTAATCTATGGGTCAAATACAACTAAATTGCGTACTCATGCGAAACTGAATGGCTTGAAATAGAACTGGTTTGACATTTAACCTACGTAGTTATGCTACACTGAATTAATTGAAACGGAACTGTTTTTGTATGCTAAACTGAATTGTTTGAAATGGAACTGCTTTTTGACCTTGAAAATGTGCTTACGTTAAACTGAATTGTTTGAAATAGAGTTATTTTGTCATTTAATTGTGTGTAAACAAAAACTAAACTTGTACTAAACTGAATTGTTTTAATCAGAACTGTTTGATTAAACTGAATAGCTTGCAATAGAAATATTTTGATAATTAAACTGTGTACTTATGCTAAACTGAATTGTTTGAAATAGAACTGTTTATTTGTATAAAAATGGATTTGGTATTAGATAACCTTCAAATATGCCATAAAACCCAAACAAACAAACGAATAAAATTAGTGAATGATTAAAATGTTCTATTTGACCCATAGATGTGACCCAAGCGGTTACTACCACTCCGAGTCAGAGTAATAGCAATGAATGGGTACTGCGCATTTACCAAAGTTTAAAGACTGGAGCCTTATGCTTAGATGCTGTTTAATGTCATATCCAGGATATTCGTTGTGATGGGTAGGTATTATCTATATGCAGAGGTACTGTAGGTGTACAACTCCAGCTGACTGGGCGGAAGCTTCTTCGTGTATTTAACAGCAGAAATTATTTGATAAATTGTTTTTCTTCAGCTCTGGTTGCAAGAAGTTAACATATCTTCCTTATTTAAATGCATATAAAGCAAAACTGCAACGAACAGTACCATGCTTCTAATAGATATAGTTGTTGATTTATTTTAATGGCATGCAAATCTTTCTCAGGTTATTACGTTTTTACAGGTTATTACATTTTTGTGTTGTAGTTGTTTAACACGGTTATATGATACCAGATACACCCAGAACATGAAGGAAATCCTATTTTGTTTATCACAGAGATCAGATTTTCATCTAATCGATAACCTGTCAATAGTGGGCCACACCTTCTCTATGCGTATGTTGACACAACTTTCAGTTGATGAGATACTGCTGCCGAAGTATATGAAGTGGTATATTGATTACTGACTCTTGCCACTTAAAGGGGAGATTGCTCCTTCCTATGGCAGTGATATTACTACTATATGGATACACCAACTGATCTCTCAGGCAAAACATGGAGAAAAAGCTAGATGGGAACAACAGCAAAAAATGCTACTTGATCTTTTGAAAAAATTCTGGAAGCAAGACCCAACGAAACAGTAGCTTTACGGCCACTTACCTCCCAAGACGGACAAGACATGTAAAACACTGCGAAAAAAGAAAGGGCGAACTCTTAAGAGGCGTTCTCTCATGAACCCTCACACTTTCATCAGCTCACTGCGGACACTGGGTGTAGTTTACATGACCTGCCAGAAGTAATGGACACTACGGACTGATGGTGAGAAAGAGAGAGAGAGAGAGAGAGAGAGAGAGAGCGTCAGGGAACACCGTGCTATCAGCATGATCTGATGATGATGATGATATTATATCAAGTATTTCTGTATGAGGCAAATATTTGATCGATAGATGGGCCCCTGACAGGTACAACCACTTCGAGTTATAGTTGACCTGGGAGTAATGGCAATGACAGTCTACGCGACACTTTTGGAAATTTGTCGAAAAAATTAGATAAATTGTTAATTCTCACCTGGTGATGAATTACTGAAGAGACAAAAAATTTCTACAAATTAATGGATTTTAGAAGAATCTGTTGTCGTTTTTTTGCCAAAGGTATTTTTAGGCAAACTATTTTAATGTTATTTCAGCCTCTTTCATTTTCTTAATTTTATGCAACTCGTATCAACAAATAGATTTGAATTATATTCAATAAATTACAAAAATGTGGAGTCTTTTTAATTGTGTGGCCTACTTTTAATAGAGGCTAGTCTTTATCTAGATTCTTCGCCATTGACAGGATGTGACACAAGTCATTTTTAAGAGCGATAAAATTTGTCTGAGTTCAGAGTTTTGCTTATTCTAGACTCGTTGCCATACCAAGGCCGAAGAACCCCGTCCATATTTACCCAATCCATCTGTCACGGCCAGAATTTGACACAAGGCCAAATTTTAAGCGTACAAATGGTTTGAATTCAGAGTTTTCTTTCTTCAACACTAAAGGATCAAGAAGAATGTGAATTCTTTGGATTTGATTTGAGACAAATCGACTAGTATTGTATAGCAGAGAAAGACAGCGACGTGGGTATATAATCTGCTTCTTTTCTTTTTCTTTTAAAACCCAAAATCAACCGAAGAGAGGGTCGAGTTAGAGAGGATCAAAGAAATGCCCTCACACTCAGGTGCCGACACTACGGATCATCGGTGAACCGATTTCCTCTTCGTTCTCCTTTTCGAGAGGAAATGTCCCTGATTATCTAATATCCGAGACGCCCGCGCAAATTCTCGTGATCAAATCTCCAGTTTGCTACTTGCGCGTTTCACGTGGACACGATTCTTTCTTGCATGCTACCTACGCAATTTTCTCGTGGTCACATCTCCTTCAGCCATCCACCTACGAAGCGCACTCGTGATCATGCTTCCTTCTTACATGCTACCCCCGCAATTTCCGCCGGGGACACCTGCATCCCGTTTACATTAGGTACCAGGTGCATTTCTTGTTATTTATGTTTCCAGTGTCCGACTTCCGCAACGGTAATGACTTGTCAAAAGGAGTTTTCAAGTCAATATCCAACAACAGTTCCAATCATTAGCATTAAATCAATTCACTAAATCATTTATGAGGTGCATACGATAAGTTTCCAGATTTTTTCGTATTGGCTTTTAAAATTGTTGTAGGCTCTTGAGAATTTAGTATGTTATTGAAACATTCAACTTAAAGAGAAAGGAATGGAGAAAAAAAGAGAAAAATGAAAAATAATAAGGTGTACACGGAATATGTATAAATACGTTCTCACACACTTTCAACTTCAAAGAGGAAGAAAGAGAAAAGAAAAAAACGTGCACCGGATATAGATGCATATATACGAATGTATACACATAAACACATAAAGCATATACTTGTTAATACAGAAATAAAGATTAAATGAATATATAAATGAATTTAAATTAAAAAGAATCATACCCCAATGAAAACAAACACATAATTAATTTTTTGAAGAAGGCCACGAAGTCCGAAACAAGTTTTGACTATACTTATTTGAAATAAAACCCAAAGGTGTCACATTCAAATTCATTTGCCGAACTATTCATTTTAATATATATATATATATATATATATAGTGTAGTCAGATGGAAATTCAAACTTGGTTAAGTCGTCATTAGAAACTTATAAATATTACTATACTCCCCGTCTCGTCAGATGACTTATATATATATATATATATATATAATGAAAAAGAAAAAAAATCAAATCTTTGGTGTCATAATAAATTTATTTCAGATGTATGATGGCTCTCTTTTATTTAACATCTGAAGAGGACCATGATAGACCTGAAATAAATTTATAATGACTCCAAAGAATTGAATTTTTAATTCTATAAAATAAAATTAACGCTGGGCGTTGTGTTTTGATTATTCTTAATCCCGAACTAATTACACGTCGATAGCCATTGGCTTTGAGAACCCAAATTGGATACTCCTGTCTTCTGGATCTTTTTCTCAGATTATACATATATATATATATATATATATATATATATATATATATATAAAGATTTCTCTATTAAAAAAACTGATTCCCGTATTTTTCCATTGTCAGAGGGCACACTATACGCATCCGGGTTTGTAACAAATTTCCTGATCGTATATTAGTTTTTGCATTGGAATTTAACAACTTCTAATGTCTTATTACCGCGAAGACTGTATACATATTTTTGCGCGCCATCTTGCATAAAAACAGGAATGCTGGTAATAAACTTATATCATTAAGATGGCTGCCGTTAGTGTTCTTTTACACGATTTCACATTTAAGAGTTGTCAAAACTTTGGCCAAATTAAGTTCAAATACATGCAGTTTATAGAAAGATAATTGAAACAGTATGACTTACACAAAATATTCAAATAGAAACACACACACACACACACATATATATATATTTATATTTATATATATATCGTGAAATGAATTCGTTATAAATACCTGCTTTCTAATATGAGAAAAGTGCTCAAATACAAGCCGGTAGAGCAGGATAAAAACATAAAAAAAGTTTTCTCTTCTGCTCATGTCAGTCTAATGACTATAAGTTTAGTGTATTTGTAAAAAAAAAAGTACAATATTAAGATCAAACATGAGAATATATTTTTCAAAGTTTGTTGACAAATACATGAAACTTGCTGTCATGAAATTGACATGAAGAGGTGAGAAAACACACATATGTGCGCGCACACACACACACACACATATATATATATATATATATATGTATATATATATATATATAAAGGGAATTTGAAATTAAATCCGACTATATGGGGAAAAAGGAAAACTATGAAAAATCTAATTGACATGTTGCATTGCTGGAAGCACATCATCTGAATTTTAATTTGATCTTCAATAATATCTTCCTTTTTCTCATGTTGTCTAATTTTATTCTCAAACTTACTCTTATATGTATATATATATATATGTGTGTGTGTGTGGGTGTATGTGTATATATATATATATATATATATATATATACATATTTTAATTTCTTATATATATATATATATATATATGTGTGTGTGTGTGTGTGAAAAAATTCTCTATCCCATTTCGACAGAGTTTAAAATGATAATAATTTAATAATGATAATTTTATAAAATAATAATTTTGATAATTTCTTTAAAAAATAATAATCATCATAATTCTGGGATTTCCTGTTCATTTTATAAAATGATATTAATCTTAAAAATAATGATTTTCCAGGATAATATTTTTTAGTATCAGTAACACTTTTTTGATAGGTATTGTGAGGAAAGCATTTAAACATAAAGAAGTTATTCCGATCCCTGCCTTAGTTTTTAATGTCATATCAACGTTCATGGATTATTTGATGCATAAGCCATCCTTAGAGAAGAACAGTAGTGGTACTATTTATCCTGTAGATATTAGGGAGTTTAGTACGAAAGGGTATTAGTACGAAAGTTAATACAACAGCGAGACTGGAGCATAAACTCGCCTACTTCGACATCAAAGTCGGGCACTTTAACCCATTCCACGAGACTCCCTCTATCTTTGACGGTACATATATTTGGTGTATAGGGATATTAGTCTCACCTTAGAAGTTGGTAACAGGTTGAATATTTCGTCATAAAACAACGATTACAATATTTTTTTTCAGGAATTTCTTAATAATTTGGTTGCCCAGTTGACTAGGGCTGTAGAATACACCGACTGCTTTTCTGCAAAGGGGTAAGACCCCACCAACAAGTGTCCCGGGTATGACACTAAACAATCTGATGGTGAGGTTCCAGTAATGCTGGGACTTTGGGGAATACGGAGCACTTTTTCATTGCCATTGCTCCCAGGTCCACTCTGGCCCGGAGTGGTAGCATCTGATAAGGGTCCTATCTATAGGTTAAATAGAACTAATGGCATACTTCTAGTAAATTGAAACAGTACTTACATTTAAACTGCGTGCTTATACTAAACAGAATTATTTGAAATAGAACTGTTTTTTGACAATGAAACTGTATTTACACTAAACTGAATTGTTTCATATAGAACTGTTTTGACATTTAACTGTGTTTAAACAAAATCTGTACTTATACTAAACTGAATTAGCTGAATTAGAACTGCTTGACTAAACTGAATAGCTTGAAATAGAAAAGTTTTTCACAATTAAACTGTGTACTCATGCTAAACTGAATTGTTTGAAATAGAACAGATTATTCACATAAAAATGGATTTGGCGTAAAATAACCTACAAAGTTTGATATGCTATAAAACCCAACCAACCAACCCCCCAAAAAACAACTTAATATTTTGGTGCCAATAAATCATTGCTAATCTGAAAATAAGATTATTTGAAATCATGTTTCATATGGAAGAAGCTCCCATCCTAAATTCAATATCTTTTTTGTGCTCCACCGAATTTGAACCGAACTGGGAGTTCCTTTTGGAAACTTTATAATCTTGTGGCAAACGAATCAAGAGGTCATAATGTAAGTATTAGTATACCAATTTAATTCACTCGAGCGCATGCACAGGTGCGCCTGTATTTGTGCATCAAGTTTGTGTGGGGACACAGGTGTGTGCGCTGCATATCATAGTGAAAGCTCTAAAAATAACCTTCATAAAACAACAAACAAACAAAATAAACCCTATCATACAACTCTCTACTGTATCACCCACAAATATAAATTCACCGAAGACTTTTTTTATCGAAATTTAATTTTCTTTTTCGGTAAAGATAACGGCATTTTAATTTTTCCTGCGCAACCTTTTACTATCAAAACAGATATCATTAGGCATTATTTATGAGGCAAACTCCAAAACACTGAAATTATTACCGGAAATGAAATTGCCTATATATAGAATTAGTGAACTTGTTTTTTACAACATATTCATAGTTTCAGTTACAGAATTTCGGTGTCATAAAGTTTGGTAATAAATAATAACTAATAATATCCGTTTTGATAGTATTATATTCGAGTAGAAATAATAAAAGTCTTGTATGTTTGGTTTACCAGAAAATTAACTTTTTAACCAAAATTGTTGGTGATGTATTTATCTATGAAATACTGTATTCTCATGCATGCTGCACGATTGATAGATAGATAGTTATAGGTTTGTATATATATATATATATATATATATATATATATAAATTTGAAAACATACAAAAACGAAAAAAAAAAGAACAAGGTCTTCAGAGGTGCTTTTATTTATTGAATTAATTCCTCACGTTAAAAATTTCGGCTTTTTATCTTCATCAGAGCGTTTTTAAATGTAATGAAAAAGATGAGTGTTTTAAACATTCTATTTCTGTTAATGGCGTTCAGTCTCAGATTTGTGTTCTGTAATCAGTGATCGGAAGAGAAAAGAATTCCATATTACATCTATCTATCTATCTATCTGCCTGTATGTGTGAGTGTATGAGTGTTAATATTTAAAACATTTAGTTCATATTCACCTATTATAAACATTCCATAACACATCAATCCTTTTTTATCAATGTCAGCCTGCTTCTTTCTTTCTCAGTCTGTTTGATCAAACTATCTGTCTATCAGAATTCATGGAAAATTAACTAATTGGAAAATTAACTAATTTCCATACTAAAAAAAAGGGTTAATTTCACTGCAATAATAAACTTGAGAAGATGTAAATTTTGCATCTTTTTTGGCGTTTATAGACCAATCAATGCTTGTGAGCTCTTCTTAAAATTTTGAGGTTGTGCCGACAACAGTATTTGACTTGCCATGCAAAATTTGAACGATCAGAACGCATAATAATTTTGGATATCTTTTCCTAACTAGAATGTTAAAAATATATTCTTAACTATTCAACATCATTGGTAAATCGATAACTTTTTAAATCTAATTTCGAGTATACGTCTTATGAATAAGCGATGAAATCGATAAAATCTTCAGTAGGTTTATGGATTTATTCTGTAACCTACTCACAACAGTCAACTTAATGTTATTTTTAGGGAAAATCTAACATTCTCTACCTTGAAGCATAAATTTAATTTCAATGTCGCTTAATTATTTTAGATTGAACGAAAATATTTTTGTTTACATAGATATATGTATTTCTATTACAACCTTTGTACTGCTGATGAAAATTCTAGCTACACCCACTTACATATTAGCGCATGAATACTCTTTCTCTCCAACATCGTGACATGCACACACAAAGATCTTTTACACATTGCGTATAAAATTAAATCTAGGAATTTTTCAAATTAAAGCTGAGATTAGTTTCTAATATATGGTTGACCAAACCGTTGTTCGTGTTTCCTGTTTTTGAAATTTTCAATAAGCACTTAAATTGGTTTATAGAGACTACGAGCCGATCCATTCATATTCATGAGATGTTATGGTGGAAGAGCTCCAATTTCAGATGTAATTAGTGGTAAAGGAATTTCAGATTTTTAAATCTTAGAAAGACTCTATAGGAGTTTGCGAAATTCTATGTCTAGATTGTTATAAAAAAAAAAATTCGAACTCTAATTACATCGCACGAATTCGAAACAGAACGCTACCAACGGAAATTGTATGTTCAAAACATTCACATCATTTACATTTAATTTAAAAACTCATAGGCGTTGATGAAGGTCTAAAAACCGAAACGTTTAACTTTTCGTTGTTTTCGTTATGTACATTATTATCATTTACAGTTTTTTCCTATATATATATATATATATATGTGTGTGTGTGTGTGTGTGTTTGTGTGTGTGTGTGTGTGTGTGAAAGTAAATAGGGATCTGAATGCTACAGTGTGAAGAAAGTAGAAAAAACAGAATAATACAAATTAGATGAATTTATTTTGATGTAGAACCAACGTTAAACGTTTCTGTTTTAATAATCTTCATCAGGACATTGATATCAAGAGAATTGTTCACGTAGCGATGGATGCTTGTCAAATTAAATGTATACAACGAAAAGATATTCAAACAAAAACGTTTAATGTTGGTTTTATATCACAATAAATTCATCTAATTTGGATTATTCAGTTTTTCTATTTTCTTCATACTATCAGACTCAGATCCATATTTACTTTCATACTGTCTTTTTGGAAAAACAAATGTTATGAAATAGCCGAGGAATTTCGGTTCATTCCTTTGAGTTTAGTTAGGCTGAGAACCTTTCGGCTCAGCACATGAGTTGGTTGGGTGTAAGATTGAAGCAGGTGTTAACGCGGGTGCGCGCGAGCGGATGGAGGTGTCACTCAGATGTCATAACAGTCCGAGACGATACTGGGTGACAAGGTGCGGGTGACGTCACGCACCGGAAGCACGCAGAAGTTTGTGTGAGAATTTGAAGAAAATAAGAGTCGGATTTTAGACGCCAAACGAGAAGGATCGATTTTGGAGCTCGCAGGCGCGAGGCGAGTTTGCGGCCTATGGGGGGCCGCTCGAGTTGGGGGCCAAATGAATAAGACAGCATAGAAGATTGTGTCTCTCCTCCTTACGTCGAAACCTTTAACTCAAAGTTAATAAAAAGGTTTCGTACCTGAACAAGAAGTCGTTACGTGTTTTCGAATTCCGAGATTCCTATGTTCTTTATATGTTCTATAGTAATGAACATTACATGTCTATTTTGCACATGGCCATATTCGTGTATATGGCTACGCAACACAAATACCAAATACATTCTTACACGGCATCTAACATGGAGGTCTTCAAGACGATCTGTATATATGATAAGTAACCTATATCTGCCTATTTCTTTAATCATACATACGATATAAATACCATGGTTGGTTAGTTATGATTTATTGCATATTAACCCTTATAGGTTATCTAATCCCAAATCCCTTATATATATATATATATATATATAATTAAAAAACGTGTTTATTTTCTTTACATTCTGTATTTATGAAGGTCATCAAAACCGAAACGTTTAACGTTGGCTTTACATCAAAATAAATTCATCTAATTTGGATTACTCTCTTTTTCTGCTATCTTTATATTATCGGATTCAGATCCATATTTACTTTCATTCTGCCCTTTTGGAAAAACAAATACCAAATACATTCTTACACGGCATCTAACATGGAGGTCTTCAAGACGATCTGTATATATGATAAGTAACCTATATCTGCCTATTTCTTTAAAAAACAGGAGGATGTTTCTTGTCTCTTAAAAAATCCAACATTTTCAAATATCATTCCACATGCCAAACACGTACCAAATACTTTTAAACCAGGGACGCTATATGCACGTTTGTATCTTTTCCCTGTATACATTTTCTTTGCTCCTGTTATTTCGACATGCATTCATCACAGTGTGAACAATTTTCATGATATCAAAGTCCTGATGAAAGTTATTAAAACTGAAACGTTTAACGTTGGCTTAACATCACGATAAATTCATCTACTCTGGATTATTTTTTCTACTTTCTTCATATATATATATATATAAGTAAAGTTAGCGACCATAGTCGAGGGTGACCCGAAGGCTCCCTTTTCGATAGCTACTACACCAATGTGTAGGGGAGGGCGCTACTCCATTCCCAGGATTGCTCCACTTTACCCTTGAACCGTACCTTATAATGCTGAGTGTTAAGCAAGGTGGTATCAAGTTCCATTTTTAAAGTCTTTGGTATGACTCGACCTGGGATATATATATATATATATATATATATATATATATATATAATATTATATATATATATATATATATATATAATAAAAACAAAAACGGGTCACATTAGGATTATAAATTTATTTCCATCCTGTTATGAGAAATAATATGAATCAATAACACCAAAAAACAAACAAACAAAAAAACCCCCCAGAAGTTCCTCAGATCTAATGGATAAAATCATTAAAGTCAGAACAGACACAGGAGGAAAAGGTGATAGGTGTTAGAAGAGGGGTGAGAGGTTCCTCCCCATTTACCCGCTTCCGGTTTTTCCTTTTTCTTTTTTATTGCTCTGTGACGTCAGGTACATTGAGCACTTTATCAGGACAAATTAAATGTTCAGAGTTGAATGATTTTTTTGTGCTGACGAAATTATTCCTGACTCCGGTTTAACTGGACTGAATTATACATACATACACACACACACACATATATATATATATATATATATATATTGTCATCCTCATACGGACTGTTT
>OY757911.1:6648495-6690995 GCA_963585895.1 Sepioteuthis lessoniana
ACGGCCCAGATGCTCTTCTTCTTTCAAAGTAGTAATGTACATACAAAAGTTACATCACTTTTGTAATAGATCCTCCCCTGATGATGGCCCAAAGTCGGGCAGAAAATACTTGGGATATAAACAATTACGGAAAATACATCAATCAATTTCCGCCGAATACTATAAAATTAATACAGGAATATGAAAGGATCAACAAGAAAATATGTAGACAGAAAATGTCTATTATGTTCAACGAACTTTGTATCAATGAAGAAATGCTGCCAAAATACACACACACATACACACACACATATATATATAGAGAGAGAGAGAAAGAGAGAGGTATACTCCCCTACCCCCGTGGGGTTGAGTTCTCTGGCGAAGAAGTAATCGTGTTGCCAATGGCATCTATTGCAAGCCTCTTCGTAGTTGAATTGAGGTCTCGGCTACCGTTGAACAGATGTATGTAAACAATAGTAATTGTGATTCATAACCGTTTAAAATTTACTTCGCAGCTAATATCTCCTTTAGTTTGACGTTGAGTCAACCGGGTTTCGATCCCAGCTACGGGAAGATACTGTCTAGCCACACTGAAGAATTCTGATAGAACGAAACAGATCTGTCTGTGGATGACTATATATATATATATATATATATATATATATTCGTCATCAACAACACTATCATCATTCTCATCATAAAATCGTGCTGAGAGCATGAAGTTCCCTGCCCCTCTCTTGCAATTCATCCCTGTCATCTATCGTTCTTGGCAGGTTTTCTAGGCAGCTGCCTGGGTTCGCACAAAACTGTTGTAAATTGGGGTACCTAATTACGTTTTGCATATATGATGTATTAACCCAACCCCTTCTTCATGAGCAGAATGTGAAAATTTCAAAGTTACAACTGGTTAGAAATCAGTCTCCTTCTATTATACCGATTGCCATACAATGTTTAAAGAGTCTAGTCTGCCCAAGTATTTATCCATAGCTATGGGAAAAATATTTGGACCTATGCCTTTCACCAAAGATAGTAGCGCTATGAAAAATGCAAATAGGACTTGAACTTGCGTTACCGAGTCTCTCTCCAACCACGATGAGCATTACACCACGGGCACCTGCATATCTATCTATCTATCTATCATAAATAGTAATTGGTGACCGTAGTCGAGGGCGACCAGAAGGCTCCCTTTTCAATAGCTACTACACCGAGAAGTAGGGAAGGCCGCTCCTCCTTCCCTGGATTGTTCCACTTTACCCTTGATACGTACCTTATATTGCTGAGTGATAAGCAAGGAGGCATCAAGTACCATTTTTAAAGTCTTTGGCATGACGCGACCTACGATTGAACCCAAGTTTCCCGGACCATTGGCGAACACTCTACCCACTAGATCAGTGACTCTACCAGTTTTTTTATTAAAATCCTGTTCCTTTTAAACCAAGGGCACCAGAATTTTATCAAATATTGTTTGGTATTATCTATGGCAAAACACTACAGAATTGAAACTTAGCCGATACGAAAAAATCAAGTTTAGTTCAAACAGAATTTTCCCCAACAGTGTGCATATCTTTGGATCTCAAAATATTCTTATCTTTGTTCCAAAGTTTTAATGCTGTAGAAATCGGTCGCAAATAATACCTAATGATATCCGTTTTCAGTCTATAGAAGTCGACTTTAAATAATAAAACAATGTTTTCTTCCAAAAATAACTTTGGTTTATTTGTTTGAGAAAAAATGAACTCTTTATAAAAGAATTGGCGATACTATATATATATATATATAGATATGAAGAGTAAATAAAGGATTGTAATCCGAAAATATATAGAAAAACTGATAACAACGATAAATAAATAAATCATTCCTTCCTCTTGGATCGTTGTTATCAGTTTTTCTACATATATATATATATATATATATATCTGTATATACGTGTTTGTATATGTGTCGTGTGTGTGTGTGTCCTCTAGATGCTCTACACTCCCGTGTACACGCCAGTAACATTGAGAGATGCATTTGTGCACGTATACCTTTGTTTGTTAATCAATCATGAATAATCAGAAAACTAAAGTGGGAATTCACCTGTCTCGTTGGTTTGCTTGGCTCACGCTAGAGGGCGTTAATAAATAAGTGTGGGTGCTATGACGGAATCACCAGTCTGTACTTAAAGCAAATGTCAAGTAGATTTTATTTGCGGTGAAAAAAAAAACATAGGCGTGTAACTCTCGGCCAAGGAAAAGCCTTCGGCCATTTTAGACAGGTGTTCTGTGGTAACAATAATTTCCTCAAACGACAACAGGATGTAAATCTCTGCTTAAAGAGTTGGTAGGTTAATGCGTGTTTGGCAAAATCAACACATAGTCCAGTGGTTAGAGATTGGGGCCGAGTATTACTTTCTGCGGTTAGGTCGATGATACTCCTTGCGATGTGTTAACTAGGTTAAAATAAGTGGGATGGGGCTTTAACGTGATGATTATTATGATAGGAAATGGAATTGACGATCCGATTTCAAATACTGAATGCGGCTGTTATAAGTTAGCACTAATGGACGTGCGATTGTCATGAAGCCATTGTCACCTCAGCCTCCAATTATGGGTAAATAGGCTGGATCATTTCGACTTTGTAGATAGGATGGATCATTTCAAATTTGTAGATAGGCTGGATCATTTCAAATTTGTAGATTTGATGGATCATTTAGATCCAGCGTATCTACAAATTTGAAATGATCCAACCTATCTACAAACGATCCATCTGATTTACAAAGTAATTTAGACTTTGTAAATCGTATGGATCATTTCGACTTTGAAGATAGGCTGGATCATTTAGATTTTGTAAATCGTATGGATCATTTTGATTTTGTAGATAGGCTGGATCATTTAGAATATGTATATAGGCTGGATCATTTCAACTTTGTAGATAGGCTGGATCATTTAGATTTTGTAAATTGTATGGATCATTTTGACTTTGTAGATAGGATGGATCATTTAGGCTTTGTAGATAGGCAGGATCATTTAGATTTTGTAAATTGTATGGATCATTTTGACTTTGTAGATAGGCTGGATCATTTAGATTTTGTAAATAGGATGGATCATTTAAACTTAGCAACCAGTCTATAAGACGGAAAACTATGAATTTCGACCAACTTTATTCCACTTAAAAACAGACAAGGTAACACATGCTGCTCATAGAGATTGAAAAATACATTATCAGACTTTAGGAGAGCATAGAAGGCTTCATCCTTTTCCAAGGATAATAATATGAAGGGAAAAACCAAAGAGCATCGACCAAGATTTTGATTCAGCAAGTCAAAACCATTTCCATACGACGATAAAGATCACGTCATGAAGTTTTTAAACAACAATGAGAAACTCAGTGGACGCTTAAACTCTCAACAGTCGCAATGCGGGCATAAAAATCTTCAAATAAAACGTCCCCTAAGAATCACGCAGTTAAAATATTAGATTTAGGCTGGTTTATTCAACCCCGTCAATCATATTGACTAGACCTTGCTCCAAGTGGTTTCCATCTTTTTTTCATTCACGACAAAATGCTCTGAACGACAAAAAAGAAAAGAAGATCAGGTGAACATTTTTGTGTAAAACTTCTTAAGCTCAAAACCAACTGAATTTTACTTGTGAGGAATAAACATATTGAATGATAAATGACAACAGGTGATTCAAAATAATGGGGAATATATACGAGGTGCATACGATAAGTTTCCAGACTTTTTTCGTATGGGCACTTTTATTGATAGTACACACATAGTCACCTTCGAAGTAATCTCCTCCAGCTGCAATGCACTAGTTGTACCGTTCCAACAACTTCTGGAAGGCCCCATGGAAGTCCTCTTGTGTGAGCGTGTCAATGACCCTTGTCACTGCCTCTTTCATCTCCTTAATTTTCTCATAAAAACAGCCTCTGAGTTTAGGGAATAACCAAAAGTCACAGGGAGCAAGGTCTGGAAATAGGGAGGGTGAGGAACTGTCTTGATACCCATCTTAGTCAAATAGTCTGTGACAAGGATGGAGTTGTGGACTAGTGCATTGTCCTGGTGGAAATACCACTGACCCGATTTGAAGAGTGTTGGCCTCTTCCCTAGGAATCTCTTTCTGAACTCCCTTAAAACCCCAACATAGTAACCCTAATCCTAACCCTTTGGCCAATCAACTGAGGGGTATTGACTTCCTTACTCCTCCCATACCTCTCACCATCCCTCACGGACTCTCTACCTTCCTTGAATCTTTTATCCCACGCAAAAACTGATGCTCGATTCATGCAAGATGGTCGAAAATACGTTTTTGTGGCATTTTTTCCGAGTTGAAAACAGAATTTTATTGCCTATCGTTCTTTTAAAGTGTCCTCACGTCCAGATTGCATTTTTGAAATTCACCAGCTGTAGGTTTAGTAAGGTGTATTCCAATTGCTGCTGTAGGTATTCATTTGAACCTGAAATCATAAAAATTTGTCTGTCATCTCGTAAGATGTATAGCAATAACAGTGAATTTTCAAGTGTCTGCGACAATTTCAAATGCCTGTACAAAAAAGTCTGAAAACTTATTGAAGGCACCACGTATATATATATATATATATATAGTTTTCTCACCATCTCATATCAGTTTCATACCTATAAGTTTCATGTATTTGAAAAAATATAATCTTTTGATGAACATATGAGTAAATTGGACGAAGAAGGACTAATTACACAGCATTCTGCAAAAATATTCATACATAGGTATATATATATATATATATATGTATAAATATTTTGTGAGGATTCCCCACGGGGGTTGAGCACTCATGCGGAGAGAATTACGGCTGACACGCGCAAAATGCAAAGCTCTTCGAATTAATTGAGCACTCTGGTATCCGTTAAGGCAAAAATTTAAACAAACGAAAGCGACGACATAATACTTTATAATTCCCAAGCTGACGTGGTTTGTTTGTTGACTGAGTGGTATGATATTAAATCTAACGTAAAGTTGGGTGGTTTCGATCCCAGCTTCAAGTATCCTACGTGTCTAGCCGTACTAAAGGTTTGTGATACGACAAAACAGTCTGTCTGTGGATGACTGTATATATATATATGAAAAAAATACAGACAAATAGATTTGGTTCATCCACATTTCCATTTATTTTTTCACATCTTGGATTTTTTCTAATCTACTATTTTCTCTCCCTCTCTCTCTCTCTCTCTATATATATATATATATATGTATATATATATATTATTTCAAATTTTCTTTGTTTTGTTTGAATAGCATATCAACCTCCGTGGGTTATTTAATGCCAAATCCATCCTTGTAGAAGAACAACAGTGGTACTATTTAACCCATAGCTAAAAAATAAATCAGTATTTGGTTTCAGATATTTGATTGGTTTAGTTTGGTTTTATGGCATATCAACCATTATAGGTTATTTAATGCCAAATCTATTTTTATACACATAAACAGTTCTATTTCAAACAATTCAGTTTAACATAAGTTTCACTGTTTAAAGGTCAAAACATTTCTATTTCAAGCAATTCAGTCTAGCATAAGAACGCGGTTTAAATGTCAAAAATAGTTCTATTTCAAACCATTTAGTTTAGCATAAGTGCACTGTTTAATTCTATTTAACCCATAGATAGGACCCTTCTCAAGTGCTACCACTCCGGGCCAGATTGGACCTGGGAGCGATGGCAATGAATAGGTACCCCGCATTCCCTTAACCTCTAGCATTGTTAGAGGCTCACCCTCAGAATGTTTAATGTCATATGCAGGGCACTCGTTGGGAAGGAGTCCATCTACAGAAATGCAGTCAGTGTATTCTGCAATCCCAGCCGATTGGGCCACGGAACATTTGAATATATATACATACATACATATATATATATATATATATATATATATATATATTGATCGTGAACTCTTTAATAATTAAATAACACCGATCGTGTCATTCATGCATCTTCACCGTAGGCTTTTCCTGCAGCTGCCTGTCATTATCGATTCAATAACAAAATAGGCTAACGACGTTCAATAATATTTCACCACCAGGTGTCGCCTATCTGGGATTCCCTGTAATGGAGAAAATTGTGGTTCCCCAATCCTTTTTATTATATATATCACAAACAAATCACGAGAAACATAGATATTTAAAACAAATAAACAACCGCCCAAATGAAACAACAACAAAAAATAACAGCAAAAACAAACAAAAAGCATAAGTTACATGAAAATTTAATTTAAAAGAGATAGATATGATTGTTGATTGTTTGTTTGTTTGGTTGGTTAGTTTGACGGCATGTCAATCCTTGTTGGGTTATTTTGTGCCAAAGTCAGTTACACAGTTATTTCTTCCAACTATATACTGTAAATATGTGATCTCTCAATCATCTTAAGCATTTATACTCCTCATCATTGGCAATATAACGTCACTGAAGGAAAGATTTCATCTTAGAGTACCGCCTTGAGCTACCGAAACTGTGTTATCACCCTGGTTGGCGGCTGATGAGGCTAGGGCATCGCACGTGCTTTCACATGTTGTATGATGAAAATTATAGAATACACATTTTTTAGCCTTAAAATAATCGACTCCAAAAACACAGATGAGAACATTCTAGAAATTTCGGATCAAAATCGCATTAACATTGGAGTTACACCTTTATATTTTTCAACCAATCAACTAAAAACAGAGAATAAGAACATTCTAGAAAACTCGGCTCAGAAACTAATTAACAGAAAAATATGTATAACTCCAAAATGAATAAGTAATTATTCGGATCCGATTGGTCAAGAAATGTCTGCGTGCTTGAATTTTAGGACCCGCAATAAAACCTAACAAAATCCTATTTTTGATTCACTTTAATGCCTCCCAAAAGTAAAAATAACGTAGAATTTAATTTACTCGGGCATTCCACTACTAGAAGCAAGGACGGACAGCATAAGGCATCGAACACAGGACTTAAGAAAACAAAAGGACCATACTTACGGTCCCTCACGTATATACACATACGTATACACATGTATTTAAGAAAAGTCAATTTTTTATCCTCTTTACTTCGGCCAACTATGGACAGATTGATTCAGTAGACTTTCCTAACACGTACACACGCACACTAGGGCGAACAAATCATATTTTTATTCAATTGGCCATAGCTGTATTTTCTACATAAACACACGCGTGCATAAAATGAACATTGTATAGTTAATCATTTTTATACAATTTGTTATGGTTATTAGATTGCTTGTTTCTTAATGTTCGTTATTATCACATTCCATTTGTTTACGTGCTTATAAAATGTGTTATATACGTGGAAACTAAACCTGAAAATAACTCCCGTAAACAACAAAAGGTACCCTCAGTACCCCACTATCTTTTCATCACTTGTCGAGCTAATGTGTAAAATAGTAAAGCAAACTAGATCCCCTCACAAGGATTGGTAACCAGTCTAGAACAAGGGGAAATTTTAATTAAAGACCAGAACTAGGAGGATCTAAAGAAATCAAAGGTTGTCCTCAACACCTTACTGCCAAAAAGATACGAATGCCAAACATGATTACCCAGTCGGCTGGGGCTGAAGAATTCATCGACCGCTTCTCTGCAAAGAGGTACTATTTACCAACCCCTCCGCTCGGGCAGGATATGACACAAGGTCAATTTTTAAGCGGAGTTTAACAGGTTTTAATTCAGAGTTTTCCTTCTCCTAGACTAGTTGCCTCACCAAGGCTGAAGAACCTCGTCTGCCCTACTATGGAGAATATTTGGATTCATACCTTTCCCAAGGGTATTAGTGCTAAGTGAAATGCAATCAGTCAGGTCAAGGATTTGAACTCGTGTCGCCGCGTCCATATCTTGCGACGATAACCATTACACCACGGGCACCTCCAGACCAGGTATCAAGTCACAGCGGGCTGACTTGTAGAAAGTGAAAATAAAAGAAAGAATCATGTAATTTGTAGCTTGCCGTATCGCAAGAGACTAGTTGCCTAACCAAGGCTGAAGAACCTAGTCTGTCCTACTATTTACCCATAGTTGGAGGGAGAATAATTGGATTCATACCTTTCCCAAGGGTATTAGTGCTATGTGAAATGCAATCAGTCTCGTCCAGGATTTGAACTCGTATCGCCGTGTTCATTTCCTACGGCGATAACGACTACACCACAGGCACCTCTCTGCAAAGAGGTAACACTCCCCCAACGAGTATTCTGGATATGACACAAAACAATCTGATGATGAGGGTCCAATAATGCTAGAGCTTTAGGGAATGCGGAGTTCCCTTTCATTTCCATTGAAAAAATCATTTCAGCTAACTTGATTATGTAGTAGAGCTGACATCTATGCAATGTAGCCGCCTTCAGGCTCAATCACCGCCTCGATACGGATCCGGAATTGGGAGCATGCCTTTTCCACAAGCGCCGGCGGGAGCTCGGCGAATACTCAGCGGATGACGATCAGGCTGGCTTTGGTGTTGTGGAAGGTTATGTTGGTGATGTTCTCGACGTATGACCAAACGAAGTAGTCCAGTGGGTTCAGGTCCGGGGAGGACGGGGGCCAGTGAGAGACGGGTACAAAGTCATAGCACTCCTTCTGAAGCCAAGCCTGGGTCTCTTTGAACTTGTGGGTCGGCGCAGAATCCTGCTGCCACATCCAGGGTCTGCCACCGGCCATCTGATTGCACCAGGGGATCACCACACTCTTCAGCACATCCAGGTACACTTTGCTGTTAACTTCGAAGATGTGAGGTGGCATGATGTGGCCCTCACTTGAAACCGCACCAAAGTCCATAACCGTAGCCGGAAACTATGTTTTCATTACCCTGGGCACGTTAAACCGTCCGGATTTGCATTTTGAGGGCACTGGCAATGGTCCTGTTGTCATAACTTGGATCGGTAGGGAGCATGAATTGTACAGCGGTGCATCTCCGATCTCGCTTGTTGAACATTTTGTCACTTTCAGACATGATAGAAGGCTCCTATCGCTCTTGGGATTTGTACACAACTGGCCAACTAGTAGATGGTCTGCCACAAAAAAAGAAAACCGGTGTTCATTAAACGGAAATGGAATCATATCGTCTTTTCTAGGGCGACAATTTTATCGTTCCGCCCTGTATTAAACATTTGTTTACACACAGTTTAATGTTTTCAAGTATTGCTATGTATATCTAACAATTTAATTAAACATCAGTCATTTGTTTACTTTTGTTAAATGATCAAACAGTTCTATTTGAAACAATTCAGTTTAGCATTGGTACACAGTTTAAATGTCAAACAGTTGTATTTGACCCATAGATAGGACTCTATCAAGCCGGAGTGGACCTGGGAGCAATGGCAGTGAAGGGGTACTCCGCATTCCTCAAAGCTCCAGCATTACTGAAGCGTCATCATCAGATTGTTTAGTGACATATCCAGGACACTTTTAGGAGGTGTAATGGTTATCGTCGTAGGAAATAGACACGGTGACACGGTGACACGAGTTCAAATCCTGGACGAGACTGATTGCATTTCATATAGCACTAATACCCTTGGTAAAGGTATGAATCCAATTATTCTCCCTCCAGCTTTGGGTAAATAGTAGGTCAGACTGATTTCTTCAGCCTTGGTGTGGCAACTAGTCTAGAAGGAAAACTTTGAATTAAAACCTGTTAAACTCTGCTTAAAAAGTGACCTTGTGTCACATCCTGCCCGAGCGGAGGGGTTGGTAAATATGCATATCCAGGACACACGTTGGGTGGATGGAAGGTCTCACCCCTCTGCAGAGAAGCAGTCAGTGTATTCTACAGCCCCAGCTGACTGGGAAATTTTTGCTTGTTGTTTTCCAGTTAACCTTGAAAGGTAATAAAGTCTTTCTTTGCAACATTTTTGAAATTTTTCATCACCCTGAGGAGTTCACTTTCTCCTTCTTTTCTTGACACATAGAATCTGTTTATTTTCATAAGGTGATGGTCCTTGCGCATCGTCGTCAATTTCCTTGTTATAAGGTTGGTGAGTTATCCAGAGTATCTTACTATGGAAACTATTCAGGCTTTACAATTTTACTCTTTTGAGATTTTTTCACACCATCGTTAGCTGATGGCTTCTCACTGGGGTTTGAGTGACAGCAAACTCCTCAAGTCTCAAGGACTCTCCTCAGTATTCTAGCCGATCTTAATAATGCTGTAGTCTGAATGGTTTCTACTAGTCCCCTTATTTCCAAGTCTTCCAGTTCCAGTATCAATTCTGTACGATATGTTCCAAATGCACCAATTACAATTGGCAGCATCGTCACCTTCACGTTCCATTTTATTCAGTTCTCTAGAAAGATCTTAGTATTTATCTCTTTTATTTTCACTCTGTGATCAGCGTGGCCAGCAAGATCCACTGTTCGGCTGGTTTGCTTTTTTTTTTCTATTTTTGTTGACTATCACAAAGACTGGTCGTCTGGCCAAGATTAACTGATCTGTTTTTATCTCAAAATCCCAGAGAAGTTTGTGCGTCTCATTATTACGGACGATTCGTTTTGAATTTATTATTTTTATTTATTTATTTATTTATTTACATTCTGGCCTGTCAGTTTTAATTTGATTAAAAATGAAGATTAAAGAATCGCATGCATTGTTTTATTTTATATATATATATATATAATAAAACAATGAATTGAGTGTTTACATATATGTTGTTGGTGACCGTAGTCGAGTGCGACAAGAAGGCTCCCTTTTTAATGGTTACTACACCGAGGTGTTGGGGAGGGCGCTACTCCTTTCCCTGTATTACTCCACTTTACCCTTGATACGTACCTTATACTGCTAAATATTAAGCGAGGAGGTATCAAGAACCATTTTTAAAGTCTTCGGTATGACGCGACCAGGGATTGAACCATAGGCGAACACTCTACCCCTAGTAGAAACAACACCTACCCAAATAACTCTAAAACAGAAGTAGATTTATTAAGAAAAAATTGAAAAACAGCACTTTGAAATGAGAGGCATACTTTGCTTTCGAAAGAAATATCTTCCAATCATAGAATTTTCTCAGCAAAGATTTGTTTGAAACTCTGCAGAAATAAATAAGAAACAGGTAAAACTTCACGATATGACTGTCCCTCACCTTCCAATCTCTTAATAATATAAAAACAAACAAAAACAAACAAGTGTAACGTTCTGTGTATACATCTAAGTGTCTGTACACATAATATTAAAAAAAGAAAGAAAGAAAAGAAAGAAAGGAATAGAGGAAGGTGAGATCTCTGACGTTTTTCGTTGTAATCTTTAAAGAAAAAAAAAATTAAAGCTAAAAAGAAAAAAAAAGAAAGAAAAAAGCATGTGATTTGAAGCTTGCTACATTGAAAGAGAAAGGAAAAGAAAGCAGACCAGGTATCCATATTTACCAACCCCTCCGCTCAGGCAGGATATGACACAAGGTCAATTTTTAAGCGGAGTTTAACAGGTTTCAATTCAGAGTTTTCCTTCTCCTAGACTAGTTGCCTCACCAAGGCTGAAGAACCTCGTCTGCCCTACTATGGAGAATATTTGGATTCATACCTTTCCCAAGGGTATTAGTGCTAAGTGAAATGCAATCAGTCAGGTCAAGGATTTGAACTCGTGTCGCCGCGTCCATATCTTGCGACGATAACCATTACACCACGGGCACCTCCAGACCAGGTATCAAGTCACAGCGGGCTGACTTGTAGAAAGTGAAAATAAAAGAAAGAATCATGTAATTTGTAGCTTGCCGTATCGCAAGAGAAAAGAAAAGATAGCTGACCAAATGTCAAGTCAGCAGTCGTAACAGCAGGCAGACTTGAGAAAGAAAGAAAGAAAGAAAGAAAGGTTAGATGTCTGGTGTTTTTGTTGGTGTTTTTGAAATCTTAAAAAAGAAGAAATGAAAGTAAAAAAGAAAGTAATGAAAGCAAAAAAAGAAAGACCGAAGAAATGGAGTGATTTGTTGTTTCCCAGCGTCGAAGAAGGCACCAAAAATAGCAAAACAAGGAAAGGACTTTTAAATTATTACGTGGACACCCACATAATGATTTAAAAGTTATGAAAACTTTTATTTCAATATTGTTTAAACAGTCATGTGTCTGAGGAGAAAAAATATTTCCCAAACTGGAAAATGTTCTGCTTCGAAAGAAATTTAATCTTTTTAAGTTTAAAAAATCCTGAATTCATTTTTTTTTAAATATGAAAAGAAATTTCTTAGGGATATTTTTGAGATATTTTTTTTTCGTATTTCATATCTACTTTTGCTCATGATACCTTTTGCTATGTGATACCTATTTTTTTGCTCATGATACCTTTTGCTATGTGATACCTATTTTTTTGCTCATGATACCTTTTGCTATGTGATACCTATTTCTGGAATCATCAGTCTATATTTTTTTAAAAATCGCAATTATTTTGTTTTTCCTTTAGTTATTTTGATATACACAGATATTTTCTAAAAAAAATTCAATCGTCATTATTGACGGGTGTATTCTTGTTGTAACAGAAGGAATCAGTATACATAACAAGTTCGATACTCAATAGTAGACATCTGAAAGACATACTCGGACAATGTACCTCCTGAAGTAAAGAAGAAAAAAGAATTTGTCAACTTACTTCTTTGATTATGTAACACTGTGTAAGAAGAGAAAAAACAATAGAGAAATAGACAAAATGCTGCATCTTCCATTTCCCAAAAAGTGACCTCGGAATCACAAAGAACGGAGACATCTTCCGGAGAGATCTGAAAGACACACTCCGAATGACGAATATGAAACCTTTGTAATTACCTGCTAAGAAGCAGCAGGTGAGTGCATACTGATCAAACATAAAGCTAACTCTTGAGTTCGAAAATATAGCATTTAGGGAAAAACGAGATAAGTTGAAAAAACATTCTTTCATAATAAAAGTTTTATGGCATATCAACCTTTGAATGTTATTTAATGCCAAATCCATTTTTATACAAATAAATAGTTCTATTTCAAACAATTTAGCTTAGCATAAGTACACAATTTGATTGTCAGAAATATTTTTTTAAAGCTATTCCGTTTAGTCAAACAGTTCTAATTCAAACAATTTAGTTTAGTATAAGTATAGTTTTTGTTTACACACAGTTAAATGTAAAAAAAATTCTATTTCAAACAATTCAGTTTAGCATAAGTACAGTTTCAATGTCAGAAACACTTCTTTTTCAAACAATTCCGTTTAGCATAAGTACACAATTTAGTTCTATTTGACCCATAGATAGGGCCTTATCAGGTGCTACCACTCGGGGCCAGAGTGGACTTTGGAGCGATGGCAATGAAGGAGTGCTCCACATTCCCCAAAGCTCCAGCATCACTGGAACCTCGCCATCAGATTGTTTAGTTTCATATCCAGGACACTCGATGGGAAGGGGTTTACCCCTCTGCAGTGATGCAGTCGGTGTATACTACGACCTCAGCCGACTGAACAAAAAATAGTTGAGTTTTAAGACGTGTATTTCCAATTTGATTTTTTATAGGTTTTCCTTCTGAAAAAAAAAGTTCTTTCACGTAATATTCTCCGTGTACTGAACATACAACGGGAATATAATAATGTATTATTATCTACTAACTGAGGTGGATCGCTTACCTGTTGAGACTTACTTGATAAATATCAAAAATACATTTTACTCATAAACAAAGTACATTGTACAATGTTTGCTGTCAATTAAGATTTTGGCCAGTAGGTGAGGTTTGATATCCATTGAAGAAATATAAAATCTCCTTCCCAAAAGTGGTGACCTAGTTATGGCACAAAATTGAATCCAGTTGTTCGGCTCTATAGAGTGTAAAGTATCTATTCATTACCATTAATCCCAGGTCCACTCTGACCTGGTATATTAATACATGTCCAAGTTTGGTAATCATTAGTATTAGATAACAATACTTGAAACAAGGGGGGTGTCCTCGTGGTGTAATGGTTAAAGCGATGAACTGCGGAATCGTAGTAAGCGAGTTCGTAATCCAGTCGCGCTATTACGTTCACTTTCGGACAAATACCCTTTGGAAAGGTATGAACCCCCTTATCCTCCCAGCTATGGGTTAAATAGTACTACTACTGTTCTTCTCGAAGAATAGCTTTGGCATTAAATAACCTACAAAGGTTGATATGCTATTAAACAAAGAAACCAAACCAAACCTTGGAACAATATTATAGGGGGGAAATTATTTATATTATAAATAATTTCTTGAAGTTATAATTGTTTACGAGGGAATTATTTTTAGTGACTAAAAAGCATACCTTCACTTGAAATGTCTGAAATATTGTAACAGTATGCAACTAGCCAATGTATACAAATTATTTGTATTAGATAGGAATACTTGAAACCATATAAATGGCTTGTCAGCGGAGCTTTCAATACACTGACTGGATCCCAAGAAGAGAGGTTTAAAATCCACCATACAACTAAGGAGTGTCCTGAATAAGACATTAAAATACGTGAGATGGTGACGCTCCAGTTCTGGAGTTGTGGCGTGTGGAGTACGTCTTCGTTGCAATTACTCCGAGGTTCACTCTAACCTTGAGTAGTTTTACTTATTAGTGTCCCATCAATGAGCCAAATAGAATTGCTTACAGATTATTCATATTTGATAGAATCATGAGCAAAAACTCCTATTAAAAATAACCACATAAATATGAACGTACAATGAACACGTGTTATATAGCCGTGACCAACTATACCAACACATAATACATACACATATACATATGCATGCAGAATCATAACGACGACACAATAAAGACGAGCGACACAGTTCTTAGAAAAATATACCTCTCACGTTATTTGAAAGGATTGTGTGCGAGAGGGAGTTGGAGACCGAACAGAACTGCAACATATTGACCCCCACTCTTATGGCCATCAGTGTTTCTTTCCCGTTCTCCTGGGCTGCTCAACTGGGGGACTGGGGCCCAGCCTCTCTGGGTGCTGGTTTTCTCTACCGCATCTTGTCTTCAACTGGTCTGGTCTCCAAACTAATTGAATTTTTCTGTTCACTGAGTTATATAATAGTTCAACGTCCACCTTCTTGTTGTGGGCGTCACAAATTGCACTCATTCAACCCATCCACGTTCAATGCTATACTCTGCTATTCCTCGACCGGATGCACCTGTTACTTACAACGGTGCATTTCCTATTTTGACAGCCCGGCCGGGTCGTAGGTCAATATACAACACACGATTTCCTAATGTCTAGGCACTAAATAAACCTAAACGGATTAATATCCCATTAAAATCAATCAATCATTGAAACCATATAACTGTGCGGAAATCATTTGTATTTGACAGGAATACTTAAAACCATATAGTGTGTAAATAAATGATTATTGACTAGCGACTATTTGCTGAGGCCATATAACAGAGTATAAATATTTTGTATTAGATAAAAATTCTTGATATCTGTTGTGGTGGAATCACCTACTAATGGACTCAACCACTCTCCATAATACCGGAAGACGCAGCAATACGAAGTCAGTCTAGATCTCGAAGCTAACCTCGCCGCCGCGCGGTTATGCCAACTAGCTTACCGTCCTTTGTTCTTCTCTATATATATATACTTATACTATAACCGTGATTTTCTGTTCTCTTTGTGACCCCTTCCAGGGCCATAACAAAATCATATAACTGTTTGTAAATAAAATGATTATTAAGACAAAATAGCAGAGTATAAAGGATTTGTATTAACAATAGTTACTTGAAGCTATAATTTCAGCGTCTCAACAACCGAAAAAGACATCGACACGCGGCTAACGAAGGCATAGACAGCTATCGATAAGTTATCGGTCATATGGAAGTCAGACCTTACTGATAAAATGAAACGCAGTTTCTTCCAGGCAGCGGTCGTCTCGATTCTGCTATATGGATGCACTACATGGACGTTAACTGAACAGGTAGAGAAAAAGCTCGACGGCAACTACAAAATAATGCTACGAGCAATATTGAACAAGTCTTGGAGGCAACACCCCACAAAGCACCAACGATACGGCCACCTACCTCCCATCACGAAAACTATCCAAGTTAGACGAACCAGACATGCAGGATACTGCTGGAGAAGCAGGGACGAGCTCATAATTGATGTTCTCCCATGGCCCCCCTCATATGGCCGAGCAAAAGCAGGACGACCAGCTCGAACATACATACAGCAGCTGTGTGAAGATACGGGATGTAACCCTGAGGACCTGCCAGAAGCGATGAACGATAGGGAGAAGTGGTGAGAGAAGGTCAGGGATATCAGTGCTGGCGGCATGACATGATTATGATGAATATTATTGTCAAATATACATTTGTAATGCATTCCCCAACTCTTCTAAAATCCAAATTAGTTTTTTTTTCATCTGGTTAATCAAATTTCTCAGATCATTCCCTGACCCTCCTTAGGGTTAAAATAATTACTTGCAACTGTTTATTATTGTAAATTACTTACTACTCGATAATTTCTTTGAAAAAATATTGACTTTTATATCAAATAAGCTTACAAAGATTGACATACTCTTAAGTAAACCAAATCTCCAAATCTTATACCAATTTCGCAAGCCCTACATCAAACCCTTTGCTTTTCTAAAGGGGACAGTCATACAGATTTTTCTCGATTAGGAATAGAAATTATCATACAGTGTCGAACATGTCTATAATCTATAAATATAAAGTAACGAATGACTCCACCTTGCGGTCTCCACAAGAGAGTAAATCAACCACAACGACATGAAAACTCACTGCTATGTGTAAATTTTATTGAAACATCTGTCGTTTCTACTTTGACCTAGTTGTGCAACATTTGGGCTACATTCTTCTAAATTCATTTTTTTCATTTGCTCTAAGCTGCTTCAGCAACAGAAATTGAACGATCGATCTATAATTCAATGGCTCTTTACTTAACCTACCTCTGTATTGATAATCTATGTAAGCCTAGTCTGGTACAAGGTAGTTAAAGTAAGGCACTTACAGTATAGAAAACTCACTACAATAGAAATATTCAACTAGATTACCTTGTTAAACGTTGTGCTTTCATATTTACAAAGGTAAACTTAGTCTGGTTGACGGCCTCATGTTTAGAGCGCTCATAGAGATTATCGAACTCGATAGAGTAGTAATGCTTAGTGATTCTAGTTTGTTAACCAATCTATAACAAAGTGGATTCACCTAAATTCTAAACTTAGTCTAGTCTGGCACATGGTTAAAAGTATGAAGCACTCAGTGAACGCGAACTGAGGACGCAAGTAACTATCGACACATATAGCGTGTTCAAAGTAGCTCCATAGCGTTTTGTATGTACTTAGTACAGGATTTGTTTCTTGGCTTATTTAATTCCCAATCCATCCTTCTATTTAACCCATAACTGTGTGGATAAGGGGGTTCATACCTTTCCCAAGGGTATTAGTCCGAAAGTAAACGTAATAACGACACTAGAGTTCGAACTATTATTACGCAGCCCAACACTTTAATCATTACACCACGAAGACACATCTTCAGTACAGGATTTAACTCATTACTTGTAAATATCATTCCACTCTGTCAGTCTGTCTCTGTCTGTCTACCTCTGTCTACGTCTGTCTGTCTCTAACTCTCTCTTTCTCTCAATATATATATATATAAATATAAGGTACCTTCAATAAGTTTAAACTTTTTTGTACAAGCATTTAAAATTGTCATAGACTCTTGAACACTCAGTATGTGATTGCAATACATCTTAGAAGATGACTGACCAATTTTTAGGATTTCAGCTTCAAATGAACAGTGACAGCAGCAATTGGAATACACCCTACTAAAGCCTGATTGTCACAGCTGGTGAATTTCAAAAATGCAATCTGGACGTCAGGACATTTTAGAAGAACGATATGCAATAAAATTATGTTTTAAACTTGGAAAAAATACCACAGAAACGTATGGAATGCTTCAGACTGCTTTTTGACCATGTTGCATGAATCAAGTATCAGTTTTTGAATGGTATAAGAGACTCAAGGAAGGCAGGGAGTCTGTAAGGGATGATGAGAGGTGTGGGAGGGGTAAGGAAGTCAGAACACCAGAATTTATTGGCCAAATAAAGAATTTCGTGGATAAGGACCGTCGTGTGTCTATAGAGACAATAAGTTCACAGTTTGATGTCAGTGTGGGAACAGTACACAAAATTATTCTCGAGGAACTGAAGATGCGGAAGATTTGTGTGAAGTTTGTCCCAAGGGTGCTCAGGGAAGATAAAAAAAGATAAAGACGTTTTCATGACAGCAGGGAGATTGTCGAACTGATCAATTCAGATCCCACAGTTCTTGATGGTCATGTGACCTGCGATGAAAGCTGGATCTACTGCTATGACCCAGGGATCAAGAGACAGAGTTCCCAGTGGAAGAATGCTGGCTCTCCCAGACCCAAGAAGTCCAGACAGAGTAAATCCACCCATAAACATTTGATGATCCCTTTTTTTGACAGCACTGGCATGATCTACATGCACTGGGTTCCCACCGGACAGACAGTCAACAAGGTTGAGTTTTTAAGGGAGTTCAGAAAGAGATTCCTCGGGAAGATGCCAACACTCTTCAAATCGGGTCAGTTACATTTTCTGCAGGACAATCCACTAGTCCACAACTCCATCCTTGTCACAGACTATTTGACCAAGATGGGCATCAACACAGTTCCACACCCTCCCTATTGTCCAGACCTTGCTCCCTGTGACTTTTGCTTATTCCCTAAGCTCAAGGAAAACTTATAGGCTGTCGTTATGAGACAATTGAGGAGATGAAAGAGGCTGTGACGAAGGTCATTGACACGCTCACACAAGAGGACTTCCCTGGGGCCTTGCAGAAGTTGTTGGAATGGTACAACTAGTGCACTGCAGGCGGAGGAGGTTACTTCGAAGGGGACTAGAGTTTCATGTGAGTACTATCAATGAAAGTGCCCATACGAAAAAAGTCTGGTAATTTATTTAATGATCCTCGTATATATATATATATATATATATATAAAGAGTATTTGGCATTAAATAACCTATAAAGTTTGATATGATACAAAATCCAACCAACCAACCAACCAACTAACAGAATGTCAATTGTGTTTGCCAATGGTCCGGGGGACCGGGGTTAAATCTCAGGTCGAGTCATACAAAAGACTAAAAATGGTATTTGATGCCGCCTTGCTTAACACTCAGCATTATAAGGTAAGGATCAAGGGTAAAGAGGGGCACTCCAGGGAATGGAGTAGTGCCCTCCCCTACACATTGGTGTAGTAGCTATGGAAAGGGGAGCTTTCGGGTCATCTTCGGCTAAGGTCGCAAACTTTACTTATTTTACTTAGAACTGGTTAGAATTTGGAGTTTCCTTTCAAGACCCGTTGCCATATCAAATTTAAAGAACCTACTCAGTCCAACTATTTACTTTTATCTCGGGTCGGGAGAATTTTTAGATTCCAAGGGTATAAGTGATATGTAGGATGAAAACAACCTCGAGCAGGATTTGAACTCCGATCACCTGGTTCATTTTCTAGGGTGATGACTATTATATCGCGATAACTTTTATTCCAAAAAGCATTGTGGAACCCTGAGCAAATACAATATTTTGTTTGTATAGTAATAAACATATTTGATTAGTATATGTTTGCATCTTACTTTCCAGATATTTTATGCGGACAAATAGATAGATTGAAAAGATTATTTCTCTTAATTGCTTAGCAGTAAGAATTTATCAAGTTTGAAACACCCCCATTAAGAATTTTCGTGGAATCCAACAAAACACAAAAAAAGTTGATTATGTTTTATAGCATATCAACCATTGTAAGTTATCTAACGCCAAATCCTGTTGATATATGATTTTTAAGTAAATAGTAGATAACACTTTTAAACGACCCAGAGGTCATTTGTTTGCACACAGTTAAATGAATTCAAGTATTGCTGTTGTTTGCACACTTGAATGGTTCCTAGTATTGCAATATGATATTAAGAGTTCAATTTATCATCAGTCATTTGTTTGCACACAGTTAAATAAATTCAAGTATTGCTATTGTTTGCACACTTGAATGGTTCCTAATATTGCTATATAATATTAAGAGTTAAATTTATCATTAGTCATTTGTTTGCACACAGTTAAATGGTTTCAAATATAAGTAAAAAGGTAGGCGATCATAGTCGAGGAAACGGATAACTTTTCTGCCTTGCAAGAAGACTTGATACTATGGATATTCGATTTTCTTTATTCTTCTCTTGTTGAAATTCAGGTAGCCATCTTGTTAGTCATTCAGCTGTAAGATTCTTTGTACAAAATGTGCGTCTTGTCGGTACAAAGGCTGCAATAAGTTTTCACCCTGGACCGTAACTTGCTCCTTCTCTTATATGCTCTAGTCATCTCCGATTGGCGTATCTCGTGCTGCTACTAACAGGCAAATCTATAAATACCTGCTGCCACCTTGGTGACGGCTTGTATATATACATATATTAGATATATATATATTTAATCCATGGAAATATTTTCCATAGATTATATATATATATGTTTATCTATTATTATTATTATTATTATATAATAGCTCTATCCTAGATATTGAGCACTCTCCATATTATATTGCACTTGGTTCGACACATACCCACAAAGTTATTTAGTGACAACCAAAACTCTTATGATATATATATATATATATATATATATATTAGTTCAGTTGGCGACCTTGTCGAGGATGACCCGAAGGCTCCTTTTTTAATAGCTACTACACTGAGGTGTAGAGGAGGGCGCTACTCCATTCCCTGGAGTACTCCACTTTACTCCTGATCCTTACCTTATAATGCTGAGGGTTAAGCAAGGCGGCATCAAGTACCATTTTGAGTCTTTGGTGTGACTCGACCGGGAATTGAACCATTATCTCCCGGACCATTGGCGAACACTCTATTCATTAGCCAATAGTTCTATTTGACCAGTAGATATGACCCTAACAGGTACTACCACTCTGGATCAGGGTGGACCAGGGAGTAATGTCAATGAAGGGTTTCTCGAAATCTCCTCAAAGCTCTAAGACTAAAGCTTCGTTATCAAATGGCTTAATATCATATCCAGGAAACCTATTTTGGGTAGGGGTCGTGCCTCTCTACAGAATCTATCTATCTATCTATCTATCTATCTACTAACACTTCATATTCATCCGGCAAAACTCTACTCAAGACATACAAATTCTTTTTTTTTTAAGAAAGGTGTAAATATATCAATAAATGACTCAACAATATTAGCAACAATTCATCTCAAAATTACGTAGAAGATTTTCGATTTCATTTTTGAAAATTTTCGGGGCACTCAGCAAACGCGTCTAAGATTTTCCTAAAATTAAACAAAAGGACGAAATTCGTTCATCAACCTAATAACTATTAAGCAGAGGTCAGATGCTTGATAACTATTATGTGGCGTCTTATTTACGGGTAAACAATTCTCTTCCATTGATCAGACTTTTCTTTTTTTAAAAATTATATATTTCCAATTCAGAGTGATAAAAAGTACTAATTATTAAGACAATTGCGCTCAAATTATGTTGAAAGCACCTGTTGCCGCCAGAATAGCAAAGTTAAGCTTCGATATGCCTGCTCAGTATTTGGATGGGTGACCAATTTCTTACAGCTGGTATTGTAAATAATCTGAAGCCGTCTTCCGAACTAGGCAAAGATGATTAAATAACTTCTGTTAATGATGCCAACTTATTTACATGCCAAGCATATACTGCCTTTGAAAGGTTAATACCCATATATAAAACAGATCTTTCTGATAAATCAAAACAGGAATTCTTTAATGTTAGTACTATTGAACAGTTGCACCACTGCGACAATAATGAAATGCTTAGAGAAAAGAGTAGATGGGAACAACACAAGGGTGCTGCGTTCTGTTTTAAACAAAGACTGGAAGCAGTGCCTCACAAAACAGCGTCTGTACGGTCATTTACCTCACGTAACTCAAACTGTCCTAATAAAGTTCCGGTCACATGCTCGGCACTGGTGGAAAAGTAAAGACGAGCTTATAAGTGACGTTCTCCAATGGACTCCTACTCATGGACATACCAGGGTTGAGCGACTTGTAAAAACTTACATTAATCGGCTCAACGCAGGCACTGGATGCTGTCTAGAGGACGTACGAGGATCAGTAAATAAGTTTCCAGACTTTTTTCGTAGTGGCACTTTTATTGATAAGGTCTCGACTATTGGGAGGCTGAGGAACTGCCTTGATGCCCATCTTGGTCAGATAGTCTGTGACAAGGATGGAGTTGTGGACTGGTGCATTGTCCTGGTGGAAATGCCACTGACCCGATTTGAAGAGTGCTGGCCTCTTCTGACAGAACCTCTTTCTGAACTCCCTTCAAACCTCAACATAGCTACCCTAACCCTAACCCTCTGACCAATCAACTCTGGTGTTCTGACTTCCTTACTCCTTCCACACCTCTCATCCTCCCTCACAAACTAGCTGCCTTCCTTGAATCTCTTATGCCACTCAAAAACTGATGCTCGATTCATGCAACATGGTCAAAAAGCAGTCTGAAGCATTCCATACGTTTCTGTGGTATTTTTTCCAAGTTTAAAACACAATTTTATTGCATATCATTCTTCTAAAGTGTCATCACATCCAGATTGCAATTTTGAAATTCACCAGATGTGACAATCAGGCTTTAGTAGGATGTATTCCAGTTGCTGCTGTAGCTGTTCATTTGAAGCTGAAATCATAAAAATTGGTCAGCCATCTCATTAGATGTATAGCAATTACATACTGAATTTTCAAGAGTCTACGACAGTTTTAAATGCCTGTACAAAAAAGTCTGAAACCTTATTGAAGGCTCCATGTACCAAGAGGAAAAGCCGGTTGAGACGTAAGCGTGTCGAAGGAATGTGTTGTTAGCACGCCTTAATGGTGATGAAGAGGATTATGCCTTGCAAAAATAACGAACCTTCATATTATTGATTTTATTATGAAAAATAGTTTCTGCGTGAACAATCTTTGTTTTCGGTTGGGTCATAAATAATATCCGCTTTAGTAAAAATAATTTATTCACAAATAATTTGACAATGAATTAATTTCAATCTATAGTATATTTACAATGATTTTGAATCACCTCTTATCATTTATCTGGTTGATTCATCTCAACTAAAATTCAGCTGTTTTTGAGCTCAGCAAGTTTTCCACTAACGTTTTTAGCTGATCTTCTTGAATACATTTTTTGACATTCAGAGAATTTTGTAGAGAATGAAAAAGATGGAAATCACTTGGTGCAAGAACTGGTAAATGTGGTGGATGGGGTAGAACAGACCAGCCGAAATCCAATATTTTTTTCCAGCGTGATTCTTGCCGGACGTTTTCTCAGAATATTTTCATGTACACGTTGCGACTGTTGACTTCTTCTTCTTTGTTTCATGGCATATCAACTCTTTTTAGGTTATTTAATGCCAAAGCCATTCTCCTAGAAGAACAGTAGCGGTACTATTTAACCCATAGCTGGGAGGATAAGGGGGTTCATACCTTTCCCAAGGGTATTTGCCCGAATGTGAACGTAATAGCACGACTGGAGTACGAACTCGCGTACTACGATTCTGCAGTCAATCGCTTTAACCATTACACCACGAGGACACCCCAGTTGCGACTGTTGAGAGTAGAAGTCTGCATCGAGTGTTTGATTGCATTTTAAAAATACAAAACGCATGATATCACGGGAGGTGCCCGTGAAGTAATGGTTATCGTTGTAGGAAATGGACACGACAACTCGAGTTCAAATCCTGGACGAGACTGCATTTCACATATCTTGGTGAGGCAACTAGTCAAGGCGAAGGAAAAATCTGAATTCAAACCAATTAAACTCTGCTTAAAAGTTGACCTTGTGTCATATCCTGCCCGAGCGGAGGAGTTGGTAAATAGGATCACGGTGTTCACATCATGCACACAGCATAACGTTTCTTCCACGAAGCTCCGCTTTCAAAGTAGGCTGTGAAAATTGATGCTTGTCAATCCACTACCTTTTAAATATTTCCATAATAGACCCATTTTTCCTTACTTATATTGGTTTTCTTAAAAAAAAACCAGCCATTTCTCTATCTTGAAAGAAAGCCTGTTGTTATGGATATAGATATACGATCTTCCTTGTGCTCACTGAGAATATGAGGAACCGAAGCAGCCAGTTTGCTATCAGGTCGAATTCTGCCAGCTCCAAGTTTATGACGTTTTTTACAAAAAAATTATGATCTCCTTAAAGACTTTTTTGTCGTTCAGAACATTTTGTAGAGAATGAAAAAAACAACAACAAACAAACATGAAAAGAACTTAGTGCAAAGCCTGGTAAATATGGTTGATGGGGGAGAAAAGACTATTTTTCTTGCGTGATTCTTACGTGGCATTTTATCAGATTTTCACGCACACGTTGCGCCTTTTGAGAGTATAAATCTGCATTGAGTGTCTTATTGATATTTAAAAACTCAAAATGTAATACCGTGATGATCCCACCATATACACCGTATAAACTTTCTTCCAAGAAGTTCTGCATTTGGGTTAAGCTTCCCAGATTAATTCTAATCAATCCACTACATTTGCGTTGGATATTGTCAAAAAGATCCATTTTTCGTTAGTTGCAATAATATTCTTGAGAAACAGGTAACTTTTCTGCATTGCAAGAAGACTTGCTACTATGGATATTCGATTTTCTTTATTCTTCTCTGTTGAAATTCAGGTAGCCATCTTGTCAGTCATTCAGCTGTAAGATTCTTAACCAAAAATGTGCTTCTTGTCGGTACAAAGGCTGCAATACGTTTTGATACTGAGCCGTCACTTGCCCCTCATCATATATGCTCTAGTCATCTCCGATTGGCCTATCTCCTCCTGCTACTAACGGGCAAGTCTATAAATACTTTCAACCAATTTGTTAACATTATATATACATATATATATATATATATATATATATTTGTTAAGTTGGTGAACTTAGTCGAGAGTAACTCGAATACTCCCTTTTCAATAGCTACCACACCGAGGTGTAAGGGAGGGCGCTACTCCAGTCCCTGAATTGCTCCATACCTTTGTTCCTTATCTTATAATGACTCGACCGGGGATTGAACCCCGGTCTCCCGGACCATGGGCGAACACTCAACTCATTAGGCCAATGGCCTATATATATATATATTGTGACGCGAAAGGTTTACTTTTATCCCAGAACGGGGTTTTATTTCGCACGTGTGAAGACGGGGCAGGTTGGCACTTGATCCCCTATAGAATAAGTCCTCGTTCAGAGTTTTTCTCTCAGGCATATAAGACCTGGCATATTACGTGAGGGATTAATTTAGGGCCAGACCGACCGCCGCTGGCAAGGGGTTCCAAATTTCACACTATCCACACATCCACCAGGCCGCTTTCCTACTTCCCCTAGACAATGGAAGATATGAGCCTATAGGTTTTAGTCGTAATAATATTATATTGTAGTAGTCGGCAACTCCGGTTTCCCGTGTGATATTTTAGAGGAATTTATAGGACAATTTTAAGCAAGATAACATAAGGCGAATAGAAGCTGAAAAGGAAATGTGACTCAACCAATTTGTAGCAGAACTGCAAAGAACAACATAGACCACGTGGTAACATAAAAATACATGAATCCTTTACTGTACAAAGCGATACACTTTCAAAGTGTCAAATATGTATAATGAATGGACAGTCCACGAATATAAATGTCTTTTCTTGACTTTTGTTTTTCTTCAAATTGAAAGAGAGAGAGAGAGAGAGGGTGGTATATAAAATTTGGGTATAAAGGAGAAATAGCCCCAAAGTTACTTATCTTATTTTTCGACGGGGTTCCACTGGAGAATCTTTCTTCTTTCACGGGCTAATAGAATTTAAGCTATTTTTAACACTGGCTTGAAGAACTTGGGTCCCTCGTGTCTCAGATATTCTTTTGTCTTCTACCCGGAATACTGGCTTTGATTCGTCTGCCCGCCACGAACCCTGCCAAACAACTAACTTTCTTATTATTTACTTCCGCTGAGGGGAAGGAGTCCCCACTTCCGTTTTGGGGTCCCAGCCAATCATTTGGCTTCTCTCTTCTCCTCCCTTCCGGTGTCCGGCGACCTGAGGTTACTAAGTACCAACACCTGTTGATATCCCCTCTGTGACCTACATTCTTTCTTAACGGTCACTTTTTTGACGGGTTGCCACTGTTCATTCCAACGGGAGGATAGTATTAATCTTATTTCTATCGTCTCCGTGGGATATCACGTGACAATATATATATATATATATATATATATATTATGACCCTCCCCCAAACAATCGAATATTCTCTCTAAGAGTATGAGGAACTCAAATGCACAGCTTGTTCACTTATTTTATCTTTTCCAAATGGTGGCAATTTGTGTATTTGAGTCTGTCGAGGTCAAGGGCTTTTGTTTGGATTTTATTTTACCAGTTCTCTTAAAGAACCTTAATCAAGGTCTAATGATATATTGGTCATAAGAACTAGAAGATTTTCTAAGCTGTTTCTGTAGCGTTTTTTTTAAATGTAAAGTCTTACGGCAATACGTGTCGAATATGCACTTTCCTTTCCTTCATTTTGGAGACATAAGATCATAGATTAATATCCTGATGAACTGTTTCACTACTGAAATAAGAATGAAAGTACTCATTAATCAGGTAATTTCCGCTTTTGTTTAAAACATTGCAAATTTGAAATGTGTAATCACGACATGCTTTTATAAAACGGAAATTATTTATGACCCAAACCAATAGATTACAGAATATATATGATAACAAGGACATACAAATGTTTTATTTTTACTGAAGTATTAGAGCAAATCTAATAAAGTGTTCTATTTGTTGTCGCGTCATCAGCTGCAGTTTCTATCAAAGAAACTATTAAACATCTGTTTTTATCATTAGATTAAAATAGTAAGCTGTTACAAGAAGAAAAATAATATCGCAAATCTATCGTGGCCATGATATATTGTTCTTCAAACACTAAATTGTTAACCCCAAATAGGTAATTACAACTGTTTATTATTGTTATTGTTTTAAACAAATGGGGACTAAATAATGAAATATGCTTAAATTCCTGTGGTATTTTATGAATAACAATTCACATTTGATGTTATTCCGATTCCAGATGTTTCTTTTTGACAAACTGTTCGTTTATTTTCCCGTATCCATTTCTTCCCCACTCTCCTTCTATTTATCTCAGACATTGTGTCAATCTGTCTGTATCTATCTATCTATCTATCTATCTATCTATCTGGATTTGTGCCGATCTATTTTTTCTTTCTCTTTCTCTACCTGAGAAGATTGCTATCTATGTCATTTTCCCTATCTATCTATCTGGATTCGTGCCGATCTCTGTTTTCTTTCTCTTTCTCTACCAGACAGGTATGCTATCCATGTCCGTTTTTTTTCCTTATCTATCTATCTATCTATCTATCTATCTAGCAATCTATCTATCTATCTGGATTTGTGCAGAACTATTTTTTCTCTCTCTTTCTCTACCAGAGAGGATTGCTATCTATCTATCTATCTATCTATCTTCGAAACATGTTGATTATTATGTTTGTGTCACGCACCATTTCCTATTGTAGTCAGTTTGATCATTACGATGCGCTCGACTTGCAAAACGTCGAGACAGACGAACCTAAATTAACTAAATATCTACTTGGAGATTTTATAGCCCGTTTTGCTAGTCTGGCACAACATTGCCGATGGCAAGGTGGCGATTTACAAAGTTCGCTGCAAAACTGAACTGAAACTTAATGAATGTTTTCCTATTCTCAGTGTAGTCACATCTACCTTTTTAGCTGGCTTCACACACACACACACACACACACACACACACATATATATATATATATATACATGAAGGAAGGCTGTTTAATAATTGTTGAAAGGATATCAACGCTAAAGCTATGAAATGAACAAAGAACGAAACTTTAATTTTCTGCAAAATTGGAGGCGTGTTGAAAAGCCACCGAGGCTGAACCTGTATTTACCATACAAAAAATGTACGATGAAAAACATTAATTTTTTTCAAAATAAAAGGTTTATTTTAAAGTTATCGAGGGTGAAGCTGTATTTACCACAACAGAAATTGACAATGAAAGGAGCGTTAATTTTCTTCGAAATACGAATTGTGTTTAAAGGTTCTGTTGGAGACGAAAATGTCCAAGAGCAAATTGGGGCAGCGGACTCTAGCCTGCTAGAAATACTATTCAGCGTGGATTTTAGTAGGGCAGACTAGGTTCTTCAGCTTTGATTAGGCAACTAGACTAGGAGAATGAAAACTCTGAATTCAAACCCGTTAAACTCCACTTAAAAATTGACCTTGTGTCATATTCTGCCCGAGCGTGGGGTTGGTATATATATATATATATATATATGTGTGTGTGTGTGTGTTTGTGTGTGGTATTTTCTCTTTTGAACAAGTTTGATTGCATAAATCAGACCCTTTACTTCTGCTTATTTTATCAATGATCTGTTCAAGTCTTCGTATTATCTCTTGACATCTGGATGGAGCGAATTAAAAACGGCGCTAAATTTTTATCAAGTATTCCAAATTCTTGAAGCGCTAAATTTTTGAAACTCTCTCTATAAAGATTTATAAACTTTCCTCAGACAAGAACAATTTCGAAAACAGTAGCCGCGTTCTGAAATGGCTTTAAATTTTTTACCACCAATTCTTCCTTTTACCTCCTGTAAATTTCTCTATCGTATATTTCCCTCGCACTTCTTCCTCCAACACTTTAAACAAATGCACACGACTCGTCATTTTGTTTGTCATTTCAAATGTTCATTTTCCTGAAGATGGCTCCAGCTGGGGCAGGAAGTACTTGGGGGAAAAATATGGCGCCTTTTTGAATTCATTCCATCCAGACGTTGAACGATTTATAGGAAGACTTGAACAGATTAATTATATGCGGAAGTGAAGTGGCTGTTTTATTTAATCACACACACACACACCCACATACACACATATTAGCTTTCTGTGAATTTGCTTATTTGTGCCACCTTTTTTCCAGTGAAGCAATCGATATCTTTTTACTGTCAATAACACTTGACCAACTCTTGATGTCATTCAATTTGAAATATCAATCAAACGATTATTTGATCAATCGATTTCATTCTCTTTATTTGCAACTATCGAATGAACAAATGTTTAATCTGCAATTTGAACATAAATGAGAAACATTTATTCATTTATTGATTGAATTTTCCTTAGGTGAATTTTTTTTAGATTGATATGTTAGTATTCACTCTGGAAATTGGCGCTATACAGTCTGTTAACCAATGGATATGTTCGACTTGTAAAAAAGCCCCCGATGGCAGTGCATTATAAATCTATCTCGATTAGTATGTACCGGTCCTTCTGTTCGCACACACACACACACACACACACATATATATATATATATATATCTATATATATATATAGGACAGGAGTATTATATATTTATGTCAGTTTATCGATCTATCTATCTATCTATCTATCTATCTATCTATCTATCTATCTATTTTAGAAAGTATGTTTCTCTCTGTGTCCTTCACTCTCTGCCCCTCTCTTTATACTATTTACCAACCCCTCCGCTCGGGCAGGATATGACACAAGGTCAATTTTTAAGCGGAGTTTAACAGGTCTGAATTCAGAGTTCTCTTTCTCCTAGACTAGTTGCCTCACCAAGGCTGAAGAACTAGGTCTGCCCTACTATTTACCCTTACCTGGAATGAGAATAATTGGATTCATACCTTTCCCAAGCGTAAGAGTGCTATGTGAAATGCAATCATTCTCGTCCAGGATTTGAACTTGAGTCGCCGTGTCCATTTCCTACGACGATAACCATTACACCACGGGCACCTCCTATGTCTCTTCCCCTCTCCTTATCTATCTATCTATCTATCTGCATGACAGAAGTGTTAATTATTCATGCCAGTTTTTCCTGTATCTTTCTGTCTATCAATCTAAATTAGCATGTGTCCCCTCTCTTTCTTCGTCGTTCCCTCACCCTTCTCTCTCTTTTTCTATTCATCTATCTATTTCAATTAATATGTGTCACTCTTCACCCCCTCTCCCTCTCTCCTTATCTATCTATCTATCTATCTATCTGACAGAAATGTCATTTACCTATGTCAGTTTTTTCATATCTATCTACAAGTGTCCTGATTTTGACATTAAACAATCTGATGGTGCAGCTCCAGCAATTCTGGATCTTTGAGGAATACAGTGTACCCCTTCATTGCCAACGCTCCCAGATCCACTCTAACATGGAATCGGAACTCCTGATAGGGTCATATCTATGGTTCAAATTGAACAGTTTGGCATTTAAACTGAGTGCAAACAACAGACTTGTGTTTAATTGAATTGTAAGGAATAGAACTGTTTGATCATTTAACTGTGTGTACGTACAAAATTTGTTTGTAAATCATATATTTGATATATATGTAAAAACATGAATTGGCATTAAACAACTAACAATGGTTGATGTGCCATAAAACCAAACCAAACGAGCCATTCTTATAGATGTAATTACTGAATATCTGGCAAAGTCAGAGCTTTGATGAAATGATTTTCTTGAAATTTCCCTAAGATAGTTATTAATCCAATTAATCTCTCTGCAGTGGGGTAAGACCTCCCCCCACAACGAGTGTCCTGGATATTACACTAAACAATCTGATGGTGAGGTTCCAGTAACGCTGGAGCATTAGGCAATGCGGAGCACCCCTTTATTGCCATCGCTCCCAGGTCCACTCTGGCTCGGAGTGGTAGCAACTGATATGGGTTAAATAGAACTAACGGTATACTTATGCTGAACTGAATTGTTTGTGTAAACTGAATAGCTTGAAATAGAAATGTTTTTGATAATGAAACTGTACTTACATTTAAACCCTGTGCTTATGCTAAACTGAATTATTTGAAATGGAACTGTTTTTTTTTACATTGAAACTGTATTTACACTAAACTGAATTGTTTAACATAGAACTGTTTTGACATTTAACTGTGTGAAAACAAAATCTGTACTTATACTAAACTGAATAAGAACTGCTTGACTAAACAGAATTGTTTGAAATAGAACAGATAATTCACATAAAAATGGATTTGGCGTTAAATAACCTGCAAAGGCTGATATGCAATAAAACCCAACCAACCAACCAACCAACATCCCACCAGGAAGAGGTAAATAGAAGGGCAGACTAGTATGGCAACTAGTCAATCAGAAAGAAAAACTCAGAAACCAAACATGTTTGAGACCAAGAGAGGGATGGGTTCCCTCAGGCTATTTATGTCAAAGACACGCTTCTAGAGTACTCCCCATGATCAATCAAGATCCCAGGATCATTGGAGGTGCCCGTGGTGTAGTCGTTATCGCCGGATGAAATGGACACGGCGACACGAGTTCAAATCCTGGACGAGACTGATTGCATTTCACATAGCACTAATACACTTGGGAAAGGTATGAATCCAATTATTCTCCCTCCAGCTATGGGTAAATATAGGACAGACTAGGTTCTACAGCCTTGGTGAAGGCAACTAGTCTTGGAGAAGGAAAACTCTGAATTGAAACCTGTTAAACTCTGCTTAAAAATTGACCTTGTGTCATATCCTGCCTGAGCGGAGGGGTTGGTAAATAGTATCAAGATCACAGGAAGAGTGAGACCAGAATATGAATAAATAAATAACTTGATCTCATTGAATATTTATATTTCTATCTTTCAGTGTGATTGGTTAATTCCAAGAGATTTTCAGATTTTCAACGTGTTTAAATCTGCCAACGTGCTTTCTGAACAGACGGAATTGATACTAAATCTCTACATTGTCGTCGATCACGATCCTGGAAGCCTGCTTGAATTAGAAATTGTCAAGCGGGTCTTGAGTTCAAATTTAAGATACAAATAAGGATGGCTAAATTCCGTAAATAAACGGCATAAAAAATTAGCTGTAGCTAAATAGTTATTTACTGATCTTTGCAGTGGGACAATGTCGGAAGTTTGAGGCACCCAGTAAGAATCAAAATCATATACAATAGTCTGCAAGCCATGACACCTTGTGACGCACCCATAAAAAATAATTACGTAATATTTGTAACGCAATAGGTTCCTTTCTTTCTTTCTTTCTTTCTTTCTTTCTTTCTAAATAAAATTATTAAAATACGTTTCCATCTTTAAATGTATCTCTCCAATAATTATATATATATATATACGCACATAGGGATAGACACAGGCACAGAAATACACTTGCACAGACACTCTTCTATGTAAAGTGTCTATGTATCTGTGTGTCTCTTCCTCTCTATCTCTTTCTCTCTCTCTCTCTCTGTCACTCTCTCTGTCTATATATATGTGTGTGTGTGTGTGTGTATGTGTGTTTATATAAAGTGTTTCGCCTGCCGTTATTCTTTTCAACAGATTTTATTGAAGACCTGAAGCATGATATTAATATATATATATATATATATATATATATAATGTGTATATATATATATATATATATATATATATATAATGTGTATATTTGTGTTTATAATGAAATATCATAAAAAGTCTGTTATCTTCTTTATTTTTTTTATTCCTCTATAGAAAGCAAATGCATCTCAGTAGGATCGGACGACCTGAATATTGTCAGATTTTTTTTACATTTTTTATTTTGATATTATAACCTTTTACGCTATTTGCTAAAAACGCAACAAAAATAAATGAATGAAAATTACCAAGAAAAAACAAAAAAAAACGACTAGATTTCACGCCCTGTTTATTTGCCCTCGAAGCAGGGAGATTACGTCATGTTTTTACCCCCTCCATAATTCCCTGTAGTGTAGTGGTTAACGTTCTGGGATGCGATATTATAGTTATCAAGTTCAAACCCCAGTCGCGCTATTGTGTTCAGTTTCAGGAAAATATCTTTGGGGAAAATATGAAACTGATATCGGCCCAGCTTTGAGTTAAATAGTAACTTTGAAGTTCTATATGGATTGTTTTGTCATTAAGTAACCCATAAAGGTTGATATGCCATTAAATCAGGAAACGAAACCAATGATTTGCCCAGAAGTACGAGGATGATTAAATAAGTTCCCAGACTTTTTTCGTATGGGCACTTTTATTGATAGTACACACATGAAACTCTAGTCTCCTTCAAAGTAATCTCCTCCGGCTGCAATGCACTTGTTGTACCGTTCCAACAACTTCTGGAAGGCCCCATCGAAGTCCTCTTGTCACAGCCTCTTTCATCTCCTCAATTGTCTCATAACGACAGTCTCTGTGCTTAGGAAATAACCAAAAGTCACAGGGAGCAAGATCTGGACTATAGGGAGGCTGAGGATGTGTCTTGATGCCCATCTTGGTCAAATAGTCCGTGACAAGGATGGAGTTGTGGAGTGGTGCATTGTCCTAGTGGAAATGCCACTGACCCGACTTGAAGAGTGCTGGCCTCTTCCGACGGAAAATCTTCCTGACCTCCCTTAAAACCTCAATATAGTAACCTTAACCCTAACCCCACCCCTTTTGGCCAATCAACTCTGGTGTATTGACTTCCTTACTCCTCCCACACCACTCATCATCCCTCAAAGACTCCCTGCATATCGTTCTTCTAAAGTGTCCTCACGTCCAGATTGCACTTTTGAAATTCACCAGCTGTGACAATCAGGCTTTAGTAGGGTGTATTCCAATTGCTGCTGTAGCTGTTTATTTGAACCTGAAATCATAACAATTGGTTTGTCATCTGATAAGATGTATAGCAATAACATACTGAATTTTTAAGAGTCTACGACAATTGTAAATGCCTATACAAAAAAAAGGCACCACGTAAGTGAGTTGAAATGATGACCCACAGTGAATTGTTTGAGAGATTAAAATTTGGCCATGCTAAAAATAATTGTATATCTACAAATCAGAACCAGTCTTTGAGAATGAGGCCCATAAAATTCTCTAAGAATATAAGATATATAACGGACCATCTAATCCTGTTCAAAAGACCAGACCGAATGTTAATTTTTGTTAATTTTTTGTTAATTTTTGTTAATTTTTTTGTTAATTTTTAAACTGTTCAAAAGACCAGACCGAATGTTAATCGACCAGAAAAAGAGAACTTGCCATCTTTGATTTTGTCAGAATGAAAATAGAATAAATACTTGGACCACACTTGAGAACTAATAAAAGACTATGGAACAAGATGGTGACGGTGAAAGCAATTGCAATTGGTGCGCTTTGGATGGTCCCTGAAGATTCGGAAAAAGACTAGAGGAATTGAAAATCAGAGGAAGAATCGAGATCACAACATTGTTAAGATCGGCTAGAATATTCAAAACAGTCCTAGAGACATAAAGAAACATGCCGTCACTTAGACTCCAGGGAGAAATTTGCAATGTGGATAATGATAAGTGGGAAAAGAGAGAGAGAGAAAAAAACTGAAAATAATCAGGAAAGCATAAAAACATTTGGAGAGAAATGGGGAAAAAGAGTATCTCAGAAAAACGAGAAAACTCAAGACTAAGCTCCACTGCAAAAATCTCAATAAAGAATAATCACCTGGGCAGTCCCTGACGTAAGATACTCGGAACTATTCTTAAAATGGACAAGGAACTTCGACAAATAGATAAAATAAAAGGAAAATCATGACCTGCACAAAACCTTACATCCGAAACCTAGAAATGTTTGGTTTGGTTTTTTTGTTTAATGGCATACCAACCTTTGTTGGTTATTTAATGCCAAAGCCATTCTCCTTGAGGAACAGTAGTGGTACCATTTAACCCATAGCTGGGGGGGATAAGGGGGTTCATACCTTTCCCAAGGGTATTTGCCCGAAAGTGAATGTAATAGCGCGGCTGGAGAACGAACTCGCTTACTACGATCCAGCAGTCCATCGTGTTAACCATTACACCACGAGGACATCTCAACATAGGCAGACAGTATGTGTAAAAAAAAAAAAAGGAAGAAAACTCAGCAGCATTGATGATTGTGTAGATGCATCGATACAAGGACTCAAAGAGTACAAACAAGGACACAAGGAGTACAAATAAGGACACAAGGAGTATGAACAAGGACTGAAAGAGTACAAACAAGGACTGAAAGAGTACAAACAAGGACTCAAAGAGTACAAACAAGGACACAAGGAGTACAAACAGGGACTCAAAGAGTACAAACAAGGACACAAGGAGTACAAACAAGGACTCAAAGTGTACAACCAAGGACACAAGAAGTACAAACAATGACTCAAAGAGTACAAACAAGGACACAAGGAGTATATAAAAGAGAACAAAGAAAGACTTATTATAGCAGCAAGCAAGAGATATAGCAACACAAAAACAAATAGAAAAGCAACAGAATTGGAAAGTAGAAATGGGAGGAAAAAAACTGTATGGCTATTTCAAGCCACAAATAGATCACCTAGTATTGGGCAGACGACCAGACCTTATGATAGTCAACAAAAAAAAAAGAGAAGCTGCCGAATAATGGACTTTACCGTTCAGGCAGACCACAGAGTGAAAATAAAAGAAAGCGAAAAGAGAGATAAATAGCTAGACCTTGCAAGAAACGTAAAAAAAAAACAAAAACTATGGAATTTGAAGGTGATGATGACATCAATTGTATTTAGTGCACTTGGAATAATCCTCAAAGTATTGATAAAGGGACTGGAAGTTGAGACCATCCAGACTATATAATTATTCAGATCGACCAGAATACTGAGAAAAGTTCTGGAGACTTGAGGAGACTTGCTGTCGCTCAGACTCCAGTGAAAAACCATAAGCTCACGCTGGTGTCAAAACTCTCAAAAGAGTATAATAATAATAATAATAATAATAATAATAATAATAATAATAATAATAATAATTATAATAAATTAAAATGGAAAAGACGATGATAAAAGATAAGTAGCTCGAAGGATCGTGGCCATATGAAGTTTTCACTTCTTAGAAGGCATTAAATTTAAAAGCTGTTTGGCTGAAGTGATTGTTTGTCTTTTAATCCATAAAATGTGTTTTAGAAGTGAAGAAAAAAAAAAACGAAACGAAACGAAACGAAATGAAACGAAACGAAGTCGATTGAGGCTTTGAATGAAGTCAGCAACAGATCAGATAGAGAAGTTTGAAACTAAAGGCCAAGGATCAAGGAAGATTTGGTGGGGGTGAAGGAGTTGGGGGGGAGTTCCGAAGGATGGTGTGCTGGGTGATGAGGAGAGAGGGTTGAAAAAAAGAAAAGAAGTAGATGAGAGACAGGCTACGAAAGAATAGAAAAAAGGGAAAGAAAGGAATAACGCATAAGTAATTAAGTAAAAATTACAAAAACATATCTGACTTGATATAGTGAGGCAGAAAACGAAAGAGAATAGAAAGAAAGAAAGAAAGAAAGAAAGAAAGAAAGATAGAAAGAAAGAAGCAAAAAAAGAAGATTAATCTGGTAAAAGAAAAAAGAAAGAAAGAAAGAAAGAAAGAAGACTAATCTGGTAAAAGAACGAAAGACAGAAAGAAGGAAAGAAAGAAAGAAAGAAAGAAAGCAGACTAATCTGGTAAAAGAAAGAAAGAAAGAAAGAAAGAAAGAAAGAAAAAAGACGATTAATCTGGTAAAAGAAAGAAAGAAAGAAAGAAGATTAACCTGGTAAAAGAAAGAAAGAAAGAAAGAAAGAAAGAAGATTAACCTGGTAAGAGAAAGAAAGAAAGAAAGAAAGAAAGAAAGCAGACTAATCTGGTAAAAGAAAGAAAGAAAGAAAGAAAGAAAGAAAAAAGACGATTAATCTGGTAAAAGAAAGAAAGAAAGAAAGAAGATTAACCTGGTAAAAGAAAGAAAGAAAGAAAGAAAGAAAGAAGATTAACCTGGTAAGAGAAAGAAAGAAAGAAAGAAAGAAAGAAAGAAAGCAGACTAATCTGGTAAAAGAAAGAAAGAAAGAAAGAAAGAAAGAAAAAAGACGATTAATCTGGTAAAAGAAAGAAAGAAAGAAAGAAGATTAACCTGGTAAAAGAAAGAAAGAAAGAAAGAAAGAAAGAAGATTAACCTGGTAAGAGAAAGAAAGAAAGAAAGAAAGAAAGAAAGAAAGACGATTAATCTGGTAAAAGAAAGAAAGAAAGAAAGAAAGAAAGAAAAAAGACGATTAATCTGGTAAAAGAAAGAAAGAAAGAAAGAAAGAAGATTAACCTGGTAAAAGAAAGAAAGAAAGAAAGAAAGAAAGAAAGAAGATTAACCTGGTAAGAGAAAGAAAGAAAGAAAGAAAGAAAGAAAGCAGACTAATCTGGTAAAAGAAAGAAAGAAAGAAAGAAAGAAAGAAAAAAGACGATTAATCTGGTAAAAGAAAGAAAGAAAGAAAGAAAGAAGATTAACCTGGTAAAAGAAAGAAAGAAAGAAAGAAAGAAAGAAAGAAAGAAGATTAACCTGGTAAGAGAAAAAAAGAAAGAAAGAAAGAAAGAAAGACGACTAATCTGGTAAAAGAAAGAAAGAAAGAAAGAAAGAAAGGTGCGAAAAGAAAGAATAATAAAAAGTAAAAAATGTAGAAAAGCAAAAATAATAAAAAGATAAAGAAAAAAAAGATCTAAAAAAGTAAATTCGAAAATTGCAAGGAGTTGATAATAATAATTACTAAAGGGACAGGAAGAGTTGGAAGTTGGCGGACGGGTGGAGACCATCCAAACGACTGTATTATTGAGAACGGCCAGAATACTGAGAAGAGTCCTGGTGACTTGCGGAGACTTGCTGTCACTCAGACTCCAGTGAAAAACCATCAACTAACGCTGATGTGAAAAGCTCTAATGAGTGAATAATAATAATGATAAACGCTCGGTGAAAACAAAACCTACAAATACTAGGGCATCTTGGAGGCTGACACCATCAAACAAGTGGAAATGAAAGACAAAATTCAAAAAGAATATTGCAGGAGTACTAGAAAACTACTCGAGACAAAACTTTCAAGCCGAAACCTTATCAAAGACTTTATCCCCCGTTAGATATTCGGGACCCTTTCTAAAGTAGACCAGAGATTAATTTAAACAAATAGACCAAAGAAGAAAACTAATGACCATGTATAAGGCATCAAATCCCCGAGACGAGGTTTGACAGACTATATGTATCAAGAAAAGAGGGAGGAAGAGGACTTACCAGTATCGAAGACAGCGTTGACGCATCGATACAACGACTCGAACACTACATAAGAAAATATGAAGGAGGACTGTTGACAGCCATTAAAAACGATACTGACAACACGATGGACGACAGAATGCCAATAACTAGGAAACAAAAATGGGAAGAAAAACAACTCTATGGGCGTTTTAAACGACAAATAACCAATATATAGGTTAAAATGGAATTAGTACAATAAAATAATTTAAGTAAAACCATGAAATTTTCTGCTTTGTTTATATTACATGAGAAATGAATCAATAAACTATAAATGCAAATGCGCCTTTAATAATTGAATTATTCTTTAATGGGAAGGATGTAAATCCTTGGACATCATGAATATTAGGTCGTAGATTTGTGAGTTTGAGCCGCATATCACCACGTTCTATATACAAAGTGCTTCTTTGTTTGCTTTGTGAATAATGCGCATGGATCAACCCAGATTCCACAATATATTTGGACAATCTAGTAAAATGGCCTCCTCAGTTTCGAAAAGCTTGGACTATTTTGTTACATTCTTTTCGTTCATCCAGTAATATTCAATTTCTTTAAATGTGTACATAGACAACACTTCCAGTCCTTTCAATAAATTCCCCATCAAGAAAGAAGTCTCAATTTGCTTCAAAATCAAATAGAAAAATACAGGAATTTTCATGTTTTGAAGATCGTTGAATCGAGCTTTAAACCCTTTTTTTAAATTCTGAATGTTGCTTATATAGATAAGCAAGTTGTTAGCCCAAACGATTTCTTCTGATTGCGCAATAGAGATTTATAAATGCAAACCTGTTATCCCCTATGATATTATTCACCCAGTCAAGCTTTATCTACCACAGGAGTCTACATGAAAAACTTTGAGAAGCCATGAATTAGTGGCTTTGATAAGAGTAGTAAACAAATTCGATGAATATATCACAATGGAATTTGGTCTAGAAAAATGAGGAAAGACAACTTTTAAAAAGTCAAATTAGATCTCATAGACGCTATAGAAATTGGCAAAGAAACCGTAATTCGCTAACAGGATCAGATTAAATGATGTATAAATATCTTTGTATCATTGAACGGGAAGGAATCCTCCCTGCTGTAAAAGCGGTCTTCATTTCTTTAACTTATTCCTTTTTCTCCCTATTAATCCTATTTCGTTTTCACTCTACTTTTCCCTTCTTTCTTCTCCATCCTTCCTTTGAAGCAGACGATAAGGGTCCAATGTATAGCACTAACACTTCCTCTTTCTCTCTCTCTCTCTCGCTTGCTCTCTTCCCTTTCTTTCTTTCTTTCATGTATGTTTTTTCTACCTTTTCTTTCCTCGCAATCAAAATGGAATTGCCCTTTATTCACCTGAGGTGATGACCTCATAACATTTAAACACGTGTGTTCATAACGTATTTCATTTAAAATGAGCTACCGAAACTGTGTTATCACCCTGGTTGGCGGCTGATGAGGGCAGGGTATCGCACGTGCTTTCACACGTTGTATGATGAAAAAAAAAAGGTGGATTATCATTCAAAACAAATTAATATTAAACAACTTAAAATTATCAGCAAAACGTCCAAAGCCAGTAACATTTTAGAAATAAGTCTTGTTAAATATCCTTTTAAATAACAAATTAGAAACTTAAAGAGATATGGAGAATAGAACGATTTTAAAGGTTCTATTTATAATATGCGTCGTCTCACAGCAGAGGCACGTACTATTTACCAACCCCTCCGCTCGGGCAGGATATGACACAAGGTCAATTTTTAAGCGGAGTTTAACAGGTTTGAATTCAGAGTTTTCCTTCTCCTAGACTAGTTGCCTCAACAAGGCTGAAGAACCTAGTCCGTCCTACTATTTACCCATAGCTGGAGGGAGAATAAGGGGGTTCATACCTTTCCCAAGGGTATTTGCCCGAAAGTGAACATAATAGCGCGACTGGAGTACGAACTCGCGTACTACGATTCCGCAGTTCATCGCTTTAACCATTACACCACGAGGACACCCAACAGCAGAGGCAGGTGGTCTGTAAGTGTTTAGATCTATTATAGATTATTGACCCAATTAAATCACACATATAAAACAACAACGATTGGACTTGCGCAATATCTAGAATTAACAAATAATTGAACGTAAAGGCCAATTTGTCTGTATGAATAAAATAAAAGCCATAAATATAAAAAGCAAAAATAAAGACTTAAATTCTAAGACCAAATAATTACACACATAAACTCCTATGGGACTTTAACATACAAACAGATCACCTAATCTCGGCCAGAAAAAAAAGATCTTATAATACTTAACAAAAAAAGAGAATTTGTAAAATTGTCGACTTTGCTGGGACAGAATAAAACTGAAAGAATGGGAAAAGAAGGAAAAGTACCTCGACCTTACTAGAAAATTGAAAAAGCTGTGGAATATGAAAGTAACGATTGTGCCAATTGTGATTGGTGCTTTTGGCACAATAACTAAAGGATTATTAAAAGGCCTGGAGGAATTGAAAGTTGGCAGACGAGTAGAGACTATCCAAATGACAGCATAGCTGAGAACGGCCAGAATACTGAGAGGAGTCCTGGGGACTTGAGGAGACTTGCTGTCACTAACTCCAGTGAAAAACCATCAGCTAACACTGATGTGAAAAACTCTAAAAGAGTAAATAATAATAATAACCTTTTGTATGGTTGATATCCGTTGTGAACTAAAGACCTTGATTCTGACAAAATAACTGATCTATGCAAGTAGAATTCTGGGCTGAAGTGAGAAACAAAAAGGTTTTATCAAAGCCGTTCAAGATCAAAATCTTTCCCTGTCGGCTGTGGCAGTAGAACATACTGACTGCTTGAAACCATATAGTTGTAGTAGATAAGAATAGTTGAAATAAGTTGTTGTAAAGTTGGCGACCGTAGTCAAGGGCGACCAGAAGGCACCATTTTCAATAGCTACTACATCGAAGTATAAGGGAAGGCGCTACTCCTTTCCCTGGATTGCTCCACTTTACCCTTGATACGTACCTCATGTTGCCGAGTGTTAAACAAGGAGGTATCAAGTGCCATTTTTAAAGTCTTTGGTATGATGTGACCTGGGATTGAACTCTGGTCTCCCGGACCATTGGCGAACACTACCCACCATGCTGATCTAAAATGAACTTTAAAAACAGGACCGATTGAAAATAACTACACTGGAAGAGAAGCCGATATAATCACTTACATGATGAAAAAAATGATGTGAACATAAAAGGAATGGGACAGAACCAAAATACAGCCCAGTCATGTTGGGCTGTAGAATACACTGACTGCATCTCTGCAGAAAGTTAAGAACTCACCAACAAGTCTCTTGAATATAATATTAAACAATTTGATGGCGAGATTCCAGACTTGGAGATTTGGGTATTGTGGAGTACCCTTTCATTGCCAATGCTCCCAGGTCCACTTTGACTCGGAGTGATAGCACCTGATAGGGTCCTATCTATGGGTCAAATAATGAGTGATGTTAAATTGTGATTGTTATATGTGAAACTGAACAAAAAAGAGCTCAGGTTCATTTAAGAACGTTATCTACAAAATCTGTTTAAAAATCATATATATTTACATATTTAATATATATTTAATAACAGTATTTTGGCATTAAATAACTAACAGCGATTGATATGCCGTAAAACCAAACCAAAGCAAATCAGAATGAAAATATTCGTCATTTTCGTAAATAAGCTGAAGAAACTACTAATCCTTTAAAATCTGTCTTTTCCACGCTGATCTAAAACTAACTTTGAAAACAGGTCCGATTAGATAATGATTAAAAAAAGGAAGATAGGCCGATATTATCACTGATTCAATGAAAAAAAATGGCCTTAACATACAACTCCAGCAGAGTTAAGAGTAAGGTATAACGAGTTTGGGAATGACACTATACATATCAACCACACTATTCAAGCCAATGGACTAAATATAGTAATGAAATATTTTAATTCTATCACATAGACAACCTGTGTGATAAAAAAACATTTAAAGGAAAGAATATGATAAACTTTCAAAATATAAAAACACAGATAATAGAAATCGTAAGAACGCACAACAGCCATTCCAGTTGTTAAAGGTGCACTAGGTTTTACAACACTGATGTACATTTAAGTACGCAGTTTAAATGTAAGTACAGTTTAATTGTCAAAAACATTTCTATTTCAAGCTATTCAATTTAGTCAAACAGTTCTAATTCAAACAATTCAGCTTAGCTGTTTTATTCTATTAAACCATTGATAGGGCCCCATCACTGGACCTGGGAGCAATGGCAATGAAGGGATGCTCCGCGTTCCCCAAAGCCCCAGCATCTCTGGAACCTCACCATCAGATTGTTTAGTGTCATAACTAAGACACTCATTGGTGGGGGGAGTCTTACCCCTCTGCAGAGATACAGTCGGTGTATTCTACAGCAAGTACTGAACTGCAACATCGTAGTAAGCGAATTCGAAATACATTCGTGCTCTTACATTCACTTTCGGACTAATACCCTTCGGAAAGGCATGAACCTGTTCATAACCACACCTTTGAATTATACAGTTACAC
>OY757911.1:6695995-6732325 GCA_963585895.1 Sepioteuthis lessoniana
TTCACTGTTGAATGTTTTTTTTTGTCGTGATGGAATTACTCCCAACTCCGGTTTAACTGGACCGAATAATACATATATATATATATATATATATATATATATATATATATATATAGGGTTTCTCAAAATAGATACAGCTGATTAATATGATAATGATTTATAACTGAAACAAGATCGATGGGGTCATTTGGAACACGTCCTGTAAAACATGCATCCTTTGTGTGAGAGACATCAAATCATTGTTTTTTTTTAATTATCATCTTCCAGCAAATGCAATTTCTTTTTGGGTTTCTTGTCTCAGAAATAAATGATTACCATATTAATGGGTTGCATCTATTCTGAAACAGTTTTGAATGATTTGGTCTCCAAATAAGAAGAAAAAGAACTTTTTGATAACGAATTCTGCAGCAGAAATCTCAACAAAGGAATAAACATCAAGGTATTCCCCTTTCTAAGATACTCAGGAATATTCTTAAAAATGGATAAGGAGGGAAATCAGACAAATGGACCAAAGGATATTGATGACTTTGCACAAGACTTTGCATCCAAGAGATGACAGACTAAAGTTAGTGCGAAAAACTCACGAGGATAATAATAATAATACAGGGTGGAACGATAAAATTGTCGCCCTAGAAAAGACGACATTATTCCATTTCCGTTTAATGAAAACCGGTTTTCTTTTTTTTTTTTTTTTTTGTTGCAGACCATCTACTCATTGGCCAGTTGTGTACAAATCCCAAGAGTGATAGGAGCCTTCTATCATGTCTGAAAGTGACACAATGTTCAACGAGCGAGATCGGAGATGCGCCGCTGGGCAACTCATGCTCTCTACCGATCCAAGTTATGACAACATGACCATTGCCAGCACCCACAAAATGCAAATCTGAATTGCCATGAATAACAGGGACGTGCCCAGGGTGATGAAAACAAAGTTTCTGGCTACGGTTATGGTCTTTGGTGTAGTTTCAAGTGAGGGCCACATCATGCCACCTCATATCTTCGAAGTCGGCTTGAAAATCAACACCAAAGTGTACCTGGATGTGCTGGAGAGTGTGGTGATCCCCTGGTGCAAGCAGATGGCCAGTGGCAGACCCTGGGTGTGGCAGCAGGACTCGGCGCCAGCCCACAAGTCCAAAGAGACCCAGGCTTGGCCTCAGAAGGAGTGCTACGACTTTGTACACTTCTCTCACTGGCCCTCCCTCCTCCCCCGACCTGAACCCACTGGACTACTTCGTTTGGTCATACGTCTAGAACATTACCAACATGACCTCCCACAACACCAAAGCCAGCGTGATCGTCACCTTCCGCCGAAAATTCGCCGAGCCACCGGCGCTTGTGGAAAAGGCATTCTCCCAGTTCCGGATCCGTATCGAGGCAGTGATTGAGGCTGAAGGCGGCTACATTGAATAGATTTCAGCTCTACTACATAATCAAGTTACCTGAACTGATTTTTTTCAATAAAAGTTTTTAAATAAAGCTGTAGTGTTGTTTTCTTTAGGACTACTGTATACAGTTTCAATGTCAAAAATAGTTCTATTTCAAAAAATTAACTTTGGCAAAATTTCTGAGACATCTATTTCAAACCGTTCAGTTTAGCGTCAGTATACTGCTTAGTTCTATTTGACCCATAGATAGGACCCTATCAGGTACTACCATTCCGGTGTAGAGTGGACCTGGGAGCGATGACAATGAAGGGTTACACCGCATTCCCCAAAGTTCCAGCATTACTGGAGCCTCACCACCAGATTGTTTAGTGTCATATCCAGGATATCGTTGGGGTGGGGTTTACCCCTTTGCAGAGATGCAGTTGGTGTATTTTACAGCCACAGCTGACTGGGCAAGTGATAGTTGGAGAGCTTTAAACGGTTCAGATAGTCAGTCAGTTATTAACCGGAAGTGGACAAATAAAGAATTTCGATTTTAAGGCTTGCAAACCCGCTCCACCCATTCGGTGTAGGCTACTATTCAACTCAATAAAAATACCACCTTCCGTCTTTGTGAACGGTCAAGAGGGAGGTGGAAACAGAAATAAGGTGAACGGTTTTTTTTCTGAGACCAATCGTCTGACTTTTTCTTTTCTCGTTGTCATCTCTTCATCTGTTTTGTTTTCGGTTTCTTTGTTTAATGGCATATCAATCTTTGTGGATTATTTAATGCAAACACTATCCTTGAAGAACACTAGTGGTATTATTTAACGTGTAGCTGGGAGAATGAGTCGGGAGGGGTTCTTTCTTTCTGGAGGGTAATAATTTGAAAGTAAACGCAATAACATGAGTTGAGTTTGAACTCGCTTATTGCGATGCGGTGGTTCAGCTCGTTAGCCACTACGCCCCGGGGGACCTCCCCTTTATCTCCTCTCTGTTTCCAGCAACTTTTTGCGAGATCTAGCAATGCATCAATGATTATTTATACGCGCTTATCTAGATCCAGAATTTCCAACTTGATTAATTCGGAAATTTAAAGAGACCTTTCGATTCTGGATGCGAACACGACGTTGAACTTCAATCTGTACGAGTGAACCAATGAAGGAGTCCCCAACTCTCTCTATTCTTACTGAAACAAGTTAGTTTTAAAGCTGTCAATCTTCACCTGATTATATATAAAGCGGACAGACGTTTCCCAGTAACGTAAATTGCGGCTTATGTTATTCTAAGCTAATTACAATATTTCTTTTTGATTATAAACAGTTTTTGTTTCCACTCATCCATTTAATTTTATAATCTTATCATCTCTACAGCATGTGCGTGGGGATGGGGGATTACTTTCTGTTATGGTTAACGAGTCATGCATGCAGACTATTTATAGTGAGTTCGATTCTCTACATACTTTTGCTTTTGTGCCAAACAAAGTACGTTTGAGTGTAGACCTTTTTTCTAATTAAAAAAAAATTAAACTTTGTGTTGTCAGGCACAAAGTCAGAGTTGATGAGCGCTCAGTATCTAACTTGCTTCATCAGCAATCAAAAGCGAGTGGAGGAACTGCTCAACTGTAAGTAAATCCCAGGCCATAATCTTGGGGTGCTTACTGAGGATCATAATTTTGTGATACAATGATTTACTGTTATATTTTGACCCCTCGCCCCGGCCTAAAAATGCTATTCCAAGGTAATACACCGGAAGGAAGTGACACATTCCAACGGCCAGTAATCGAAAGAGATCGCGTGGGCGGATTAAGGCTTATGATATGGAAAAAGGTGAAGGTCCCATTCTGCCATTACAGTCATGCACCGGAAGAGAGTAACCTCTGAACTGCATGACAGTTATTTCCGCTTGATGACGATTAAACATTCGATTTCAAAGATCCAGTAGGCGATCGTGTGGGCGTTGAGTTATTATTTAACTCAGTTGAGTTTGGGGTGCCAAAGCAGTTGCCAGCAGACTCCCAGAGGGTTAGAGACGAGACGTGGTAGGGAAGGCCACACCCGACCGAGGGGGACCTCGGAAACCCCCGATGCAGTTGCCAGCAGACTTCCAGACAGCTAGAGACCAGATGTGGTTGGGAAAGCCACACCCGACCGAGGGGTCCCTCGGAAAGCCCCGATGGAGTAGACTCCAACATCAGGAGAACAATAAAGACACAACGTGACGGCCATAACAGTGGGGTCAAAATATAAAGTTTATGTTCGGTCTCCAGCATCCTCTCACACGCAAACCTTACAAATAAAGTGAGAGGTAAATATAATTGAAAAGAAGTCTTCTGGTGTCTTCCTTCCTGCATCTTAACTCTTCCTGCGTCTTCCTTTCTGCGTCTTTATCGTTGTATCGCTGTAGATGACTATATAACATTACTTGTTTAATTGATTGATTTTAACTGTATGTCAACTCGTCTAGGGTAATTTTATGCTTATAGGTTAGGGAATGGCGTACATCTATATTTAAATTTTTGTGTAGTTCTTTCTCAAATTTTTTTTCACAGAGTTATGTGACAACAAGTATTCCTTTTTAATACAAAAAATCACTCAGTTGTATGGTTTCAAGTATTTCTATCTAATACTAATAGGTATGTAAGTAATTTAGTGACCGTTGTCGAGGGTGACCGGTGGGCTCCCTTTTCGATAGCTACACCAACGTGTAAGGGAGGGCACTACGCCTTTCCCTGGATTGCTCTACTTTACCCTTTATCCTAATCTTATAAGGCTGAGTGTTAAGCAAAGTAGCATCAAGTACTGTTTTTTGAGTCTTTGGCATGACTCGACCTGCGATTGAACCCAGGTCTCCCGTGTCATCACGGTTTTTAGTAATTATATCTGTGTGATAGTAACCATGTGTCTGTCCACTGTTGTGTAGTTTCAAGAAACTCATAATATTTCTTGAACATTGATAGTGTAAAGCAACTGTTCTTAATAGACAGGATTTACAGTTAAATGGTATGTGGTGCCTTCAATAATTCCAGACTTTTTTGTACAGGCATTTAACATTGTCGTAGACTCTTGAAAATTCAGTATGTTATTGCTATACATCTTATGAGATGACTGACCAATTTTTATGATTTCAGGTTCAAAAGAACAACTAAAGCAGCAATTGGAATACACCCTACTAAAGCCTGACTGTTACAGCTGGTGAGTTTCAAAAATGCAATCTGGACTTTAGAAGAATGATATGAAATAAAATTGTGTTTTAAACTTGGAAAAAATGCCACAGAAACGTATGGAATGCTTCATACTGTTTTTGGACCATCTTACATGAATCGAGCATCAGATTTTGAGTAGCATAAGAGATTCAAGGAAGACAGGGAGTCTGTGAGGGATGATGACAGGTGTGGGAGGAGTAAGGAAGTCAATACATCAGAATTGATTTGCCAAAGGGTTAGGGTTAGGGTTACCATGTTGAGGTTTTAAGTGAGTTCAGGAAGAGATTCTGTCGGAAGAGGCCAGCACTTTTCAAATCGGCTCAGTGGCATTTCCAGCAGGACAATACACCAGTCCACAACTCCATCCTTGTCACAGACTATTTAAGCAAGATGGGCATCAAGACACTTCCTCAGCCCTCCTATGGTCCAGACCTTACTCTTTGTGACTTTTGGTTATTTACTAAGCTCAGAGGCTGTCGTTATGAGACAAATGGCGAGATGAAAGAGGCTGTGACGAAGGTCATTGACACGCTCCCCAAAGAAGACTTTCATGGGCCCTTCCAGAAGTTGTAACGGCACAACAAGTGTATTGCAGGCGGAGGAGATTACTTCGAAGGGGACTAGAGTTTCACGTGTGGACTATCAATAAAAGTGCCCATACGTAAAAAGTGTGGAAACTTATTTAATGATCCACATATCAAGTATTCCTACTGAATACGAATAAGGGGTGTGTCCTCGTGGTGAAATGGTTAAAGTGATGGACTGCAGAATCGTAGAAAGCGAGTTTGAACTCCAGTCGCGCGATCACATTCACTTTCGGACAAATACCCTTGGGAAAGGTATGAACCCCCATATCCTCTCAGCTATGGGTTACATAGTACAACTACTGTCCTTGAAGGAATGCTCCTACATTAAATAACCTACAAAGGTTGATATACCATTACACAAAGAAACCAATCCAAACAAATATTTTTTAAACAGATCTATTTGACCCATAGCTGGAGCCCTAAAAAATATTACCATTTTGAGTCAGAGTGATTCAAGGAGTAATGGCAATACAGGGATTCTCTGCACTCAACAGATTTCCAGAATTGGAACTTTACCATCATAAGTTGTTTAGCGTCATACCCAGGCACTCCTTTTTTTCAAAGGGATCTTAATCCTCTATAGGGGATACAGTCAGTTTATTCTAAGTCCCACCGACTGGAGATTAAGAGATTAGTTTGATAACCATCGGTCTACATTAATATTGATACTAGATATTTGTTGGTTTAGTCTGGCACAAGGCTATAATCATAGGACACGGATTGCATGAGCAAGAACTTACCAAATTTGCTTGTTATTTTAAGGTATCTGTTCGGCATATGAGAGCATGTTCAACTTTGAAACTGGTTCTAGTTGTACAAAAATGCGGTAACGTTCCTTAATCACAGGGTATACAATATGTGATAGCAAAGTATGGAGACAGAATGTTTAATTTGTTTTAATTTTAAAAATTCTAAATCTAAATGAGACGTTTGACCATCGAAGTAACTTCTATAATAAAGAGAGAATGTATGGATGGATTAGTTCCAATCTAAAAAAAGGTATGAAGCCAGATACGTTATTTTTTTAACGATGTGTCTTTTTGTAAAACACAGGTTTGTGCAAGCGGAACACCCGCTATTTTTACTTTGTCTTGCTCCGCGGGACTACATCTTCTTTCTTGAACTGAATATTCATCTCAACGGTTAAATTTTAAAAACTGAAAGACAGTAAAAATTACGACAATGCAACTTACAACCGGGAATGTATTTACCAACCACTCCGAACGGAAAGGATGTGACCAAAAGTCATTTTTAAAATAGAGCTTAACTGATTTGAATTCAGTGCTTTTTTTTTTTTGTCCGAGATTGGTTGCTTGACCAAGACAAAAGAAAAAGAACCCAATCTACGCAACCTTTTACTCACAACTGGACGCAGAATAGTTTCACAAGGGTATTAACGCTATGTGAAATACACCCAGTCTCGTCTCGGATTTGAACTCGGGTCACCATGTTCATTTCCTTCGACGGTAACCTTTACACCACGAGTACGTCTATATAATCACCACGTATGAAAAAAAAAAAAAACCCAGGCCATTGGCCTCATGAGTAGAGTGTTCGCTAATGGTCCGAAAGACCGGTGTTCAATCCCAGGTCGAGTCATACCAAAGACTCAAAAATGGTACTTGATGCCGCCTTGTCTAGCACTCAGAATTATAAGGTGAGGGTCAATGGTAAAGTGGAGCAATCCAGGAAATAGAGTAGCGCCCTCCCTTACACCTCGGTGTAGTAGCTATTGAAAAGGGAGCCTTCGTTTCAACCTCGACTATGGTTGCCAACTTTACTTACTATGAGAAAAAAGATTCAGAGGTGCCTCAACTAATGTAAACGTGTTTGAAGCGTGTTAAATGCCAAGAGAAATATTTAAAGAATTTTGATATTCCATTCATCCTTTTTTTCTGTCTTTTTTTCTGTGCTTTTAAAACAAGACTTGTTTGTTCTAAGAGCCCAAGCGAATGCTTGAAGCCGTGCATTATAATCATATTTACCCAACCTCTCCGCTCGGGCAGGATATGACACAAGGTCTATTTTTTAAGCGGGGTTTAACTGGTTTGAATTCAGAGTTTTTCCTTCTCCTAGACTAGTTGCCTCACCAAGGCTGAAGAAGCTAGTCTGTCCTACTATTTACCCATAGCTGGAGAGAGAATAATTAAGGGTATTAGTGCTATGTGAAATGCAATCAGTCCAGGATTTGAACTCGTGTCGCCATGTCCAATTCCTGCGACGATAACCATTACACTACGGGCACCTCCTAAGCCGTGCATTATAATGAACCTAAATACTCAGGATGTCCGAGAAGTAAGGCGAAAACCACTTTACTAGTTCAAAATGTTTCTTACCATATTCATAAAACATAGTTTATACGTTATCCCCATTACTGTGTCACTTTTACACGTCGTCAGTATAGGGAGTGGCCTAATGGTTTAAGTGCTGGACTGCGGAATCGTAGTTCGCGATTTCGAACTCCAGTCGCGCTATTACGTTCACTTTTGGACAAATACTCTTAAGAAAGGTATGAACCCCCTTATCCTCCCATCTATGGGTTAAATAGTACCACTACTGTCCTTCTGGAAGTATGGATTTGACATTAAATAACACGAGAAGTTTGATATGTCATTAAATAACAAACAAACTGTAGTATCGTGGTAAGGAAACGATACACTGTGAAACAGAGTTAATTATTTATTAACTCAAGCAGTACAGTCCGACTAGTATTATATGTCTTCCCCTGTAGGTGTTACGTCCGAAGTTGGTCTTCTACTGACCGACGTCTTTCAGAGCTGCTTCTGCTTCTGTCTCTGTCTTTTATACTTCTGCGATACCTGAAGTCATGTGGTAAGAGCCACTATACAACACAAACAATCGTCACTAGAGTGATTGATCCCATTGTTACACGAACACATGAATACTCTCCTCGGAGAATGTGGCGTCTAACACCTTTAAGATAACTGTCACAACTTCTCGTTGGTGATCCCATAGTGTACTGCTTTTGGGAGATCAAGCTGAACTCTTATATTACGAGGTCTATCATCTTGAGGTAAATTTTCAACGTGTGCAATGTTTATTTCAGTTGATGCTGATCAAAACTTCTCAATAAAAAGCTTGTTATTCTGTAAATTCAAAGGTTTCTTTTTTGAAAGTATTATAACTGTTTTCTGTTCATTGCGTGTTTATCATACACAGCTGCAAATCCACGGTAAATTTCTTTTGGACTTTTACCCTCAGCATGCAAAATTCGCTGGCACATTACATTTCTATGTAAGTCTAATGATTATGATGGTAGTCATCTTTGTATGATGACACATACGCATGTCTTTAATATTAAGACTGTTCTGGCTATTAAAATAAGTGTTACATATCATCATCATCATCATGTCGTGCTGCCAGCACGGATATCCCTGACCCTCTCTCGACACTTCTCCCTATTATTCATCGCCTCTGGCAGGTCTTCAGGGTTACATCCTGTATCCTCACATAGCTGCTGTATGTAAGTTCGAGCTGGTCGTCCTACTTTTGCTTGGCCATATGCAGGGGTCCATAGGAGTACATCCCTTATGAGCTCGTCCTTGCTTCTCCAGCAGTGTCCTGCATGTCTGGTTCGTCTAACTTGTATAGTTTTCGTGATGGGAGGCAAGTGGCCGTACAGTTGGTGTCTTGTGAGGTGTTGTCGCCAGGACTTGTTCAATATTGCTATCAACATTCTTGTGTAATTGCCGTCTAGTTTCTTCTCCTGTCGTTTAGTTAACGTCCATGTAGTGCATCCATATAGCAGTATCGATACAACCGCTGCCTGGAAGAAATTGCGTTTCATTTTATCGGTCAGGTCTGATTTCCATATGATCGAGAGCCTATCGATAGCTGTCCGTACTTTCGTTAGTCGTGTGTCGATGTCTTTTTCGGTTGATGAGACGCTACTTCCTAGGTAGGTGAATTTGTCTACTAGTTTCAGAGAGGTTCCGTCTAGTGTGGTAATGTTGCCCGTTTGGTTGTAACACATATATTCAGTTTTGTGTGCATTGACATGGAGGCCAATGCCTGCTGCGGCTCGTTCCAAACTATGCAGTAGTGTCTCTGCTTGATTTGGCGTATTCGCCAGTAACGCCATGTGTTACATATACATCATAGTTTTTTTTTCTTTATGGCTTCACTTTTGCGGATTCAATTTTAATTGTTTTCATTTTTGAGTATTTGATCGTATTTTTTTCATTTTTATGAATTTAATTTAATGTCTCACATTTTTTTAGTATTTAACGATAACTTTTTAATTTTTAAGTATTCAATCTTTTTACTTTTTTTTTTTAATATTTAAATTTAATTTTAATTTTTGAGCATTAAAATGTTTTTTCTTTTTTTTAATATATAATTTTTTTTTTCATTGGTTTGCTTTCTTTGTTTAAGGGCATATCAACCTTTGTAGGTTATTCAATGCCAAAGCTATTACTCCCAGAAGAACAGTAGTGATACTATTTAACCCATAGCTAAGAGGACTCATACCTTTCCTAAGGGTATTTGTCCGAAAGTGAACGTAACAGCGCGACTGGAGTTTGAACTCGCTTACTACGATCCGACAGTCCATCGCTATAACCGTTACACCACGAGGACACCCCACTTTTTATTTTTGAGTATTTAATGTTGCTTAATGGTAAATATTGTTTTAATACGTATTTAATAGGGTTTCATTTTTGAGAATTAAATGAATTTTTTTTATTTTTGTGTATGTAATTTTTTTTTTTTTCATTTTTTTCATTATTCATTTTTTTTCCATTTTTGAGTATTCAATCTTAATTTGATTCATTTTTGAGTATTCAAACTTTTATTTTTTTTATTTTTGTGTATTTAATCTTTTTTTTTTTCATTTTTAAGTACTTGATTATTTTTTTTAATTTTTGTGTATTCAAACTTTTTTTTAGCATTTAATTCTTTTTTTTTCTCTCTTTTGAATATTTAGTTATTTTTTTCTTCTTTAGCCTTCAATTTTTTTCTAAGTATTTAATCTTAATTTGTTTCCATTTTTAAGCATTAACTTTTTTATCATCGTAACCGAAAGACTCTTTTGTAACAGTATTGACCAACACTTTTGTTGCAAACATCTTACGCATAATTTGGTAAAACATTCACGCCATCCGTGTGAGTTACGATATCAGCCTCACTGAGACATAAAGTTTGGCTGTTTAGCAGCACATATTGTTAGGTGATTTTGAATCTTACTCTGTGAGTAAATATCTCCAAGATATTCGATTCCATACACAGGGAAAAGATACAGCAACTATTACTCGCATATGGTCTCCCCTAAGAAATTGTTTCTGCTACAATGATGCTTTACAAAAACACGAAAGCTATTATTCACTCTCCCGATGGTAAAAACGACTTCTTCGATATAGTTACTGAAGTCATGGAAGGAGATGCAACTGTGCCATGTATGTTTATAATTAGCTGAAACTATGTACTTTGACCGTCAATAAATCTAATAATAGAGGAGGAGCCCGTGGTGTAATGATTATCGTCGTAGGAAATGGACACGGCAACACGAGTTCAAATCCTGGACGAGATTGATTGCATTTCACATAGCACTAATACCCTTGGGAAAGGTATGAATCCAATTATTCTCCCTCCAGCTATGGGTAAATAGTAGGGCTGACTGGGTCCTTCAGCTTTGGTGAGGCAACTAGTCTAGGAGAAGGAATACTCTGAATCCAAACCTGTTAAACTCCGCTTAAAATTTGACCTTGTGTCATGTCCTGCCCAAGCGGAGGGGTTGGTAAATATGATATGATAAATCTAATAATAGAAAATGGTTTCTCACAGAAAAACAAAAGACAAGAAGCAGACAATATCCCGCAGAAACTAGGACTGAAGCAGACTACGCATATGATCAAGTGCTTCTTGTAACTACACCTGCCCAAGCCAAATACCTACTGCAGAGCCTGGAACAAGCACCGGGAGGTATTGGCCTCTACGTGAACACAAATAAAGCTGAGTCCATATGTTTTAAACAAGAAGGATCTTTCTCTTAGTGGAGATGGATCCTTCCACTCGGAAATTAAGGGACCAATTCACATACCCCTATTAAAAAAGATGTCGACCTTACACTTAGTAAAGGTGAAAACTACTATAAACAGGTTGACAATAATATGAAATCTAAAGCGTCAAGCCAACAGAGAAAAAAACCCGTCATTCCCCCTCTTAAACCTGTTATTTATGTATGTGTTGAGGGGAGTCAAAATTTGCATACGTAGCTCGACTCTCGCCGGCACGAGACATGCTTTTACAGAAATTCGGGTGTGGGAAGACCGTAAATTGTTTTTTTATTGAACATCTGCTGGCAAGACACGTACATGATTGCTTAGGATAACGAGGTAACTCATTTCGCTAATCTGTTTTGTTACACTTCACCACAATATCTAATAGAAATCATTTTTAAACAGATCTATTTGACTCATAGATGAGAGATCCTCACAGGTATTACTGCTCCAGGTAGGAGTGGGTCTTTCGTTAATGACAAAAAAGTGTATTCTCTCGATCTTCAGATCATCATCGTCAAAACGTCCCTCTTGGGGGGGGGGGGTCTTATTCAGTCAGCGTATTATAAACCACACCGACAAGGCAGAAAAATATTGTGATAAGGAAAATTATGCTGCGCCATTCTTCTAAGTGAGAAGGTCAGTTTTATTTGATTTTTCTCATGGCGCACAACTTTGTCAACCTGAGTAGAAACCAAAGTAAGTTCTGTGGTAACGTTTAGATTGTGTACTAGAGAATCGGATCAAATATCCTTGAGAAGACAAAGTATTTGGAAGAAGATTTTTCAGTCAAAGTATTAGAATATTTCAAGCCATAGATTTCTCTGAACACACGGTCATAGACGTTAGCAAACACACATGCGTTTAAGAATTCAATCGTCAAAAAATTAGGATCGATAGCTTCCGGAGTTATTCTTAGAATATTTGAAATTAATAATCGAAAATAAAAAAAAATCGATAATGGATAAAAAAAAGAAAAAGAAAAAAAGAAAGTCAACTAGAAAGAGTGAGCGATTTATTTTTGTGGATATTAAACTATGAAATATATTTTGTTTCATTCGTAAGAAGTATTTGATCGACGTAACATTTTTGCCTTGATGAGAGAGAAAGAAAGAGGGAGAGAGAGAGAGAGAGAGTAAAAAAAGACAACAGCAAACAAACAATCAAACGAACAAACCAAAAACAAACTAAAAACGAAAACAAAAAACAAATCAAAACAATGAAAGAGATACTTAAAGCAGTAGAGGTGAATTGAAGAAAGAATTTTAAAAGACATTTTTTCCAGCTAAAAAATAAATGTGATACTACTTATGAAATAATTCTTTCGATGAACAGGTACATACACGTAGAGATGTGTGTAAGACACGTATATATATGGGCGAGTGTATATATGAGTGTGTGTGTGTGTGTGTGTGTGCATATGCATATATATTATGGTGCTTCATATATCAGCATATCTACGCAAGTATGACATTTTTACGGTTGTGTATATTTACGAGTCCTAATATTTCCAACCTATCTGTTTCCATATCTATTGATCAATCTCTCTCTCTCTCTCTCTCTCTCTCTCTCTCTCTCTCTCTCTCTCTCTCTCTTCTAACGCTTTCTATCTCTCTGTCTCTGTGTGCGTCTCTCTCTCTCACACACGCACAGTCCATATATATATATATATATATATACAAATTCACCTAGTTCTAAACGGTTACACACACACACACACACACACAAGCGCACCCCCAAATACCTATATATATATATATATATATATATATTACATCTATACATAAGTGCTTCTATATAAAAAATGATATATATATATACATATATATATATGGCCTCATGAGAAGAGTGTTCGCCCATGGTCCGGGAGACCGGGATTCAATCCCTGGTCGAGTCATACCAAAGACTCAAAAAATGGTACTTGATGTCAACTTACTTAACACTCAGTATTACAAGGTGTGGATCAAGGGTAAAGTGGAGCAATCCAGTGAATGGAGTAGCGCCCTCCCCGAATCCTCTGTGTAGTAGCTATTAAAAAGGGAGCCCTGGGGTCATCGTCGACTAAGGTCGCCGACTCTACTTACTTTATATACTTTTCAAGATACATATACTATTGCTGTCACTACATATATATATATATATACCCGAAAGAAAAGCAAAATCTGGTCACTTTAGGATTATAAATTTATTTCCATCCAGCTATGAGTATTGATATGAATCAATAACTCCAAATTCGATTAGAGCTTCTTACCATAAATATTCAAATATTCGAAGTTTGAATAATTCAATTGTCCTGACGGAATTATTCCCGACTTTGGATGGACTGGACTGAAGAATATATACATATATATATATATATATATATATATATATATATGTGTGTGTGTGTGTGTGTGTGTGTGTTATTTGGTCAAGTTAAACCGGAGTTGGGAATAATTCCATCAGGACAAGAAAACCATTCAAAAATGAACATTTAAATTTTCCTGTTAAAGAGCTCAATGAAATATATATATATATATATGTACAAGGATGGAGTTGTGGACTGGTGTATTGTCCTGGTGGAAATGCCACTGACCCGATTTGATGAGTGCTGGCCTCTTTCCTAGGAATCTCTTCTTGAACTCCCTTAAAACCTCAACATAGTAACCCTAGCCCTAACCCTTTGGCCAATCAAATCTGGTGTATTGACTTCCTTACTCCCCCTACACCTCTCATCATCCCTCACAGATTCCGTGCCTTCCTTGAACCTCTTGTGCCAAAAGGCCCATTTTTTAAGTAGAGTAAAGCTGGTTTGAAGTTTTCTCTCACCAAAAAAATATGATTTAGTTTGGTTTGTTGGGTTTTATGGCATATCAACCTTTGTAGGTTATTTAACGCCAAATCCATTTTTATGTAAATCATCAGTTCTATTTCAAACAATTCATTTTAGTATGAGTACATAGTTTGTCAAAAACATTTCTATTTCAAACTATTCAGTTTATTCAAGCAGTTATATATAACAATTCGGTTTTGTGTAAGTACAGTTTCAATGTCAAAAACAGTTCAATTTCAAATAATTCAGTTTAGCATAAGCACGCAGTTTAAATGTAAGTACGGTTTAATTGTTAAAATCCTTTTTATTTCAAGCAATTTAGTTTAATCAAACAATTCAGTTTAGCATAAGTATGCCGTTAGTTCTATTTAACATATAGATAGGGCCCTATCAGGTACCACCACGCCGGGCAAGAATGCACCTGGGAGCAATGGCAATAAAGGGGTACTCCGGATTCCCCAAGACTCCAGCATTACTGGGACCTCACCATCAGAATGTTTAGTGTCATATCCTGGGCACTCATGGTTGCGGGGTCTTTCCCCTCTGCAGAGGTACAGTCAGTGTCTTCTGAGAGTAAATGGATTCATGCCTTTCCTAAAGGTCATTAGCTTGAATGGAAACACAAACAGACTCGTCTACAACATATTCTATGACGATAACCGTCATGCTAAGAACGCCTTATCTTTTGTAAATCATGCTTGTGGTTTATTACAGAGGTTGAAGATCCTTCGTTCCTGTAGATAAATTACTTCTTTATTTTAATTAGTTAGAATTATTTAGAATAAATTCACAATGTTAAAAAGGAAAACTTTCCCTACTCTAAGATAAATTCATATCATTTGTTTTTATACTGTTCTTTAATGGAATATCTCTTGTACTTTTTAATAACTATTGTAATTTATTTTAATATCTATTGTAATTTATTTTAATATCTATTGTAATTTTTAACAGTATTTAATGCGAAGAATTGAAAATGTTTGATTATACAACTTTTATTGGTGGCATAAAGTGCACATGTTTCCTAAAATGTTGAAAGCAAATCAAGTTTATTTGACCATCTCTCTGTTTTAGTCTTCTCATTTACGCTTAAAATTGTCTGACTGCTATGACTCAAAATGTGTTTATAACTTTTGACAAAGAATATCTGAATCCAAATTCGGAGAAAAATACAGAACATAGATTCATAGTATTCATGTATATAAGAAAGAGACATTTATAAAACATTATACTTGTATCCCTCTATGCGATAGATAGATAGATATTCTTGACTCATTAAAAACTGTGAATGATTGAGAAAATTATTCTCCCATAACGTTCTTAACGAAGTCATCTGAAATAGGAGCAATATGTTACCTACATAGTCTGTCTGAACAGGTTCTAATAATCACACACACACACACACACACACACACACACACACATATATATATATATATATATATATATATAATCTATGGAGAAAATCCAAGGAGTTGAAATATTCAATTAGAGTACACAATGTCAACGGCTATCGACGTATAATTAACTTGGGATTAAAAATTCATCGAAACTCAAAGTGCAGAGCCAATATATATATATATATAAATATATATATATATATATATGTGTGTGTGTGTGTGTGTGTGTGTGTGTGTGTGTGTGTGTGTGTGTGTGTGTGTGTTTTGATACATTTTTTTTTATAAAAGAAATATTCATTTTTTAATATAATTCTTACCTTACCCATATCTTCTCTCGAAATCACAAATAGAAATTTGAGATAATTCATCTTTTAATAATTGTGTCGAGAGACAGACTGATTGATTCATCCACGCATATACAAGACCACCTCCATATATATATATATATATATATATATTATGGACTCTCCCGTCAATCTCGATTTACGAGGGGTTTACTTAGAGATGTGAACTTTTTGTTTGCCAAAACAGATGATTTACTATCCTTTGTTTGGGTTTTATGGCATATAAGCTTTTGTAGGTTATTTAATGCCCATTCCATTTTTATACAAATGAACAGTTCTATTTCAATCAATTTATGTTAGCATAAGTACACAGTTTAATTGTCAAAAACATATCTGTTTCAAGCTATTCAGTTTAGTCAAACAGTTTTATTTCAAATAATTCAGTTTAGTATAAGGATATATTTTTGTTTACGCTCAGTTAAATGCCAAAACAGTTCTGTTTCAAACAATTCAGTTTAACTTAAGTAGAGTTTCAATGTCAAAAACAGTTCCATTTTAAACAATTCTGTTTAGCATAAGTTTGCAGTTTAAATGTCACAACAGTCCTATTTCAAACAATTCAGTTTAGCATAAATACACAGTTTAGTTCTGTTTGACTCATTGATAGGACCCTATCAGGTGCTACCACCCCGGGACAGTGAAGACCTGGGATAGATGGCAATGAATGAGTGCTTCTCATTCCTCAAAGCTCCTGCATTACTGAAACCTCACCATCAGATTGTTTAGTGTCATATGAAAGACACTGGGGAGTCTCATCCCTCTGCAGAGATGCAATTGGTGTATTCTACAGTACCAGCCGACTGGGCAAGATTTACTTTTCCTGGTGAGGGTGTGTGGAGGACCAGCCACAGATTTACCGGAACAACACTTCCCGCGTTTTCAATTCAGAGTTGTTTTTTTCTCTTTTACACTGGTTATACTACAAAAGCCGGTGAGCACAGCCTGCCCAACTATTTTACCCATGGCTGTAGAGAGAAGAGACGTTTAGCCGTAATATTCAATATATACAGCTAAATATTGGAAGTGAAAATCAAAACTAGTAAATCATAAATAATTTAAAGAGAAATTATTAAAAGAAAAGAAGTAAACATGTTTTTTAAAAAGACCAAATAAATTAAAACAAATTAATTAAATAAATAAATAAATCAAATACAACATTTTTTATACAGAAGTAATTGAAGCAATTAAGACTTGTATCGAGAAAATTGAAATACACTGTCCCCAACAAATTGTTGGATGAGAAAACTTTACTGGCATCCAGTTGTCGATAGCTGTCTGAATTTTTTTTAAGATCACACCGGTTCATTGGCCTAGTGGGTAGTGTGTTCACCAATGGTTCGGGAGACCTGGGTTCAATCCCAGGTCGCGTCATACCAAAGACTTTAAAAAGGGTACTTGATACATCCTTGCTTAACACAGCGATATAAGGTACAAATCCAGTGTAAACTGAAGCAAACCAGGGAAAGGAGTAGCGCCCTCTACTACACCTCAGTGTAGTAGCTATTGAAAAGGGAGCCTTCTGGTTGCCCTCGACTACGGTCGCCAACTTTACTTACTTACCTTCGGATTAAGCCGGAGGTGTTAAAAAAAAGATTAAAAAGACAAAGATAAATAAAAGCGTGACAATATGCCCGACACAGCCGGTCTCCACTATCTTAACTTCTTATATCAACTCATGGCTATCCGATCGTCTAGTGGTTCCGCTAATCTCCGGTCGAGGGCATTTCACATGTTTTACAAATATATAACAGATATATATATATAACCAAGAGTGGAAGAAAGAAGAACAAACAAGCACAGGCTTGGTTTAGCCCTAAGCATAAGAAGAGAGAAGTTTTTAGCACTTTTCTGGCATTCTGTTCATCTGTGGCTATCGTGAACGTATACCCAAACGAAATTCCCACACAGCTACTAGAAACGCTGACTTATCTTCTCGCGCTGGCTGACCTGGCTGACCTGGCTCCTAGGTCCACAAGTCCCAAATCTTCGCTTCAGCAGCCGCCTCTCTCTGACCATCGCCTTTCTCTGACTGTCGCTAACTCATATCTGTTGACTGCCCTGGGACCTTGCCTTACCTCGTCTTCTTCTGGTCTCGTAGGAAATCTCTCACGCAAGCCCTTTGTGTAGGTTTCGTGTCAAAACAGACAAGCTTACTTACACCCACACCCACACCCACTGAATGAATGCCCACCAACGTGCCACAAAAATAACAAGCATACTTTCTATGGTCAAATCTAAGAAACTTTTTTCTCGATCACATGTACACGCCCTATTTCGCGTGGTCTATTTTTCTAAATAGATATGGAAATAAAGCAACGTAAATTCCATGTTCTGTCTGATGATTGTCATGATACGTCAAACTATAAATCACCGATGTAATATATGATCGTCATTGAACATTTTCGTTTTTAAACCTCGTCCGATTGAAAAGCGTCGAAGTTTTTTTTTTGTCCAATTTTCTTAATCAATTTAATATACATACGCACACACACACTTGCCCAGTCAGCTGCGGCTGAAGAATACACCGATTGGTTCTCTGCAGAGGGGTAAGACCCTACCCCAACAAGTGTCTTGAATATGACAATATTATATTGTTAGAAAATGAACTGTTTGATCTTTTAACTGTATGTATCTGCCAAATGTGTTTACAAATCATATATTTGATATATACGAAAGTAAATACCTTCATTTGATTTTTCGTTAAATAAGCAACAATGGTTGATATGCTATAAAAGCAAAGCAAACAAAACTCTCTGGTAGACGCCCTATTTCTATTCTTAATCGTTAAATTTAGTTTAATTTCGTACGAAGTCATAATTGTAGAGCCTCTATTTATGTTACGTGGTGCCTTCAATAAGTTCCCAGGCTTTTTTTTTGTACAGGCATTTAAAATTGTCGTAGACTCTTGAAAATTCAGTATGTTATTGCTATGTATCTTATGAGATGGCTGACCAATTTTTATAATTTCAGGTTTAAATAAACAGCTACAGCAGCAATTGGAATTCACCCTACTAAATCCTGATTGTCACACCTGATGAATTTCAAAAATGCAATCTGGACGTGACGACACTTTAGAAGAACGATATGCAATAAAATTCTGTTTTAAACTTGGAAAAAATGCCACAGAAACGTATGGAATGCTTCAGACTGCTTTTCGACCATCTTGCAGAAATCGAGCATCAGTTTTTAAGTGGCATAAGAGATTCAAGGAAGGCACGGAATCTGTGAGAGATGATGAGAGGTGTGGGAGGAGTAAGGAAATCAATAGACAAGAGTTGATTGGCCAAAGGGTTAGGGTGAGGGTTACTATGTTGAGGTTTTAAGGGAGTTCAGGAAGAGATTCCTAGGGAAGAGGCCAGCACTCTTCAAATCGGGTCAGTGGCATTTCCACAAGGACAATACACCAGTCCACAACTCCATCCTTGTCACAGATTATTTGACCAAGATAGGCATCAACACAGTTCTTCAGCCTCCCTATAGTCCAGACCTTGCTCCCTGTGACTTTTGGTTATTTCCTAAGCTCACAGGCTGTCGTTATGAGACAATTGAGGAGATGAAAGAGGCTGTGACGAAGGTCATTGACACGCTCACACAAGACGACTTCCATGGGGCCTTCCAGAAGTTGTTATAACGGTACAACAAGTGCATTACAGGAGGAGGAGATTACTTCGACGGGGACGAGAGTTTCATGGGTGTACTATCAATAAAAGTGCCCATAGGAAAAAATTCTGGAAACTTATTTAATGATCCTCATATATACTAATATACGCTCGTCTCTCATAAGGACACAATAAGGAGTCTATAGAGGTTGGTCAAATTTACTTCCCTTGTAAATTGGTCGGCAAATGACCTTACAGGGACGTTTTCCACCTTGCACCAATTATGTACCATTTTTAAAAGGTGCACATATTTGTTAAGAGTAGCTTCCCTAACCTTATTTCTCGTCTTTCGTACGAAGTTTGATGCATGTATGATAATAATTAGTTGACAGCGAACATCAAAACGAGACGTATTCTGACATTTAATTCATTCGACCTGTTTTGCGTTTGAAATCAATTGGTGCAGAAAAAGAAACCTCACTGCAAAACAAACAAACAAACAAACAAATTAAAAAAATAACTTTTAACCAACCTGTCAATGTAGTTCCTCACATCACTTTAAAGATTTTATAGCAATCCTTGACATAAACTTGCATATTTAAAAATAACTGTCGACTAATTTGTTGTGTGCAAAAAGCAATGGCCATTTCATCTTGCATTATCAAATGTGCTCTTATGAATTGTAATTCAGACAGGTACCTATGATAAAAAAAGCCTAAAAATAATTTTTCGTCACTTCTTTGTTTTAAGGTAATATCAACCTTCGTGGGTTTTTTTTTTAATGCCAACGCCATCTTTCTAGAAGAACAGCAGAGACGTTATTCAACCGATTGTTGGGAGTGATAAGGGGGTTCATAACTTCTCCAAGAATATTAGTTCGAAAGGGAACGTAATAGCACGACTGGAGTTCGAACTCGGTTACTTCGAGGCTGTAATCTAGCACTTTAGCCAATACACTATGGAGTCCCCCCTGACCTAGTCCATCACATCTTGAACTAATTACAGTTTCCATGAATTCATTTGCTATAATTTCTTCAAAATTTCCTTGGATTTTCTCTCCTTTAACCACCCTGTCAAAGGGGCTTAGTATACATAGACTGTATCTCCCACAGAAGACTAAAACCCCTCCATTAGGTTGTTTTACATATGACACGAAACTGTTTCCGATAGTGGGAGTTCAGTTCTGGAGATCTAGGGAGTGTTCTATGCTATTATCACTTCATCATTTGCTTTCATCTCCTCAATTGTCTCATAACGACAGCCTCTGAGCTTAGGGAATAACCAAAAACCAAAAGTCACAGGGAGCAAGGTCTAGACTAGAGGGAGGCTAAGGTACTGCCTTGATGCCCATCTTGGTCAGATAGTCTGTGACAAGGATGGAGTTGTGGACTGGTGCATTGTCCAGGTGGAAATGCCACTGACCCGATTTGAAGAGTGATGGCTTCTTCCCAAGGAATCTCTTCATGAATTCCCTTAAATCCTCAACATAGTATCCATAACCCTTTGGCCAATCAACTCTGGTGTATTGACTTCCTTACTCTTCCCACACCTCTCATCATCCCTCAGAGACTCCGTGCCTTCCTTGAATCTCTTATGCCACTCAAAAACTAATGCTCGATTCAAACATTCCATACGTTTCTGTGGCATTTTTTCCAAGTTTAAAACACAATTTTATTGCATATCGTTCTACTAAAGTGTCCTCACGTCCAGCTTGCAATTTTGAAATTCACCAGCAGTGACAATCAGTCTTTAGTAGGGTGAATTCCAATTGCTGCTGTAGCAGTTCATTTGAACCTAAAATCATAAAAGGTTGTCAGTCATCTCGTAAGATGTATAGCAATAACATAGTGAATTTTCAAGTGTCTACGACAATTTTAAATGCCTGACAAAAAAAGGAAACATTGAATGCACCACGTACCACAGCCCCAGCTGACGGAGTTTTTGATATCAAGTATTTCTTTCTCATGTTAATAATTGCAAATATGCTGGATGGTTTCAAGTATTCCTATCTAATTCTTATAATCTATATAAAATTATATGGTTTCTAGTACTTATTTCTTTTAAATATGAGTCATTTGTTTGTATACAGTTTAGTTGGTTTCAAGAAACTACTTATAATAAGTTATATCTTGAAGTAACTATTCCTAATAGAAATATTTGCACACATTTATATGGTATCAAATATTCTTATCTAATACAAACACCGCCCTGTCACCTGGGGCTGTAGAATACACCGACTGCTCCTCTGCAGGGAGGTAAGACTCTCTTCCGGAAGGAGGCCACCTGTTCACCGTAGGTGGCAACGCGTGATATTTAGGGACGGGATGGTTGAGAACTACTTGGCCTAGCAACCAAGGGGTCAAGTATGCGCAACACACCACTTTGGCCCTTACTGGGCTATAGTAGTGGTCAGACGGGCCCGACCCTATCAGTCGGCTGGTGTTGTCAACCCCTAGCACCGATATATTTTGTTCCGACCGTATTTTTCATTCTGCGTCTGCAGCTGGTTTCCAACCCTTATCTTTACGGTGCTAGAAAGCGGAGGCTGAAGGTTAATTGCATCGAGAGAAAATGAATTTGAACACAGCTAAATTACACGGTAATTGGTACCGTTTACTGAAAACTTGAAATTTACAAGGGCTCGAAACCCTACTCCCAGCTCTAGTATACTCGTTATGTATCCCCATCTCAACCCAGACGAATTAGTTTCGCTCTTGGTACATTTCCAACACAAATTGATTCCACTGTGGCTGAGAGAGCGGAAGACCAGCGAAAAATGAACATCACTTATGGCGTCTTCTAACCAAAAAAAAAAAGAAGAAATTTATCCAAATCAGACTCAGAGAATGAGACGGCAGACTTCCTCTGATTCATTGACATTGAATTGTTCAGAAGCGGTCTGTCTAGCCAAATTCACCTCTTTCTTAATAGAAAAGGTTATCGCATCGAGAGCAACCCCTTAAAGAAAAGCCGAAAATGAAACTCGCTTTTTAAAGTAGACAACCGGAAAAAGGTTGAAAATATACTCAAGTTGAAAAGCTTCAACACGACAAAATGCAGAGCATATACCCACGAAAGATTGAGCTCATCTAAAGGAGTTGTCAAAAGTAGGGAGTTGGCCTTGGCAACTGTAGAGAAGATGACAGCAACCTGGGAAAACAGGGTGTGAAAAACATCAGAAGAATCTCCCTTAGAAAGGGCGGAGTGGAAATCCAGATGAACACTTCCCCCAAGGAAGAGAAAATCGGGTATTGTCTCTAGAGGGTTGAAAAATATATTCTAACACCCCTAAGGTACTTTAAATGTCAAATATATGTACACCATAGCAAAGCTTGCTGAGGACAGCAGACATGTGTGAATGTGGCAAACAAAAAAAAACCCAAAAAACAAAAAAAAAACCAGACCAAACGGAGGAAAAACTACTCAAAGGAAACCAAATGTCCAAACTGCAGGCAAGACTATCCATTTTACTGAAGATCATATGACGTTTACAAAAAAGAAACAAGGATACTAGAAGTAAATCACAAGAGGAAAGTGACCAGGGAAAATTGTTGGGTCGTATATGGGAGAGAACACCTGCGCTTCTGTACCACGGAGAGTGAATACAATCAATAAAGAATAAATATAGAGGTCTGGTGGAGAAGCTGATCCAATTTGAACCAAATGATTGTTTCAGAAGGACCTGAAAAAAACTACACTTGAGAAATTTTCAGCAAGCAAAAATTCAATTTATTTCATGCACATGTGATGTCGGGGCAGTCTGGCACTTGACCCTCTGCAAAATAAGTCCTAGTCAAAACTCCTGTTTCGGGCATAAGGCAACTGGCAAATAATGTGAGAGTTAATTTGGGGCCAGACACATCTCGACGCTGGTAATGGGGTTTCCAATTTCCCTTATTCACTACACCACCAAGTCCTTCGTTTTTCAACCCCCTCGGATAACGGAAAGCATGGACTTTTAGGTTCAAACAAAATATATTTCACAGAAGTCAAATTTCCAAAATTCCCTTGTAATGTTTTTAAGACGAATAAGACATTTAGCGAGAATAAATGAAAGCGATACGAAGCTAAAAAAAAAAAAGAAGACATGTGCAAAAGATGGCAACTCGATAGATAAAACAACACAACCATTAGATTTCAACACAAGGGAGGCATTTAACATGTAACAAAGCTTTGATAAGCGACGACTAAACAAATAATTATGAGATTTAAGAAACACTTTCTTTTTTCTTTTCTCCTTTTCTTTTTAAACTGTCGGCTTTGTTAAGCCATGTAGGCAGTGTTAAACACAAATGTCTCTCTTGACAGTCCTTTTCTCCTTTGTTTTCTTTCTTCTTTCTTTTCTTTTCTTTTCTTTCTTTTTATTTTTCTTTCTTTTATTTGAGAAAGTATCTAAGTCCACTCTTTCATTTACGGTTGAGGAAACAAATCTTTTCAGTTTCTTTCTTTCCTTTTCTGAATATATATATATATATATATATATAATTTCCAATATTTAGGAAGGGTAGAAGGAAAAACAGTTTTAAGTTGTACTTATCTTTTCGAAGGGTTTCCTCCTCAGGTTCTTTTACGGGCGAGCGGCATTTCTCTAGAATCTGGCTGATTGCGCCTGTTATCTTCTGTCCAAAGATTCTGTTCTACTCATTCCCGGAGCTTGGCTAACTTGCCGTCCATCTCTTGTCAATGTCTATCCAGAACTAACGATCCTTTTCCAAATTTCCTCTGACGAAAAGGTACAATTTTTCGGCGTTAAAGGCTCGACCAATCATTTGGGTCTTCTTTCTCTATGTCATCCGGTCATGCTACTACAATGACCTACATTCCCTTCTCCGTCCAACCAATTATAGTTCATGGAGTGCTGGTAGCGTTTGACTAGCATTCTGACTGCTTTAGCGGTCAGTTCTTGGGGCTTGTTAGTTCAAACACATAGGGTAGGGTAATTTATCTTCCCTCTTCCTCTCTCGGTGGCATACCACGTCACAGAGATAAAAGGACTTTTAACACCCTGTAAAAGGTCTTTTAACACCAGGTAAAATGTCTTTTAATATCAAGTAAAATGTCTCAATACGCGGTAAAAGGTCTTTAAATAACTGGTAAAAGGTCTTTTAATACGAGGTAAAATGTCTTTTAATTCTAGGTAAAAGGTTTTTTAATACGTGGTAAAAGGTCTTTTAAAACTTGGCAAAAACTTAACTTTCAAAGCTTTTTGAAGCCAAAGATAATACTGAACATGATTTGGACATTTTGTGAGGAGAAAATGTCAATGATATTCTATGACGATATCTCAAATACTGTATGTTGAGGTTCTGCGCGACATTTAGCAAAGCGGTCAAGGGTGGGAGCGCCATGAGCATATCGTGAGGTGACCAAGGAGCTTATAGGCCCTGGAGCAAAGTCACGCTACGCGTTCCGAATTTGATTGTAATAATAATAATAATAATAATAATAATTAACCTTAGTAAACAACTACAGCTTCAAGTAACTATTCTAAATACAAATAACTTATAGTTACATTGTACGAAGTTTTTAAATGAAATAGTTTTCAAACAAATCTCAGCCTAGTCGTTTATTGTTATAGGATACACCGACTGCATCTCTCCAGAGGAATAAGACTCTCCCAGCGAGTGTCCTTGATATTACATTAAACAATCTGATGGTGAAATGTGGAGTACCCCTTCATTGCCATTAGTCTTAGTTCCCCTCTGATACGAAGAAATAGGGTCCTATCACTAGGTAAAATAAAACTGTTTGACATTTAAATTGTGCAAACAAATTGTTTATGTTAAAACGAATAGTTAGAAATAGAACTGTTTTGACCATTTAACTTTGTTTAAGCAAATGACCGATGGTTAATTGAATCATTAGTAATACATAGCAATACTTTGAACAATTGAAATGTGTACTAAAGATAGAGTAATGTTGAATAGAAAAATTTGCATTGATTATGAATACTTGAAACTCTTTAACTTTGGGCCTAAATTGAATTGTTAGTGTTACTAAGCAATATCTGAAACAATTTAGCTATGTGCAAATGAAACTATTTCTTATATAGCCATATCTAAAACAATTTAGCTATGTGAAAATGAAATTATTTGTTATATAGCAATTAAGCTATGTGCAAATGAAACTATTTGTTATATAGTAATATCTGAAACAATTTAGGTGATTTCAAACAAAAACTAAATAGAACTATTAGTGTTAGTGTATTTGGAACCATCTGACTGTGTGCAAACAAATTAGCTCTGATTAAAAAAAATGATTACCAACAAACTATTGATTTACAAATGCATGACTATTTAACTAAGCAAACCAATGAACTCTGCCTCGTTTAAAAATGTTTTCTAAAAGCAATGCGTCACTCTGGTATCCGGTAAGGTATAAAATGTAAACAAACGAACGCTGCTGCTGCTACAGCTACTTAATACCTTATAATTCCCAAGCTGACGTGGTACACTTGTTGGCCGAGCAGTCTGACACTAAGTCTAACGTAAAGTTGGGTGGGTTTTGATCCCAGCTTTAAGCGTCCTAACTGTCTAGGCACACTGAAGAGTTGTGATTCAACAGTCTCTCAGTGGATGACAATATGTATATATATATATATATATATATATATATATATATATATATATATATAAAGTATTTGGCACTGAATAACCTATATGGGTTGATATGCCATAAAAGCCAAGCAAAGCAAATCAACTCAAACAGATCTGTTTCAATCATAGATGCGAACACCATGATAAGTATTAACATTATTTACAACTTAAGTGGTCCATGGTTTCCAGAGTTTTAGAACTGAAACATTACCTCGAAATGCAGTTTAGTCTCATACCCAGGATACCTCATTTTTTAATTTTGGTGTATGAAACCTCTTCTAGAGATATAGTCAGGGTTTTCTAAGCTCTGTCCATAGGGAAGTCCGTTTTTCTTTTGTTTTAGGCAACGTCTGAAGCTTCTTTGTATAGCCAAGAATATATCAGTTGCAACGTTCCAAGAACATCAATGTTTCCACCCAATCCTATTTTCTTTTATATTTCTTGTAGATTTCTTGAGTTTCCTTATTATATGATGACTTATTTCTTCTTATCCTTTGGCACTTGCTATTTTAATGCTCTATAGATTATAGGCTTGACAATCGCTTCAATGTTGTTGTTTTTTTTTATTCCTTTAAATTGTAAACTGCTTTTCAACAACAAAGAATAAAGGTTAAGAGGTTGAGTGGGTATATGTTTTTTTTCTCTTTTCGTTTTCTTTTTTTATTTTGTGTATGAATATGTTTGATAGATAGATAGATAGATAGATAGATAGATAGATAGACTGTATTTTTCCTTAAAGACATCATCTTCACAACTATTTCAAGGTCATTTTTGTAACCATTTTCTTTGTCGTTCTGTTTCTTAATAACTGTCCTACATCCATATTTTTATCTGCTATGAAGTAAAGAACGCAGAATAATATTTTCTTTACGGTGATGAGACGAGAAAAATTGCGTTTAATGTCTCCTAAATATTTCTTTCTTTCTCTCTTTCTTTCTTTCTTTCTTTTTTTTCTTTGTCTCGACGCCAAATAAAAAAAGACAGAAAATGTGAATTGGTCCAAAAATGTCTGGCACAAGGCAATGTTTGTTTCGAATTCATTTTTTTTTTTTTTGTAAAAAAAAAGAGATCTGGAAAGGAAAAGTGATGAAGTTTTAAAAGTGAACATTTCGTTAAGCAGTATTTTCTTCATCGTCGATTTTAAACAATTAAACTGCTAACTTTTTAATTTCTAATTTAAAAGAAAAAGAAAAGAAAATATAAAAACAGAATTAAAATAAATTAGAATTGAATAAGATGAAATAAAACGTCTTTATGTTATTGTGACAGAATGTGAATCGGTCGGTCAGTCGCGTTGAAGACAATGGCGTTCGAAGTATCAAGGATAATGCAAAAACCCAAATGAAAAGACCGAATTAAATTTATATTCATCGGGGAGTGGTGTCATCTTTTTTGTTTTCTTTTCTCTTAATATGTGTGTTTATGCGTTTTACTTTTGTTCGTATTGTCACTATTCTTTCATCCTTTTATGCATTCGTTTTCCTTTTCTTTCTTTCTTTCTTTCTTTCTTTCTTTCTTTCTTTCTTTCGTTGCAAGTACATTTCTTTCTTTCTTTCTTTCTTTCGTTGCAAGTACATTTCTTTCTTTCTTTCTTTCTTTCTTTCTTTCTTTCTTTCTTATTTAAGTTCATTTTCTTTTTCTTTTATTCATTCATGAATTCTTTCTTTCTTTCTTAATTGGGTTTTAGTCTGCTTTTTTCTTTCCATTTGATATTATTCACCTTTCTTTCTTTCTTTCTTTCTTTCTTTCTTTCTTTCTAATGAAAAACCCATAAATGAATAAGCAACAGCAACAACAACAACAGAAGCTGCAACAACAACAACAACAACAACAACAAAGAATAAAGGTTAAGAGGTTGAGTGGGTATATGTTTTTTCTCTTTTCCTTTTCTTTTTTATTTTGCACATATATTTGTTTGATAGATAGATAGATAGATAGAGAGAGAGAGAGAGAGAGAGAGAGAGAGAGAGAGAGAGAGAGGTTAATTGCCCAGCCTCCTTCGTGGCGCCATTTTTGTAGATGGCACGATAGGCCCGGCTGCGTTTTCAAACCGGCTGCACCCCAAGCCAACACTGCTAGACGTTTTGCAAAACAGGTGCAGCATGCAGATTTCAAACAGGGACATTAAGAAAAAACAACAGTTCAAAATGACCTCGCAGGAGACAGACAGACAGACGATAATAAGGACAGTAAGAAAGCGAAAAGCACGTAGAGAGAGAGAGAGAGAGAGAGAGAGAGAGAGAGAGATCAAGGAGAATGAAAGAATTAGTGTAGCGTCGTAGGGTAGGGAGAAAATGATTAAAGTTGTGATCACGTGATTGCTGTACAAGTATGACTGGTTTGGGAAGAATAAGAACGAAGCAAATATGAAATGATGATTATCTTGCTTTTTTATTCTATTTTTTATTTTGTTTAGTTTTGTTCTTTGTGGTGGGTATTGGGGAGGGAATTTTATTGAACTAATTTTATATCTATGCTGCGTCTTTTATATACGCCAAGACTGTTTTCTTTAAGGAACCTATCACCCGGAGTAATGAGAATATTGAAAATTCTACAACAGAATAAGAAAACTTTTACATTTAATTCCTATTAGCGTCTTTCTGACCCTGCCAATTTTTAATCATCCTGACTCCTGGCGCATAAACAGGAAAAGACTGATAATACATACATATACATATATATGATATTTGTCGCTGCCTCTCACCGGACAGGACTTGACACAAGATCAATGACCCGAAGGCTGATTATAAGGGCGGGGAGGGTCGGGGACAAGCCGAGACTCCAACCCTGCTGGTCTATGCTGCTTATTGACCCACCAAGTGCAACGTGGGTCTAATGAGCCAAGTAGTTTCACGTATCCAAATCTGGGTCCGGGTACGGATGCCAGGTTATAGCTTAAACTAGACACCAAGGCCTAGTGCTATATAAAGGTGTCAATGTTGCAGCACACCCACCCGAAGATGGCCCAGCCGAAGCTGGGGGCCTTTCGGCCTCGAATCTGCCATTGATTTCGATACCCCATCCGGCACGGATGCCAGACGGCCCAGCTAAAGCTGTGGAAGTATATATATATATATATATATATATATATATATATATATATATATATATATATATATATATATATATATATGTATCTGTGTGTTTCGGTTTCTTTGTTTAATGTCATATCAACCTCTGCAGGGGAGAACAGTATCTTTTTTTTTTAAGGCCAAAGCTATCCATGAAGAAGGTCAGTAGTTGTACTATTCAAGCTATAGAGCGGGGAGAAGAGGGTTTATGCTGCTTTCATGGGTATTAGTTCGAAAATGAACGTAATTGCACAACTGGAGTTCGAACTCACTAAAATATCAGTCAATATACCACGTGATCTCCACGTGGCACACACTGGCACACACACGCACACACACATACACACATACACACACACACACATATATATATATATATATATATATATATATATATATAGGACGAGTTATACCAAAGACTCAAAAAATGCTACTTAATGCCACCTTGCTTAACACTCAGCATTATAAGGTACGGATCTAGGGTAAAGTGGAGCAATCCAAGGAAAGGAGTAGCACACTCCCCTATATCTCGGTGTAGTAGCTATCAAAAAGGGAGCCTTCCGGTCACCCTCGACTACAGTCGCCAACTATACTTACAAGTTTTCGGCTATGTTCGAAATTCGCAGGAACAGAACGATCCTGTCATTTACAGTGGATAAATCGTTTTAGAAAGTAAATATTCATCACCATTCTTTCAATAAATTTGATAGTGTTAAGCAAAAATGTCTGCATACTGAAGCGATATTTGGAGAGGTTCTGTGCTGGATCATTTTTTAAAATTTTGTGAACACAGGTAGGAGTTATCTAAAAGACAAGAGGCTAAGATTTTAAGTATAAATACAACCAATATTTTATCATAGCATTTTATCGATATCTATGATTTGTTTTTGGTTCTTTCAATTCATGTTTAAAATACAAGTTCTTTCGTTCGATCTGCCTTTTATTCCGATGAACACTTGATGAAAACATCTTATTTGTATTTGCTAATTGTACTTTTATCAATCCAATAATATTATTTTGTTCGATATTTCAATTTGAAAAAAATTTGAAGAACACTTATTATTGCTTGCCCAGTCGGTTGGGGCTGTAGAATACACTGACTGCACTTCTGCAGAGGGGTAAGACCCCACCCACCAACGAGTGTCCTGGATATGACACTAAACAATCTGATGATGAGGTCCCAGTAATGCTGGGGCCTCTAGGAATACGGAGCACCCCTTCATTGCCATTGCTCCCAGGTCCACTCTGGCCTGGAGTGGTAGCACCTGATAGGGCCCTGTCTATGGGTTAATTAGAACTAACGCCATACTTATACTTAATTGAATTGTTTGAGTAAACTGAATAGCTTGAAATAGAAATGTTTTTGACAATTAAACCGTACTTACATTTAAACTGCGTGCTTATGCTAAACTGAATTATTTCAAATAAAACTGTTTTTTGACATTGAAAATGTATTTACACTAAACTGAATTGTTTGACATGGAACTGTTTTGATATGTAACTGTGTGTAAACAAAATCTGTACTTATACTAATTGGAATTAGCTGAATTAGATCTGAATAGCTTAAAATAGAAATGTTTTGGACCATTAAACTGTACTTACATTTAAACTGCGTGCTTATGTTAAACTGATATATTTGAAATTGAACTGTTTTTGACATCGAAATTGTACTTTCACTAAACTGAATAGTTATATATAACTGCTTGAATAGTTTGAAATAGAAATGTTTTTGACAATTAAACTGTGTACTCATGCTAAACTGAATTGTTTTAAATAGAACTGATTATTTCCATAAAAATGGATTTGGCGTTGAATAACCTACAAAGGTTGATTTGCCATGAAGCCCAACAAACCAAACCAAACTTATTATTACTGTTCACTCACTATTTGATTATCGATTTGTTTGTTTGTTTCAAACTCTGTTATTTTAAACACATTATATATATATATACATATATATACTTTGTGTGTGTGTACTTGTGTGTGTGGAAAGTTAGTTGAGTGGTACCAGCTTACAACACGTCAATACATTGTAATCTACAATAAAAGCTAATCACCCTTCTAGAGAGAAATGAACTTCTCAACAAAACAATCAGAACGTGTAAGCAAATGTAGACACGAAAACGAATTCCCACTGTGCCACTTAAAAACTAATGATTCCAAAGACAAGTCAAACTAGTAAGTAAAGTTAGCGACGGTAGTCAAAGGCCACCAGAAGGCTCCTTTTTCAATAGCTACTACACCGAGGGCGCTATTCCTTTCTCTGGATTCCTCCACTTTACCCTTGATACGTACCTTGTATTGCTGAGTGTTAAGCAAGGAGGTAACAAGTACTATTTTTAAAGTTTTGGTATGATACGACCTGGGATCGAACCCAGGTCTCTCGGACCATTGGCGAACACTCTACCCACTAGGCCAATGAGCCGGTTAAAGCAATACATAGATAGATAAAGAGATAAAGAGATAAATGATTAAACAAGGATGATGATAATAAGGGATCACATAATCCTTATCAGGAGATTAAACTTAAGCCTTGTTGAATTGTTTGGGGGTACAGTTATTTGTCGCACGCCCTACCAAACCAGCGAATATGCCACAAGGCCGAGCTTTAGGTGGATACAGACGCAAGGCAGTTGCCTACAAACACATGACGAGTACAAAAATGCCTGGAGCTCCGTCGGCATTCCTCTAAAAAGAGTGTTCCTCAGGTCAGGTGCCAGGCGATAAACCTAACCTCTCCAGAGAGGGTTAAAGCCTAGGAGTGACGGCCTCCTGAGGCTGGAGATGTGGGTTCAAACTCGCCCGTAAGACGCGTCTTCTAGGCTTACCCGGCAGTCGCATCAAGCAATCTCGACCGACCATGACCCACCACCGCACAAACCGATCCCAAATTAAACACGTACCCTACACGACTGGTCAGAAAAGATTTTTATCATTAAGGGTTTTCGAGCTATGGTCTTCATCTTTATTGTTATTTCCACAACGTTTCGGCCGATATGTCCTCCGGTCTTCTTCAGGTGTTTGTCGAACTCGGGAAACTTCACGGAACTTCGAACTACGTCCTTTATTGAATCCACGGGGGTCGCCTGTTCTGATTCCGTTAGCCATAACCGGATACAAGTGTTAAGGATTCCTGTATTGTTACTCGCCTGTAGTGAGGATTGAACCTGCAGCCTCCTGATGATCGTCTCCTTAGAAGCTTAGGGAACCAACGCCTATAACCGTTACGTCATGTGTCCTGCTAGACAATTCAGAGTGAATTTTTGGGACTTCTAAACTTAATGTTCTTACTTGACTAGAATTACTACGAAGTATGATTTTTTACCTGTGCTCATATTCTGACAACTTATGGTCAGAAAAGGTTCGCGTCTACAATCTGGTACATCGTATTTTTGGACTTGCCAGTTATTAGCAGGAGGAGATTGGCTAATCAGCGATGATTAGAAGCATATTAAGATCACCTGCAAATGATCCTCATTAATTACAGTTCTGCAGTTTTCTACTGGCAAGACTTATCTTTTCTATTAAGAATCTCATAGCTAAAGGACAAAATGGCAGCCCTAATTCTAACAGGTTATTGGTCCAGGACAGCGAAACTGTTCTTTCGACAACGAATCCAAGTCCGAATTCTAACAGGACTAACGACAAAAAAAAAAAGCAAAAAAAGAAAACTGTCTTGTAGATTTTGGCGTTCCAGTGAACCACAAAATGATAATAAAAGAAAGTGAAAGGATTGACAAATGCTTAAACCTTGCCAATCAATTTTAAAAAAAACCTGTGGAACGTGAGGGAAAAGGTGATACTGATTGTATTTGGTGCATTTGGAACGATCCCCAAAGGCTTGGAAAAAGGATATGAATATTGTAAATCAGAAGAACCGAGACTATCAAGACCACAGAATTGTTGAGCTCGGTCAGAATACTGAGAGGAGTCCTGGAGACTTGAGTAAACTTGCTGTCATTCAGACTTCAGTTGAAAACCACAAGCCAATGGTCGGGTAAAAAAAACTTGTAATATAGGGTGTCTCAATATACATGGGACCCATGTGACAGCTAATAACTCTACTAATAATAATGTTGTGTTCTTTTTTTGCTTTAGATTTGAAAATAGTTTACTATAACAACTATCAATTCCCGAGCAAAATGCATTGGACAATAGGAACAAATATTTTGTATCATTACTTAATTGACGGGTGTCCACGTGATGTAATATTTTAAGCGCCGAACTGCGAAATCGTTGTCGGCGATTTTTAACTCCAGTCGCGCTATTACGTTCACTTTCGGACAAATACCATTGGAAAAAATTTGACTACCCTCATCCTCACACCTATGTGTTAAATATTACCACTACGGTTCTTTAAGAAGGATGGCTTTGGCATTAAATAACCTGTGAAGGTTGATATGCCATTAAATAAAGAAACCAAACCAAACCAAACCAAACCAAACTACTTATTTGGAGATAAAATCATTCAAGACTGTCTCAAAATAGATTCAGCCTGTAAATATGATGATGATTTATTACTGAGACAAGAAATTAAAAAAAAAAGACTTGCATGTCCTGAAAGCTGATATAATAACAAATAAAATAAACATTGATTCGACGTCTCTAGCTGAAAGGATGCGTTTTTTACAGGAAGTGTCCCAAATCACAGCCATCGCGCTTGTCTCAGTAATAAATCACTATCATATTAATGGGTTTTGTCTATTTTGAGACAGCCTGTAAATCAGGAAAGTATTAGAACGCTTAGAGAAAAAGAAAATTAACAATACCTGGGAATATTGGAAGCAGACACTGTCAAACAATGATGAAGAAAAAAATAAGAAAAGAGTGCCGAAGAACAAAAAACTTCTCGGAACCAAACTCTGAAGCAGAAATCTCATCAAAGGGATCAACAGCTGGACAGTCTCCCTTTTAAGATACTCAGGGCAATTCTTAAAATGGACAAGATGGACCAAAAGACAAGGAAATAGATGATAATACTCAATGCCCTACATCTTTGAGATGACAGATAGACTCTATGCGTCAAAAAAGGAGGGAGAGGACTTGACAACATTGACGATTGAGTTGATGTAACAATTAAAAGATTCGAAGAATTTATTAAAAAGAATAAAGAAAAATAAACGTATTTGACGGCATATAAGTTGCACTTTATTTTGTTTAAATATATTTTTGAATTCTCCTGCTTCTTATATGTCATTTGTAGGTTTAAAATTCCCGATCGTCAGTCGAAATTAGCAACTTGACAACTCCTATTAGCAGAGACTTTAAAGTAACATTCATATACCTATTATCATTATTTAAATGGCTATTATGCATATCAAAAGTGTTATCATTGATAATATTTATTTTATTAATTTCAATCAAACAGGTGACATCTCCACAAAAGACGGAACCTCTCTGAAACTGGTAGACGAATTCACCTACCTAGGAAGCAGTGTCTCATCAACCAAAAAAGACATCGACACATGGCTAACGAAGGCATCGACAGCTATCGATAAGCTATTGATCATATGGAAGTCAGACCTGACCGATAAAATGAAACGCAGTTTCTTCCAGGCAGCGGTCGTATCGATACTGATGTATGGATGCACTACTTAGAGGCTAACTAAACGACTGGAGAGGAAGCTAGACGGCAATTACACAAGAATGTTGCGAGCAATATTGAACAAGTCCTGGCGACAACACCCCACAAAGTACCAACTATACGGCCACCAGCCTCCCATCACGAAAACTATCCAAGTTAGACGAACCAGACATGCAGGACTCTGCTGGAGAAGCAGGGACGAGCTCATAAGTGATATACTCCTATGGACCCCCACATATAGCCTGGCAAAAGCAGGACGACCAGCTCGAACATACATACAGCAGCAATGTGAGGATATGGGATGTAGCCCTGAAGAGCTGCCAGAGGCGATGAACGATAGGGAGAAGTGGCGAGAGAGGGTCAGGGACATCTGTACTGGCGGCATGACATGAGGATGATGATGATAATGATAGTTAGCATACAGTTAAATGGTTGCAAGTATTACTATTTAACATAAAGAATTCTATTCCATATTATCACAGTCAAAAAGCTCCTAGTATTTTTGTACACAGTTAAAGGGGTTTAAGTTATTACTCTTCAATTTAAATAATTCCATTTCACATAACTCATTCGTTTGGATACATTCAAATTATTTCAATGATTGTTATGAAATACCAATAATTCAGTTTTTGCACACAGTTAGAGGGTTTTAAATATTGCTATTCAAAACTAATAATTCTATTCACCATTGCTAATTCTTTTCGACACATTTAAATGGTCCCATGGATTGCTAAGTAATACTTACAATTCAACATCATTCAATTGACTTCACACAGGTAAATATAATCAGATATAGTGAATGATTTAACAGTTGTATTTGACCCATAGACGGGACTCTAACAGGTACTGTAACTCTTGGTCATAGCGGAGCTGGGAGTAAGGATAATCAAGAAGTACTCTACATTCCCCATTGCTTCAGGACTGAAGCCTCATCATCATATGGTTCAGTATCATAACCAGGACACAGAATAATAATTTGAGTTGTTACAGTTAGAAAGAATACATGAAAATATTTAAAAGTCTTGAAACAAATGAGCGAGGCCCAGTCAGCTAGGGCTGAGGAATAAACCGAGATAATCTTTGCAGAGGACTAAGATTCCTCCAACGGCTATCTTGGATAAGACACTAAACAATCAGGTGGTGAGGCTCCAGTAATGCTGGAGCTTTGGGGAATGCAGAGTACACTTTTATTTCCATCACTGTCAGGTCTACTCTGGCCCTGACTAGTTGCACTTAATAGGGTCCTATCTATGGGTCAGATGGAACTAAACAGTATATTTAGGCTAAACTAAATTGTTTAGAATAAAACTGTTTTGACATTTAACTGAGTGTAAACCAAAATGTACTTATGCTAAAATGAATTATTTGAAATAGAACTGTTTATATGTATAAAAATGGATTTTACATTAAATAACTTACAATGGTTGATATACTATAAAACCAAACCCCCCCAAAATGAACGCTTACTCATTTTAAAATAAACATGCCAACAAACTATTCTCTTACACACACACACACACACACACACACACACATATATATATATATATATATATATTCTTTAAAAAGTCACACTGTGGACATGTTCATTTTAAAACATTTATTTATTTCTCTCATTGGACCAACAAACATATATATATATATATATATATATATATAAAGAGAGAGACACACACACACACACACACACAAAGCGTAAGTGTAACTGAGAATTATCAAAATAATTCTAAGGGTGAATACTCTAAGGCATCACA
>OY757911.1:6732525-6757525 GCA_963585895.1 Sepioteuthis lessoniana
GCATCACATTACTTTAACGCCCCCTAAGTTATACCTGCTGCTGCACTGCAAGGTAAAAAGAAATGTCTTACTATTTACAAATAATAAACTAGGTAAGATTGTAAAGAAGTTTGCTTAGGTTTTCTTGGTTGAACTGTTGGCCATTGTTATTGTATTAATATAGTTTAGTTTAGTTCCTACGTTTCAATGTAGGTGAACCATTATCACAACTGTTCATCTACAAGTATAAATATAGTATTATTGAAAGAAAACTCAACGGACCGTCAATACAGACATATTTGTTCTATAAGAGAGTTTTATATTTTATATATACTTTGATACACTTCACCAATGGTCCAGGGGTTGTCCTCGTAGTGTAATGGTTAAAGCGATGGACTGCGGAATCGTAGTACGCGAGTTCGTACTCCAGTCGCGCTATTACGTTCACTTTCGGACAAATACCCTTATCCTCCCAGCTATGGGTTAAATAGTACCACTACTGTTCTTCTAGGAGAACGGCTTTGGCATTAAATAACCTAAAAAGAGTTGATATGCCATTAAACAAAGAAACCACACTAATGGTCCAGGAGACCGGGGTTCAATCCAAGATCGAGTCCTATCAAAAATTGGTACTTTATATCGCCTTACATTATAAGATGAGGATTTAAGGTAAAGTGGAGCAATCCAGGGAATGGAAAAGCACTCTCTCCTTCACATCGGTGTAGTAACTAATAAAAAAGGAACCTTTGGGCCCACTCTCGACAAAGGTTGCCAACTTTACTCATACACATATAAATTAATAGTTGTAGATCGAGCACCACTTTAGAATTATATAAAACTTCTCATATATTCCATATCTGAATAATTCCAAACTAACCGTCTGTGGATAATTATATATATATATATATATATATATATATATATATGTATATATATATGTTACATATCCACGTCCAAAAATATACGACCAAGATATGGATATGTGTAATAGACATAGGGAATCCGATAAACACTTAATTGATTCAAGTACGAAACTTTTTATTACCTTTTTGAGTTTAAGGTTTTTCGACATGAGGAGAGAGAGACACAATTTCTTCAACAAACGCGCGACACATTTCGTAGACCCCAACTGGTATCGCCTCAGCGAGAGCAAAAATCGACTACCTGCCTCTACACTTGAATCTCAACTAACTGCTTTTTTTTTCAAATTTTAAAATCCTCAGTGCTTCCAGGCATGATGTCATTCTGGCCCCATTTACTATCTGGGGTTTGTATTGTGACATCTCTGATGGTCACATCCACCCCGCGCGCGGTTGAACACCTGCACTTAATGTGTGCACCTAACTAACCCATGCACTAAGCGAAAGGTTCTCAGCCTAACTAAACCGAAAGACAAGATATATAAAACAAAATCCCTCCTTAATTATTTATATATATATATATATATATATATATATATATATATATATATATATATATATAAAGAAGAGTTGAGAATGATTCTATTTGAAAGTATATAAGAGGATTCTTACAAATCTCCAGGAGTGCTCAAAGTTTGATGATTGATTTATAGATTTAGATATGTCATACAGTGCAAATTCTTATAATTGAAGAAAACCCATCTTCATAAAAAATAATAATGGTCCAAAAACTTCGAAAATACACAAGAAAATTATAAGAGACTTCAAGTTACAAGGACTTTAAATTGAAATATCATCTAACCTTAAAAAAATTAATTTCCTTGGCATTACATTTAATATAATGAACAATACTTTTAAACAATTTAAAAAAGATAACCAAACATCTACTTGCATTAAAGTCAACTCACCCCCCAGTCAATTATCAAACATTTACCAAAGGCGATTAACATAAGGATTAATAGATTATCTTACAAAAATATTTTCCATGAAAATAATAGAACCTATAATGAGGCCCTAGAGTGGATTAAAAATGGATTACTTCAGAGGTTAGAATATCAGGAAAAAATTATAAACGATATAAAAAGAAAGGTAATCTAGTTTAACCCTGCTTTCTGTAAATTTTCTCATATTAATATCGGCAAGTACTTCCTTAAGTTGATAGATAGATATTTCAACGAGAACTAATCACTGAATATTTTTTTAAAAATAAGAACGCACTAAAAATTAGTTACTCTTGACAATTCAGAGTGAATTTTTGGGACTTATAAACTTAATGTTCTTACTTGACTAGAATTACTCCTATTATGCATGATTTTTAACCTGTACTCATATTCAGATTTTCTTTTTCATTTAGCCTTCTTAATTATGGGTTCCCATATTGTAGTCAACTCTATACTTGGTCTACTCAGCAGGTCATTGTAGTCCCAAAAAGGATAAGTCCCCGAAATTCACTCTGAATTGTCCAGCAGGACACATGACGTAACGGTTATAGGCGTTGGTTCCCTAAGCTTTCAAGGAGACAATCATCTAGAGGCTGCAGTTTCAATCCTGACTGCAAGCGAGTAACAATACAGGAACACTTAACACTTGTACCCGGTTATGGCTAACGGAATCAGAACAGGTGACCCCCGTGCATTCAATAAAAGACGTAGTTCGAAGTTCCGTGAAGGTTCCCGAGTTCGACAAACACCTTAAGAAGACCGGAGGACATATCGGCCGAAACGTTGTGGAAATAATAATAAAGATGGAGACAATAGTCCGAAAACCTTTAATGATGAAAAGGTTGTTTGTGATTTACGGCATATCAACTCTTGTAGGTTATTCAATGTCAAATACTATTTAAAAGTATATATTAGATATATATATATATGATTTGTAAATATATAGCTTGTAAGTAACCTCAGCTCATTTGATTGCAAAAGTTTAAATGGTTTCGAGCATTTCTACCCAACAATAATAATTCCATTTACTATTAATCATTTGTTTGCACACAGTTAAATGGTTTCAAGTATAGTCATTAATTAAACTATTCTATTTGACCACAACAGTTACTACCACAACGGACCAGACTGGATCTGGAGGTAATGGCAATGAAGGTGTACTTCTCATTCCTCAGAGCTCTAGGACTGAGGCCTCAACATCAAATGCAGTTTAGTGTTATATCTAGGACACTGGTGCGCAAATCCTCACTCTCTGTAGAGATGCTGTCGGCTTATTCAACAGTCCTTGCCGACTGGGTTGGTTCTATCAAAAGGCTGGGAGGACTGAAAAATCCATGCTGGAAATATTGTTGCTTGAGCACACCCGAAATGAAGAAATTCGGGAGCGGTGTGGAGTTAAAGGCGTGATGCCAGAAGTGGAATTTTCTCTGGGACAGACATGTTGCAAGGTTCACCGACAAGAACCTGTATAGTAGTCGAGTGGTACCCGAAAGTAAAAGAAGAGAGAAGAGACGAGGAGAGATATAGAAAGGTTTGGTTTATTCTTTTACGGCATCTCAACTTCTTATGGGTTATTTAATTCATTTATAAATTTCAATTTCAATCATAATCATCGATATTTTCAACATTCTATTGCCGCCATTTTAAAATCCCAATAATCCCATAATAATGTTCATGGTCTGAAAATTTCGTTGGTTGAAAAATTCAAAGGTTAAACAGTACATATAAAGATGTCATGGCGTAATGGTTATCCTCGCGGGAAAATGGACACGGTGACACGAGTTCAAATACTGGACGAGACTGATGGCATTTCACATAGCACTAATACCCTTGGGAAAGGTATGAATCCAATTATTCTCCCTCCAGCTATGGGTAAATAGTAGGACAGACTAGGTTCTTCAGCCTTGGTTAGGCAACTAGTCTAGGAGAAGGAAAACTCTGAATTGAAACCTGTTAAACTCCGCTTAAAAAATTGACCTTGTGTCATATCCCGCCCGAGCGGAGGGGTTGGGTAAATATGATATGATAATCCCTATAATAATTATTTGTTTGCACACATTTAAACGGTATCAAGTACTCCTATTTAACACAGATAATTTGTGCCGTAAGGTACTTCATACACTCCAGAGATCCATAATTAGAGCTTCATCACCGGGTGCAGTTTAGCATCATACTTAGGACATCCCTTTTCGAGGGAGAGGTCTTTCTCTTCCGTAGAGAAGACAGTCAGCATATTTGTAGAACCCCCTTGGACAGGGTTTGTTGTGTTGTAATTCTTTTTATATAAATTTACGCCTGACATTGAATTTTTCTTTGGGTATCTTTTAATTTCTTGCAGTTTAAAAAAAGGACATCTTTTCTGCGCCTGTCTTCTCTTTCTCTCAAATTGTACCATAGCCATATACATGAAGATGCGAATTGGACACAGCATACCGATATGAAATATACATATATATATATATATATATACATAGAACATAGGAATCTCGAAACACGAAAACACGACTTCTTAGTTCAGGTACGAAACTTTTTATTACCTTTGAGTTTAAATATTCTTCAACATAAGGAGAGAGATACACATTCTTTCTATTCAGGCTTTTTTTATCTGCCCCCACCCCATCTCGTGCGACACCTGCCCAAGGCCTCGGCAAGCAAGCGAAAGTCGACCCTTCTCGTTCGGTGTCCAGTTCTCAACTCCACTAACTGACTTTTTCAAAATTCCAAAATCCTCCGCGCGTTTCTGGTGCATGACGTCATTCGCAGTTGCTAGCCTCGTTTCCCATCTGGGCTATTGTGACATCTCTGAATGACACGTGTGCTCCGTGCGCGCGCGTGAACACATGTGTTAATGTTACACCTAAGTAACCCATGCACTGAACTGAAAGGTTCTCAGCCTAACTAAACCCAAAGGCATAAAACGAAATCCCTCGGCCATTATATTACATAATCTACAAGGCTGGGCTGAAAGGTTCATTGCCTGAACAATTCATGTATTGAAACGCTCATGGGTTGAAAGGTCCATACGCTGAAATGTTCATGGTCTGAAAATTTCGTTGGTTGAAAAATTCAAAGGTTAAACAGTACATATAATGATCTCATATCTGCTGTTGATGACTTTTCGACTAATAGCATCCAAGGTCTGCAACACCGATGCAAGAAGTGGGAATTGCAAAAGGGACTTTGTTAAAAAATAAACTTCATTTAATCACATTCCATTAAAATATCTTGGTTAGACCATGAACTTTTCAGCCGACCCTCGTATATAATACATCGGAATTACTTGTTTTCTTTTTCTTTCTTTTTTGCTGTTTCTTTTAATCTGTCCTTCTTTCCCTTCACCACGCAACGCTTCTTTCATTCAAATATTCCATGCGCATAAATAAAAATTTTGTAATCTTTTTGATATTAACGAACCAAACAAAAAATATATAAAATCGGCTGACCTGTTAAAATTGAAATATAAAAATAAGAAAAAGTACATTTCATGGAAAGCTTAATCAGAACGGTACTAACTTTTCAAAAATGAAAGAAAAGCAGACTGTTTCTTAGAAATAGACATGACGTAATTAAACAAAAAAATATCCTGACAAGTTGAATGGTTTATTGATTTTAACGGCGTGTCAACTCGTTGGAGGTTATTCTATGCTTAGAGGTAAAGGAATTACGTTCATTTTTATATTTAAGTTTTTGATGTTGGTTGGTTGGTTGGTTGGTTTTTTTATGACATATTAACCTTTGTGGGTTATTTAACGCCAAATCCATTTTTATGAAAATAGTTCTTTTTCAAACAATTCAGTTTAGCATAAGTACGCAGTTTAAATGTAAGTACAGTTTAATTGTGAAAAAAATTCTATTTCAAGCTATTCAGTCTAGTCAAACAGTTCTAATTCAGATTATTCAGTTTAGTATAATATAGATTTTATTTGCACGCAGTTAAATGTCAAAGCAGTTCTATATTAAACAAATCAGTTTAGTGAAAAGACAATTTTCAAAGTTAAAAACAGTTCCATTTCAAACAATTCAGTTTACGATGAGCACGCAGTTTGAATATAAGTACAGTTTAATTGTCAAAAAACATTTCTATTTCAAGCTATTCGGTTTAGTCAAACAGTTCAGTTTCAAACATTTCAGTTTAGCATAAGTATACAGTTAGTTCTGTTTAACCCATAGATAGGGCCCTATCAGGTGCCACCATTCCGGGCCAGAGTGGACCTGGGAGCGATGGCAATGAAGGGGTGCTCCACATCTCCCAAAGCTCCAACATCACAAGAACCTCTCCATCAGATTGTTTAGTGTCATTAACAGGACACTCGTTAGGGGGGTCTTACGCCTATGCAGAAGTGCAGTCGATGTATTCTACAGCCCCAGCCGACTGTGCAAACAGTTTTTGAGTAGCTGTTTTGAGGAATACTTGATATAACATAACTATGTGTAAAACATTCTTATCCAATACAAATAATTCACGCAGAGTTGTTTGCTTTTATGTATTATTATCGATTGCACCTCTGAAGAGGGATAAGACCCTCCCTAATGAGTGTCCTGGATATGACACTGATGTGCTCCTATGATACAGGAATTTTGGGGTATGTTGAGTACCATTTCATTGCCATCGCTCTCAGGTCCACTCTGGCCCGGAGTGGTAGCACCTGATAGGTTTTTATCTATGGATCAAATAGAACTAAACTGCCTACGTATGCGAAACTAATTTTCTTTTAAATAGAACAGTTTATTTGTATAAAAATGGATTCGGCATTAAATAACCTACAAAGGTTGATATGCCATAAACACAAACAAACGAACAAACAAATAATCATTTATACATGAAAGTTGATGAATAAATATTGTGGGAAAGAAATTCTTGAGATACACGGAAGTCGACTTTGTGATTTGTCTGTGGCTATTCGACTCGCATATGTCACATATGTGCGTGCCTTTATGTACAGGTTTCTATGTGTGTCCGTGTTTTCCTGTACATATATAAATTTCCGAGTGGGGGCCGTTTGGTTTATTGGGCTTCTTTAATCTGATCAATTGTTTCATAACGACAGCCTCTGAGCTTAGGGAATAACCAAAAGTCACAGGAAGCAAAGTCTGGACTATTGGGAGGCTGAGGAACTGCTTGATAGCCATCTTGGTCAAATAGTTTGTGACAAGGATGGAGTTGTGGACTGGTGCATTGACCTGGTGGAAATGCCACGGAGCCGATTTGAAGAATGTTGTCTTCTTACGACGGAATCTCTTCCTGAACTCCCTTAAAGCCTCAACATAGTAACCTTAACTCTAACCCTTTGGCCAATCAACTCGGGTGTATTGACTTCCTTACTCTTCCCACACCTCTCGTCATCCCTCACAGGCTCCCTGCCTTCCTTGAATCTCTTATGCAACTCATATACTAATGCTCGATTCATTCAAGATGGTCGAAAAGCAGTTTGAAGCATTCCACACGTTTCAGTGGCCTTTTTTCCTAGTTTAAAACAGAAATTTATTGCCTGTCCTTCTTCTAAAGTGTCCTCACGTCCAGGTTGCATTTTTGAAATTCACCAGGTGTGACAACCAGGCTTTAGTAGTGTGTATTTCAATTGCTTCTGTGGCTGTTCATTTGAACCTGAAATCCAAAAATAGTCAGTCATCTCATACGATGTATAGCAATAACATAGTGAATTTTCAAGAGTCTGCGACTGTTTTAGATGCCTGTACAAAAGAAGTCTGGAAACTTATTGAAGGCACAACGTACATAACATATATATGATAAGTAAACGAATAGGTAAAACTTGAAAGAAGCCAGAGCTCATTTTTTTTCACACAGTTAAATGGTTTCAAGTATTACTAACTAATATTAATAGTTTTATTTGCACACAGTTAAATGGTTTTAAGTATTGCTTTCTAACACGAATAATTCTAATATTATTTTTTTTTCACGCAGTTAAATAGTCACAAGTATTCCTAATATGAATACTATTGCTATTTAATATTATCATTTTTTTTTGCACACAATTAAATGATAACTTATTACTTGCTGATATTAATAGTTTTATTTGCACACAGTTAAATGGTTTCAAGTATTGCTACGTAACACAATCAATTCAATTTAACTTCAGTTATTTGTTTGCACTGTTTATTGTTTATCCAGTTCTATTTGACCTATTGAAACCTAAACAGACACTACTATTCCGTTTTACTGTGGATCTGGGAGTAATGGCAATGGAGTGTCATTCTACAAGGATGGCTTTGGAACTAAATAACCACAGACAGTTGATATGCCACGAAACAAAGATGCTGAAATCTAATCTTTCTGCTTAAATGTCTGTGTGTGTGTCTGTGTCTGTGTGCGCCTAGCGTTTTGATGTGTATTTTAATGTCAGTGTATACGTGCATATCTATGCATGTAAGCGTGTGTTTAGGTCTTGTCAACTTGTTTCAAAGTCTCTGTAATCGTCTGCATTTTTCTCTCCTTAATCATATCTGTGTGAATCTTTGTGTATCTAAGTGTATATAAACGTCAGTGTTTATGTCTGTCCAACAAATTTCTTATTCTCAGTGTGCGCTGATGAATGTGTCTCTATGTACTTGTGTGTATCTATTTATTCATAAACGTATTTTTCATTCTCTGCGTGTGAATATGTGTTGGTGTGTGTGTGTGTGTGTGTGTGTCCAAGCGTCTAAATGCGCGCGTGTGCGTGTGTCCATGTGCAAATATTAATCCTTGTTTTTTTTTCTATTTTGAGGGCGTGATTCCGTTACTCTGAGGATTGCACCCAGCCTGGGTCACGCTTTAAGACTTGCTCTCACTCACCGCTTTTTTCATAAGTGACTTATTATATTTGGCATATGGCAACATTGCTTTAGTCAGGCAGGCCATCCTTTTCCTATTTTTGCTGGAACTTGTATTATAGTCATTAAGAAAAAACACACACACACACACACACACACACACATAAACAATTACAGATTTGTGTATAGTCATATCCAGAAATATCGAGGTTTTATTGGCTTAATGAGTAGTGTTCGTCAATGGTCCAGAAGACAGGGGTTCAATCCCAGGTTGAGACATACCAAAGACTCAAAAAATGGTACTTGATGCCGCCTTGCTTAACACTCAGGATTATAAGGTAAGGATCTAGGGTAAAGAGGAGCAATCCAGGAATGGAGTAGCGCTCTCCCCGACACCTCGGTGTAGTAGCTATGAAAAAGGTAGCTTTCGGGTCACCCTCGACTAAGGTCATAAGCATTTTTTAATGTATCTTTACTTAGCTTTCTTTAGTCGAGCACAAGGCTACATACAGTACCTGGTGTCTTTAGATGGTCACTCGTTTAATAACTGACCAGATTCAATATTGTTTAACTTCAATTACCATTGAAAGGGTTGTTTTGCAAGCTTAAGCTAAGAGGATTGGATGTTTTTTTACTGCATATTAACCCTTATTGGCTTATTTCAAGCCGAAATAAAACTTTACTGGCAATTATATGATTACAAGTGATTACTAACGGTAATCCTTTGTAAACGCTGATACTTTCACGCAACTACTTAAAAAAGAAATAATGTGTAACCAACTATATTTATTCCAATCTAATTCCAATAGTTTTTTATATATTGAAACTAAAGATGGAACTCTAGAATATTTCACAGTATTCTACCCGATCTTTCACGGGAGTTTGAGTGACAGCAAATCTCTACCAGCTTCCAGGACTCTTCTCGGTATTCTGGCCGATCTTGGTAATGCGGTAGTTTGGGGATTGTTCCAAGCGAACTAATCACAATGGCTATCTCCGTCTCCTTCATGTTCCATAGATTTTTTTTGTTGATTATCCGGGTTTGAGTGGATATTAGAGTAACGGAAATGATAAAGAGACTTAACATTTCCCCAGAGCTCTTTAACTGAAATCTTACAACTGGATACTGTTTAATGTCGTCGTCAGATTATCCATTTAGAGAGGGTATTAGCCTTCTGCATAGGATGCAGTCAGGGTATTTTAAGCCTCGTCGACTAGGTATTTCATAAATCAGGTATTTTGAAAAAAAATTTACTTTAAAAAGCTCGAAACCTCAATGAGTGAGTACATATTGATTACATTTATTATAGCCAAGGGCATGGGTGTCCCCGTGGTGTAATGGTTAAAGCGATGGACTATGAAATCGTAGTATGCTAGTTCGTACTCCAGTCACGCTATTACGTTCACCTTTGGGTAAAATATCATTGGGAATGGTATGAACCCCCTAACCCTAACCCTTTGGCCAATCAAGTCTGGTATTCTGACTTTCTTACTCCTCCCGCACCTCGCATCATCCCTCACAGACTCCCTACCTTCCTTGAATCTCTTAGGCCACTCAAAAACTGATGCTCGATTAATGCAAGATGCTCCAAAAGCAGTCTGAAGCATTCCAGACGTTTCTCTGGCATTTTTTTCCAAGTTTAAAACAGAATTTCATTGCATATCGTTCTTCTAAAGTGTCCTCACGTCCAGATTGTATTTTTGAAATTCACTAGCAGTAACAATCAGGTTTTAGTAGGGTGTATTCCAATTGCTGCTGTAGCTGTTCATTTGAACCTGAAATCCTAAAAATTATTCAGTCATCTCATAAGATGTATAGCAATAACATAGTGAATTTTCAAGAGTGTACGATAATTTTAAATGCCTGTGCAAATGCCTGTACAAAAAGTCTGGAAGCTTATTGAAGGCTCCACGTATATATATATATATATATATATATATATATATACATATATATATATATATATATATTATTATTATTATTATTATTATTATTATTATTTTTAGAGTATATGTTCTGTGCAAAGTTTTTAATGGTTGATGTGAGAGGATAGTAAAAAAGGGACATTCCCAAAGAAGCATGACAAACAAATAATAATCTGAAATTTTGAAATACAACTGATTACCTAATCTCAGCCAGACGACCAGGCCAAAAATGGTGGACTTTGCTGTCCCGGCAGACCACAGAGTAAAATTAAAAGAAAGCGAAAAGAGAGATAAATGCCTAGACCTTGCTCGAAAACTGAAAAACACAATGGAACATGAAGGTGACGGTAATACCATTTGTAACAGGTACACTTGGAGCAGTCCTCAAAGGATTAGTAAAGGTACTGAAAGATCGACCTGAATCCTGAGAAGAGTCCTGGGGACTTGAGGAGACTTGCTGTCTCTCAAACACAAGTGAAAACCCATCTGTTAACTATAGTGAGAAAAACTGTCAATGATAATCATTCGGTGAAAATGGATAATGATTGTTGATTTTAACATTGTTTCTTATTAAATGGCATATCAACCTTCTCAGGTTATTTAATATCAATTGTACTTGTAGCATATTTAGCGCCTTGGTACAGATGGTTAGACTATTTCAAGTCAAAAATGCCTGTGAATTTGAGTTTCCCCAATAGCTTATCCTTTATGTTCCTTGCAGTTGTATAAAGAACTCGATTGCCGTGTCTTAAAAAAGCAATTAAAAAGATTAAAGGAAATACGAGTCAAAATCCAAAATAATATTAAAGGATTTCCTTTTATGCCACGAAATCAAACCATTTGATAATGTTTGGGGTTTGTTTGTTTGTTTGTTTGTTTAAGTTTTTGCTTGTGATTTTGTTTTTGCTTTTTCAACGGTCCTAATTTAAATTAATCTTGTCTGTTGACTTTGTTTATGAACTAGTCACAGATATTATCCGTTTAACGTGAAATGAAAAACAAGAACAGAAAACAAAAGTGTTCTGTTTCTATTGAAGTTTTACTCTGACGAACAGATTTTTTTATACAATGCAACATTGCATTTCATCCTTTGATGGAAGATTAACCGATCTTCAACAGACCAGTCGGTGAGCCGAAAAATAAGCCTACAGTGTCCCCTAAAAGAGGACACAGGTTATGACACTAAACTACATCGAGTGTCGAAACCCTAGTTCAATGGAATATTCAGTCACCCATTTATTTCCATTACAAGTCCACTTGAACTCGGAGGGATAGCCCCTGTCAGGTTTGTTTGTTTGTTATTTGATGGCCTATCAACCCCCTCGGGTTATTTAATGCTTTAAGAAGGACAGTAGTGGTATCATTTAACCAATATATGGGAGGATAAGGGGGTGCAAGCATTTCTCAAGGATATTTGTCTGAAAGTGAACATAATATCGTGACTGGTGTTCGAATTTGCGTATTACGATCTGGCAGTCCAGCATTTTAACCATTACCCCACGGGGACACCTCCATGCACGTGCCAGGGTTCCATTTATCAGTCAAATAGATCTGTTCGCAAATTATTACTATCAGTTATACTTGAAACTATAAAGCTGTATAAAAATTATTTTTGTTTTTATTAAATGATCATTTTTAATGTAATATCAATCAATATAATTTATAATTCGGAAACTTTGAAATACGTGGTGCCTTCAATAAGTTTCCAGATTTTTTTGTAAATGCATTTAAAATTGTCGTAGACCCTTGAAATTTCAGTAGGTTATTGCTATACATCGTATGAGAAGACTGGCTAATTTTTATGATTTCAGCTTCAAATGAACAGCTACAGTAGAAATTGGAATACACCCTACTAAGACCTGATTGTCACATCTGGTGAATTTCAAAAATGCAATCTGGACGTGAGGACACTTTAGAAGAACGAGATGCAATGAAAATCTGTTTTAAACTTGGAAAAAAATGCCAGAGAAACGTCTGGAATGCTTCAGACTGCTTTTGGAGCATCTTGCATTAATCGAGCATCAGTTTTTGAGTAGCATAAGAGATTCAAGGAAGGCACGGAGTCTGTGAGGGATGATGAGAGGTGCGGGAGGAGTAAGGAAGTCAGAACACCACAGTTGATTGGCCAAAGGCTTAGGGTTGCTATGTTGAGGTTTTAAGGGAGTTCATGAAGAGATTCCGTCGGAAGAGGCCAGCACTCTTCAAATCGGGTCAGTGGCATTTCCACCAGGACAATACACCAGTCCACAACTCCATCCTTGTCACCGACTATTTGACTAAGATGGGCATCAAGACAGTTCCTCACCGTCCCTATATTCCAAACCTTGCTCCCTGTGACTTTTGGTTATTCCATAAGCTCAGAGGCTGTTGTTCTGAGACAATTGAGGCGATGAAAGAGGCTGTTGATTGATTTTTATAGTATTCGGCGGGAATTGATTGATATATTTTCCATAATTTTTTATTTCCCAAGTACTTTATGAAAGGATCAACAAGAAAATGTCTATTATATTCAACGAAATTTGCATTAATGAAGAAATGCTGCCAATATATATATATATATATATATATATATATATATATATAACACTTTGAAGTCTGTTGTAATAAGCTTCATGTGGTGTACATAATCATCAGAAGGAAATGTGGTTTTTGTTACTTTAATGGCATATCAACCATTGTAGGTTATTTAATGCTAAATCCTCTTTATACATATATATCAAATACACACGATTTTGTTTATAACGTTTTGAACGAACCTAATCTCCTTAAGTGTAAGAGGAGGTGGCCGTGATGTAATGGTTATCGTCGTTGGAAGTGGACACGGCGACACGAGTTCAAATCCTGGATGAGACTGATTGCATTTCACATTGCACTAATACCCTTGAGAAAGGCATGAATCCAATTATGCTCCCTCCAGCTATCGGTAAATAGTAGAGAAGACTAGGTTCTTCAGGCATGGTCAGGCAACTAGTCTAGGAGAAGGAAAACTCTGAATTGAAACCTGTTAAACTCCGCTTAAAAATTGACCTCATTCAGACTAAGTTAAGCTCAATCAATAAGCAGAAAGAAGGCAGAGAGGCACAAGTGTCCTAAATGAATATTCTCACTCAATGCTCTCAATATATAACAAATGACAATAGCGCACCTGGCCAGGAAAGAACAATAAGTTACAATAATCCTTCAATAAACGAAACGTCATTTCTAGTTCAAAGCAGGGCAATGTTTGACTTAGTGAAGAGACAATACTGAGTGAAAGACAATAGAAAAATGAATGAAAAAGAATAATGGGATAGAAAGAGAGAGAGAGAGAGAGAGAGAGAGAGAGAGAGAGAGAGAGTTTGTGTGTGTGCGTATGTGTGGAAAGGAAGCGTATGGGAAGAGCTGTAAAAGAGACAAATGGAGGAGCGGAAACCGCAAACAATATATATATATATATATATATATGTGTGTGTGTGTGTGTGTGTGCATATGTAGGATCATTGACATTAGTTGGTCAAGCTTTGATTTCCATTATCCCATCACAAGACATACTGTCTTTAATCAAAGGCATGATTCTTGGTGTATATTTCTATGTATTTTGCAAGGGAAACTCCTCGAATTGTCGTTGTTAACGCGCTTGTTTCCGACATCGTCGGAAGCGAGTTCAAACTCTAGTCTCGTAATTTTCTTCACTTTTTGACTAATGATCTTGGGAAAGGTGTTAATCTTTTTATCATATCCTGCTGTTATAGATTGAATAGTATCACTACTGTCCTTTTACAAGGGTGGCTTTGGCATTAAATAACCCATGAAGGTTTATATGGCGTAAAACAAAGAAACCAAACAAAAGCTCTGCGTATTTTACATGTTCTTTTTATTTTCTTTCTTTCTCTAACTCCCACACTGTCTGTCTTTCTATTTATTTTAATTCTAATCTAATATATAAGGGTTGTTTGAAATGTTCACAGACTAACCAAAATATTCTCTTCGAATGTGATCAAATGCGGTCTAGTCAACACAATTACCCCCGCAATTCACTCACTCCTTTCGTCCTAGTTACAGTACTTGGATCGCATTGGTCAAAAAATCTTATATGATCTCATCATATAAACTTTTTATCTCACACTTGTATATTCCAAATACATAAAAATGTATATCACATTACACACATATACATATATATATATATATATATATATGTTGTCCTTAAAAATGTATGCGGTCTGTCGGCAAAACTTAGAGTACACTGACTGTATTACCTGCTGAGGAGTAAGACCCTTCCTCCAAAAAGGAATTTCCTGGCTATGAAACAAAAGTACTTCATGGAGAGGTGAGGAGTGTGGAGTACGTTTTTCTTGTCATTACTCCCAGGTCCACTTAGACCCGGATTGGTAGTACCGGTTATGGTCAGATCAAGTGTTTAAATAGATCTGTTTAAAAAAAAAATTGATATCCGAAAGGATAATGTGCAAAAAAAAAGTCGCTGATATCCCTGACCCTCTCTCGCCACTTCTCCCTATCGTTCATCGCCTCTGGCGTGTCTTCAGGGTTACATCCCGTATCCTCACATAGCTGCTGTATGTATGTTCGAGCTGGTCGTCCTGCTTTTGCCCGGCCATATGTGGGGGTCCATAGGAGTACATCACTTCTGAGCTCGTCCCTGCTTTTCCAGCAGTGTCCTGTATGTCTGTTTCGTCTAACTTGGATAGTTTTCGTGATGGGATGTAGGTGGCCGTATAGTTGGTGTCTTGTGGGGTCTCGTCATTTGAGGCCCGTGTTGAGCATTTGTAATAAAATACAATCTTGCAAGTCTTTATTTAGTTCTACTAATCTGTATTTTAAAAATATTTTGTAATTTAAGAAAAATAAGAAATAGTTTTTATAATGATTTGTTTATTTTACTATATAGGGTATCCCCAAAAAACAATTTATACTTATTTCGATTTTTAAATACTATATTTATTCAGATATGCGTTATTTCTTTGATTCTACAAGTATAAAGTATTTATGGTATTTTAAGGCATTGCAGGTATTCAAACTGATGATCAATCTCTTTAAGGCGAACAGATGAAATTGCAAACATCGCAAATCGTTTCAGTTTTGAGTGCATTCTTCAATTACTTGTCGTTGATTCTTGGAGGGTTTTTGCTACAAAGTCAAATAGTTCAATCAAATGCAAAAATTGCAACAACTTGGCACCCCAGAAACTGCATATTACGGTTTAACACTATGTAAACTTTCTAGGGGTTATAGTTTGACTCCTTGGCTTAACGGAAAACGCTTCATGGATTATTTAGAGCCACAGCAATCCTTGTAGAAGACCAGTAGTCCCATAAATAGGATGATAAGGGGACTTACTCTTTCCCTAAGGGTATTACTTCGAAAGTGAACGTTGTATACCAATGATAAAGGAATTAATAGGTTGTTTGTTTGGGTTTTGTGGCATATCAAACTTTGTGGATTATTTAACACCAAATCCATTTTTATGCAAATTGTCAGTTCTATTTTTTTTAAAATTCAGTTTAGCATGAGTACACAGTTTCATTGTCAAAAGCATTTCTATTTCAAGCAATTCAATTCATTCAAACAGTTCTAATTCAGCTTATTCAGTTTATCATAAGTATACTTTGTCTTTACACACAGTTAAATGTCAAAACTGTTCTATAGTAAACAGTTCAGTTAAGTGTAAGTACAGTTTCAATATCAAAAACAGTTCCATTTCAATCAATTCAGTTTAGTATAAACACGCAGTTTAAATGTAAGTACACAGTTTAATTGTCAAAACCATTTCTATTTCAAGCTATTCAGTTTAGTCAAACAGTTCTAATTCAAACAATTCAGTTTAGCATAAGTATGCAGTTCTATTTAACCCATAGATAGGGCCCTATCAGGTGCTACCATTTCTGGCCAGAGTGGGCCTGGGAGCAATAGGCAATGAAGGGGTACTCCGCATTCCCCAAAGCTCTACCATCACTGGAACCTTACCATCAGATTATTCAGTGTCATAACAGGACACTCATTGGGATGGTCTTACCCATCTGCAGAGATGCAGTCGGTGTATTCTACAGCCCCAGTTGACTGGGTCACTCGTTGGAGCTGGGATCTTACCCCTCTGCAGAGATGCAGTCGATGTATTCTATAGCCCCAGCCGACTGGGCAAGATAAAGGAACGAAGGACCACAACACTTGCTTCTAAAAATATGTCTATCTTTATAACTAAAAACGTTTGAAGTTGACTGTGAGCATGAGAGAGACAGGGATACGGAGGTCGCGAACAGACTGCTATATTGACCTTTTCTTAACCTACGTTTTGATTCCATATTCCGGGCTTTACGTTTTTGCTTCATTGACAAAAGGTCCTCAACTGCGGTCCGCTGTGGGCCATTTTCTCCTCCTGGATGGCGCCCAGGGTGGCTTCTGCCCTTACTTGGTTGTGGCTCCAGCTGGCTAACCGTGACTGCTCGTGACTGCTCGTGGGTACCTGTGTATATATAATTTCATAACGCCTAATAGATTCGGTTGTGATTCACGTGATTTGCTTCCGCTTGTCAATCCAAGTGAGCTGTCCCCTTGTTTACACAGCAGGAACGTCCTGTGCCAGAAATCTTTGATTGACGACTCTGTTAAAGGTTAATATGCCACAGTAAGAGCGTAACGGGAATTCAAACTGGATTACTAAGAATCTGCAGTCCATCACTTTAATGTTTACTCCAAGGAGACTTCACCTTAGTCATAGAGTCGTCAGTAAACATGAATAAAATGTGCATATTGAATTGTGATCGTGTTTTTGTTCTTCTTCTAAGGATACGAAGAAAGATTGCGATAAAAAAAAGTCATCAGCGTGACAAGATGACCAGTCAGAGAATATACGAAGAGAAATGAAGAACAAACACGAGTGAGGTGCGGAGATGGGAGCCAACCGATCACAAAATAAGTCTCATATAACGTAGATCGGCCGACCAAAACGCTACATAACATATACATTTTTAGAACACTCACACACACACACACACACACACACACTATATATATATATATATATATATATGATGTAGTATAATAGTTATTACTAAATACGTTATGCCCTAACTGCTGAGATAAAAATACGTCGCCTTAATCCCCTGGAGAAAGGTAATATCTGCAAATTATCGGACGTCTTAGAAAACACTTCGTATATCAAAATTAAATTTATATTCTGTTAAGCTATCTTATTTTTATGGCATCTGTTGGTCTTGCGAGACCATAAATCTGCTCGGGTATCTTGGTACACAGCAGTTACCCATGTACCTGGTGTTGACCAAGGGAAGGGCAAATTCTTGTACATCTTGGTATTAGGGTCCCAACGGGAATTACCGGAACGAGGTTAAAAATAAAGTCTGACTGTACTAAGGACGGTCTCTCTTATTTTGTATTCAAACTTTTTCCTTTCCCAAGACCGATTGTCCTACCAAGGCTTGCTCTACCCAGGCTTGCTTTTAGAAAGACTCGTTGAGTCCATTTTTTTCGACGGTAACCATTAATTACTCCATCCGTATTGTGGAGCGTTAAGGTAAATTCGTACATCATCTAAGTGTACACATATTAAAAAAAAAACAATATCAGTCAGTATTGTTTGTTATTCTTTTTCTTTTCTTTTTTTATCGATTTATTTATGTAGCATGACAGCAAATTGAAACCCTATCGTGACAGGTGAATGTTACAATGATGCATAGATATTGGCCTAATGGGTAGACATACCAATGGTCTAGGAAACTGGGGTTCAATCCCAGCTCAAGTCATACCAAAGGCTCAAACAATTGTTGATTCCTCCTTGCTTAATACTAAGCCTTATAAGACACGTATCAAGGGTAAAGTGCATATTTACCAACCCCTCCGCTCGGGAAAGATATGACACGAGGTCAATTTTTTAAGTGGAGTTTAACAGGTTTGAATTCAGAGTTTTCCTTCTCCTAGACTAGTTGCTTTCACCAAGGCTGAAGAACCTAGTCTGCCCTACTATTTACCCATGGCTGGAGGGAGAATAATTGGATTCATATCTTTCCCAAGGGTATTAGTGCTATGTGAAATGCAATCAGTATCGTTCAGGATTTGAACTCGTGTCACCGTGTCCATTTCCTACGACGATAACTATTACACCACGGGCACATCCACCACATAATAAGGGTAAAGTGGACTAATCCAGGGAAAAGATAATCGCTTTCCCCTACACCTCGGTGTGGTAGCAAATTAAAAGCGGACCTTTGGGTCACCCTCGACTACGGTCACCAACTTTACAGTTACTAATATATATTCTCTGAAAAAAAACAATAATCGGTCACATTAAGATAAGATATTTATTTCCATCCTGTTTGAAGCATTGATATAAATCAATGCTCTAAAAAATATCAAATTTTCGATCAGGATGGAAATAAATTTATTATTTTGATGTGATCGATTGTTTTTGTTTTTTTGTTTGCTCTGTGGATTTTATTTACATTGAGTTCTTTACCAGGATTATTTGAATTTTATATTCTATTTTTGAATATTTTATTGGTCCTGATTGGAATTATTCCCTACTCCAGATTTACTGGATTGAGTAGTATCTTTATATATATATATATATATATTGAACTAGAAATTATCTTATTCCCAAAACTTCGACATTTCAAGTTTATTTCTCGAAAAAAGATCACGTTTTTTTTCATGGTTTACGGTTGCCAACACAAATATATATATATTTTTTAATTTTACTGGTAAACTTATATTTTTATATATTTATATTTAAGGAGGTGCAGGTAGCGTAACAATTATCTTCGTAGGAAGTGGACATGGCTCCCCGTGTTTAAATTCTGAAAATTGTGAAAGCTATGATTCCAACTATCCTCTCTCTCTCTCCAGCTGTGGATAAACAAGTCGTGTAGACTTGGCTCTTCTACCTAGGTATGACAACCAATACTGGAGAAGGAAAACTCTGAATTCAAACCAGTTATTGGCAAAGAGAGTGATGATCTCTGCCCGGCTGTTCTAGCTATAGATACGCTCCACGAGTAGCACCCTACGATCAAACTAGGAGACAGGACCAGTAAGATAGATATTCTTTTTATAATTTCAGTTCTAAATTGCACAAGCCAACAATAAAACTGCCCCATGAATATTTATGAGTGCTTTTTTGACTAAATTCTGTAGTACTGATTACGAAAATGTTATTCATCTTTATATATTTCCTATATTTTTTGTATGATAGAAATTCTGAATATCTGGGAAAATCAGATTTGTGATGAAATTATTTTCTTAAGATACCAATGGCATTATTCCTTTTGGGTGGTGCGATATAAATGAACTGGAATGTCGTTGAATTTCAAAAGAAAATCAAGACGACTATTTTGGGGGATGCAAGATTTTCTTTCTGCTACTTTGATGATTAATTGTGCTTCGTAGGATTGAATATTTTTGTGTGGATTAATGATTCCTAAGATGTGGCAATGAACTTGAATACTGCTGTAACTTTTTTCGGAGTATGCCAATGTTATTTATAGACTTTATTTCAATCTGTTGACGGGATAGATCACTTGAGAATACAGTTAGAAGTTTATTAAAATTTGAGAATTTGTTTAAGAATTTTCTGAAACTTCTTGCGAATGTTTAACACTTTTCTTTTATCAGAATGTTGCTACCTTAGATATTTCAGAAATATAGAAACTTGCTTGAAACTTTTGGTTAGATTTAAAAGCCTATTGACATTTTCTAAGGTTATTAAAAGGCTGTGTTTTGTAGTTCAGTAAAAAGGTTCGACTTGAGTTTCTGTGGTATAAATAGCCTTTCTTTTAATATTGTATCTTTCTGTAGCAAAACATCTCGACGTACGGAGCGAAAACGTATTTAAAAAAAAAATTAGCACATTAAAATTCTTATTTTAATATGGTCTGAAATTACGCCCCAATTTTTCTTTTAATATTCTCTACATACCGAAACTAACCTTTGATAAGCATTCTCAGTTTAGAAAATAGAAAAGGTTCCAAGGAACCTAAGAGTCTGCTGAGTATAGAGAATGTTTGCAATCAAACAATTCTGCGCTTTGCCAAAAATTTCCGATCAAAGAGTATCAAGATTTTATTTTTTTAACGCAGACCAATGATAGAGAAATATATGTTATCATCATCATCATCAAGTCTTGTTGGTATTGATTCCCTAGATTCTCTCTGTCTCTGTCTCTCTTTTTCGCCATCCGTAACCATCAGCTGTCAACATAAAACTGGTGAATGTAAGATTTTGCAGGTAGGTCAATATAGTGTGTCCATATGCAAGAGTCCATCTTAGTTCTTAAGCAATGTTCAGCAAGTCATATCTGTCTTACTTGAATTGTTTGAAAGATGAGAGGTAAGTTTACGTACAGTAGCTGTTTTGTAGCATTGCTTGCAGGATTTATTCAAAATAGCACACAGTTTTCTTGCATAGTTTCCATCTAATTTCTTCTCTGAGCGTTTCATTAGTTCAGATGGTGCAGTCATACGGTAGTACTGACACAATCCTTGCTTTAGCTATGCGTATGTTGATATTACTTTCAGTAGATGAGATACTGCTTCCGAGGTGTATGAATTGGTCGACTAATTTCGGAGGTTGTTATTAAATAACAATCTCCGAAATTAGTAGACCAATTCAAGGTGGCGCCATGTAGATTAAAAGGCATGAACTCTGTTTTATCTGAGTTCACGTAAAACATTCCTGATCTTTTTTTTTTTTTAAATGAATGGTAATTTTCTGCGGTCAGCATTCACTGCAGGTAAACTGAAATAGAAAAAAGTGAAACTGGAGATAAAGAGGGCGCCACTGTGATTTTTTTATGCACACGGGTACTAAGTATAGCTCAGTCTGAAACAACACTGTGCCGCCATTCGAAGACGCAAGTTACAAAAATTGGATTTAAAGGCGAACTTGTTATGTACCTCATTACGATAAATGCACTCAAGCGGATAATTGTATCATCTCAAATAACAATTATTATTTAACAATCACTTAGATATACATTGTAGAAGGGCAGCTATAAAACTGTCAAATATCAACAAAAATATGTCGGGCTGTGGTAATTCATTTGAATGTTTTCTATTCGCACTTGATTACCTGAGAACATTGATGGGAATTATTTATTTCGAGTGTGTTGCTCGTTCTTGAGTGTCAGCGTATCTTAGAGGTCAAGTGTGATGTCAAACGCTATAGGAAAGTGCCCGAAAAGAACATTTCCGACAACTCTTATTTTTTAATAATTGAAGCGAACTCTCAAGAAATTCTGTTTGAAAAAATCAATAAAAACTGGTAAAAAGAATCTTGACAATGTTTTTTTTTATGAAACCAGCTTCACAGAACGACTGCTATCTATTAATTAATCTATCACTCTATCTGGAAAATAGCACGGAAAATTTGATTAAAATGTTTCGCTATAGAAATAGTGTCATCAGAATACCTTCATTATTCCACAAGAAAACGATATCTTAACGTAAAAAGACCTAGAAGTCCTACTTTTTAAATAAGAATAGTATGCCGATAAAATAAAACGTAGTTTCTTCCAAGCAGCAGTCGTGTCGATACTGCTATATCGATGCGTTATATGGACGCTAACTAAACGTATAGAGAAAAAGCATGACGGCAACTACACAAGAATGCTGGGAGCAATACTGATCAAATCATGGAGGCAGCACCCAACAAAGTAGCAACTGTACGGCCAACAACCACCCATCACAAAAACTATCAAAGTCAGACGAACTAGACATGCGGGACACTGCTGGAGAAGTAAGGAAGAGCTCATAAGTGATTTTCTCCCGTGGACCCCTTCACATGGACGAGCAAAGGCAGGACGACCCGCTAGAACCTACATACAGTAGCTCTGTGCCGAAACGCAGCGTAACCCTGAAGACCCGCCCGAAGCAATGGTCGATCGGGAGGGGTGGCAAGAGAGAGTCAAGGATATCCGTGCTGATGGCGTGACGTGATGATCATGAATAATTGAATCAGGGATGTTTATAATGATTATTAAAATGTCTTTTCATTAAAATAGAATCGAAATTAGCCTGCTTTTCTCTCTTGATACAATAAGATGACGTTGTTTTTTTTAATGAACAATAAATTATTGCAGAGGACTAAATTTTAAATTGAAATTGAAATCAAATAAAATTTACCAATACTTTTTTTTGACTAAACAAGTTAAGGGGGTGTCCTTGTGGTGTAATGGTTAAAGCGATGGACTGCGGAATCGTAGTACGCGAATTCGTACTCCAGTCGCGCTATTACGTTCACGTTCGGGCAAATACCCAGAGTAAAGGTATGAACCCCCTTATCCTCGAAGTTATGGGTTAAATAGTACCACTACTGTTCTTCTATGAAAACGTCTTAGGCATTGAATAACTTACAAAGGTTGATGTGCCATTAAACAAAGAAACCAAACCAACCAAACCTAAACAAGTTACGTTAGATATTTTTTTCTCCACTGTGGGTTGTCTATTTAAAGAGGTTAGTTTCTCTTATGGAGTGGCCTGCTGAAGTTAATTTATAATTGCTAAAGTATGGTTTCTTGATTTTTTTCCCAATATACATACACATATATATATATATATATATATATATGAGATATGTCCGAAGATAAAAACAAATCCTTTAAACAGGACGCATAGTGTAGCATCGACCTTGACCTCTGTATAAAGTTATTTCATCGCAGGATTAACAATTGAGCTACCCGTACTGAAAAAGATAAGCCTGCTTTTTTCTTTGACTGAACAAAAATGGCTGTTTGTTTAAAATTCTGCTTCAGTTTCGAAAAATATTGAAAAATATTACAGTAGAGCTATGTTGAAAATGTAAGTGCCGTCCACGAGTTCACAAAAGGTACCGTTGTTTCAAAATGAAAAAAAAAAATCCACCAAAGACGATCCCAAATCTGGTTGACGCACACGTCAATAAACAACGACGATCCCATTAAAAAACTGCATACTCTGATATTTAGAAATTGTTCCCTTGTCACTATACTTTTCGGATTTAGCCTATCAAGATTCATTAAACTGACGGAAATGGAAAGAGGAAGGTTAGTTACGTAGTTAGTTTAGACTTTTTGCATATCAACTTTTGTAGATTATTTAAAGCCAAATCTATTCTTATACTAATAAACATTTCGATTTCAAACTATTCAGTTTAGCATAAGTAAGTAAAAAAGTAAAGTTGGCGACTGTAGTCGAGGGCGACCAGAAGGCTCCCTTTTCAGTAGCTACTACACTGAAGTGTATGGGAGGGCGCTACTCCTTTCCCAGGATTGCTCTATTTTACCCTTTATACGTGCCTTATATTGCTGAGTTTTAAGCAAGGAGGTATCAAATATCATTTTAAAAGTCTTTGGTATGACTCGTCCTGAGATTGAACCCAGGTCTCCCGGACCATTGGCGAACACTCTACCCTCTAGGCCAGTAGTACCTCTCAGCATAAGTACACAATTTAATTGTCAAAAACATTTCTATTTCAAGCTATTCCGTTTAGTCAAACAGTTCTATTTTAAACAAATCAGTTTAGCATAAGTATAGTTTTTGTTTACACACAATTTTAATGTCAAAAACAGTTCTATTTCTGACAATTCAGTTTAGCATACAAAACAGTTTCGTTTCAAGCAATTCCGTTTTGCATAATTAGGCAGGTCAAATGTCAAAACAGTTCTATTTCTAGCAATTCAGCTTAGTATAAGCATGCAGTTTAGTTCTGTTTGACAGATAGATAGGTCCCTATCACGTGCTACTACTGCAAATAGAGTGGACCTGGGAGCGATGGTAACGAAGGAGTACTCCACATTCCTCAAAGCTCCAGATTGTTTAGTATCATATCCAGGACACTTCTTCTTCAGATATGCAGTCGGTGCATTCTACAACCCCAGTCGACTCAGCAAGAAGAAGGTTAATAATTATAAAGGTGGATAAATATATTATGGGATGTGCCCGTGGTGTAATGGTTATCATCGTAGGAAATGGACACGGTGACACGAGTTCAAATCCTGGACGAGACTGATTGCATTTCATATAGCACTAATACCCTTAGGAAAGGTATGAATCCAATTATTCTCCCTCCAGCTATGGGTAAATAGTACGGAAGACAAGGTTCTTCAGCCTTGGTGAGGCAACTAGTCTAGGAGAAGGAAAACTCTGAATTCAAATCAGTTAAACTCCGCTTAGAAATTGACCTTGTGTCATATCCTGCCCGAGCAGAGGGGTTGGTAAATATTATTATGGAATGTTATTAACAGACAAATATGAACTAAAAAATAAAAGTAGCAATATATATATATATATATATATATATATATATAGAGAGAGAGAGAGAGAGAGATTAAAGTGAGGGATTTTTTGAGCACTAATTACATCACAAATTTTTGCTGGTCGGCCAATGTTGGTGTGCCCATATGTAGGAGTCCATAATGAAACGTTTCTAATGAGTTCTTTATTACTTCTCAAGCGGTACCAAGCAAGATTGGCTCGTCTT
>OY757911.1:6760025-6765025 GCA_963585895.1 Sepioteuthis lessoniana
GAGAAAGGTGGTTACGCGTGTATATCATTCATGTTGAAATCCTTTCTATATCCGTTATCTATTCGGTTCGTTTTCTTTCATTTATGCGTTACTGCCCAAAAGCACTCGAGACAAACGTCATATATAATTCTGCTGAAAGATGTTATTTGTTGATCAATGGGCCCAACAAGGTAAAACAGGGGTCTGACTGACACTTACGACGTAGTGCTACACGCATAGACCCGTTAGATACGAGGTGATACAAAGGTGTATGTGGTGTAGTAAGAGTAAAAAACGTTCATTTGAACTCTGTAACGTTACAAACTTTTGTTTGAGAAGCAGGCGTTACGAACTTCTATTTGTGCCGCGGTAATGTTACAGTTATTCCACATCCTTCAAAGCTCCAGAACTGGAACCTCTCTTCCAGACGCAGGTTAGAGTCATATCCTGGAGCTTCCTGTTTGGGAGTGGGCCTTACACATTTTAGAAGGGGTGCAGTCAGCACATTTTAAGCCCGCCAATAGTTGCGCTGGGTCGGTCATGTTGTTAGAACGATTGAAACTTCCCTTTCAAAAGATTATCAGACATTCAGCTTAAAGAACAGACCAATATCTGCCAATAGAAAATCTTTGCGGAATTTGATTATAGAAACCACTTTATTCTTCCAGAAAAGCTGTTGCCAACTTGTAAGAAAAAACCCAACAGCGCAAGTATAGCTGTACTGTAACACCAGGATTATTTTGCATGCGCGGTATCTTGTCCAGTCTATCTTGCAAAGCTTCGCCCATCCTCAACCTATCAGCATCAGACGAAGAGGGCCTTCGTAAATCTTTTTTGGTTAAGTCTGACCGATATATATATATATATATATATATCATCATCATCATTATCCGGCCTCGCTGACGGCACGGATTTCCCTGACTCTCTCCCTCTCTCCCTCTCTCTCTCTTTCAAACTGCGTCCTGTGTCCTCACAGAGCTATGAATAAATTCTTGCTGGTCGGCCAACAATGGCACGGCCACGTGAAAGAGCCCTTAGAACTGTCACTTTTGAGTTCATCCGATCTTCTCCAGCAGTGTCCACCGTGTCTTGTTCGTTATATGTATGTATATGTTCGTTATATATATATCATCATCATCATCATCATCATATCGTGCTGGCAGCACGGATATCCCTGACCCTCTCTCGCCACTCCTCCCTATCGTTCATCGCCCTAGGCAGGTCTTCAGGACAACATCCTGTATCCTCACACAGCTGCTGAATGTACGTTCGTGCTGGTCGTCCTGCTTTTGCGCGGCCGTGTGTGGGGATCCATAAGAGTACATCTCTTATGAGTTCATCTCTGCTTCTCCAGCAATGTCCTGCATGTCTGGTTCGCCTAACTTGAATAGATTTCGTGATAGGGGGCAGGTGGCCGTACAGTTGGTGTCTTGTGGGGTGCCGCTGCCAGGACTTGTTGAGGATTGCACGCAGCATTTTTGTGTAATGCCGCTGCCAGGACTTGTTGAGGATTGCACGCAGCATTCTTGTGTAATATATATATATTGTGTAATATATATGTGTAATATATATATATATATATATATATATATATATATATATATATATATATATATATATATATATATATATATATATGTACGCTAGGACTAATGAGTAGAGTGTTCGCAAATGATCCGGGAGACCAGGGCTCAATCCCAGGTCGAGTGATACCAAAGACTCAAAAATTGTCCTTGATGCCGCCTTGCTTAACACTCAGCATTATAAGGTCAGGATCAAGGGTATAGTTGAGTAACCCAGGGAATATTGTGAGATATGAGGTCAGAAAAAACTAATGTGATTTTTCTCGTATATAATACGCACCTGTAACTTTTAGGCTAAAAAATCTGTTAAAATAGCGCGTCTTATACACAAAAAAATCTAGTAGCCATCTCAGATTTAGCAGTCATCTGTGAATTTTTTATTCCCTCTCTCTCTCTCTCTCTCTCTCTCTCGCTCTCTCTTTATATAAGTGTGTGTGTACGAGTGTGCATACTTGTATGTGTGTTTGGTTGGGTTTTATGGCATATCAACCATTGTAGGTTATTTAATGCCAAATCCTCTTTATACATATATATTAAATATATATGATTTGGTTTGGTTGGGTTTTATGGCATATCAACCATTGTAAGAAATTTAATCAATTTTTATTTATATAAACAGTTCTATTTCAAACAATTCAATTTAGCACAAGGAGAGTTTTTTGTTTATACACAGTTAAATTAAAAAAAACAGTTCTATTTCAAACAATTCAGTTTAGTAGAAGTGCACTGTTTAATTCTATTTAACTCATTGATAGGACCTTTTCAGATGCTACCACTGCCAGAGTGGACCTGGGAGCGATGGCAATAAAGGGGTACTCTTCATTCCCCAAAGCTTCAGCATTACTGAAGCCTCACCATCAGATTGTTTATTGTCATATCCAGGACACTCGTTGGGAGAGTCTGACCCCACTGCTGGGACACTGTATGTAAAGGTGTCGTGTCTACGTTATGAAGATAATAGAGTCATAAAAGTTCATCAATTGTAGGTTCGTTTAAATGTTCCCAGCGTCTCTGGGGTTTTTTTTAATTAGAAAATGCTAGAAATACGTTAAAGCTAAGTTTAAAACATTGTGTCGCATTTTGAACTTAAATGTTACACATTTGGATTTAGAGACAAACTTGTTATAACATCATTTTATGATAGATTCACTCACGCATATAATTGTATCATCTCAAATAACAGTCGTTAGTCACCAATGACTTAGATATACGTTGTGAGGTCAGCAATAAAATATTGTAGACAAATATCAACTAAAATATATGGGTTTTTGTTAATTCCTTTGAATGTTTTCTATTTGCACTTGATTACCTGACAACTTTGATAGGAATTATTTGATTCGAGATTATTGCAAGTTCTTGAGTTTCGACATATTACACTGGTCAAATATAATTTGAATGTTGTTGTTTCCATTAACCGAATAATTGTATTCACGTAAAAACGATAACATATGATATGTTATGAAAATTTACTTAAAAATAGATGTGATTATATTTACCAATCCCTCCGCTCGGGCAGGATGTGACACTAGGTCATTTTTTAAGCGGAGTTTAACAGGTTTGAAATCAGAGTTTTCCTTCTCCTAGTGTTTACTAATGGTTTGGAGACCGAGGTTCAATTTCAGATCAAGTCATACAAAAAACTTTTAAAATGGTACTTGATACCTCCTTGCTTAACACAGCGTTATAAGGTACGTATCAAGGGAAAGTGGAGCAATCCAGTAAAAGGAGTAGCGTCCTCCCCTACACCTCGGTGTAGTAGCTATTGAAAAGGAAGCCTTCGGGTCACCCTCGACTAAAGGGAGACAACTTTACTTACTTACACAATAATGGTGATAGGTAATCTAGTTTTAGATTGCGTAAATACAGAGTAGACACCATTCGGTGATTGAAAGGTTATCGCCAATGACGAACATTTTAACAATATATATATATATATATATATATATGTGTGTGTGTGTGTGTGTGTGTGTTTTCGCGTATGTGTTTATCATTCATTGTTTTTGATTATTAAAAATATAACCTGCTACTTCCAATAATGACGGCTGGAGAAGAAGCTAGACGGCAAATTACACAAGAATGCTGCGAGCAATCTTGAACAAGTCCTGGCGACAACACCCCACAAGACACCAACTATACGGCCACCTGCCTCCTATCACGAAAACTATTCAAGTTAGACGAACCAGTCATGCAGGACACTGCTGGAGAAGCAGAGACGAACTCATAAGTGATGTACTCTTATGGACCCCCACACATGACCGTGCAAAAGTAGGACAACCAGCACGAACATACATTCAGCAACTATGTGAGGATACGGGACGTTGTCCAGAAGACCTGCCTGAGGCGATGAACGATAGGGAAAAGTGGCGAGAGAGGGTCAGGGATATCCGTGCTACCAGCACGACATGATGATGATGATGACTTCCAATAATACGAAGGAAGTGTTTGTTTCTATTTTGATTTGTTTTTATAGACGGTAGTGGATAGAGTGTTCGCCAATGACCCATGAGGTCAGGGTTCAATCCCAAGTCGAGTCATATAAATGACTTCAAAAATGGCACTTAATGCTGCCTTGCTTAACTCTATATAGCAATATAAGCAATATATGGATCAAGGGTAAAATGAATCAATCCAGGGAAAGGAGTAGCGCCATCCCTTACACCTCGGTGCAGTAGCTATTGAAAACAGAGCTTTAGGTTCGCCCTCAACTAAAGTCACTATCCTTACTTATATATATATGTGTGTGTGTGTGTATATATTCATTTGTATATATAAAGTTAGCGACCGTTAATCCGGTAAGGGGGTTATTTTTTTTTACGAAATCCGTTTCACTTGATAATTCTGGAGACTATTAGAAGACTTACCAGTCGTTCTCCCGTTGATCCTGGGAGTAAGGTGAATATTTTAACGTAACTCGTCCCTCCCAGACTTTTTAATGCCACACTTGACCTGTCAGTCGTCACACGCTCGTTAATCAGACAAGAAAATAATAATTTCAGCTGAATTAATTTGTCAAAGGTCGTTTTGCCGTTAATCCAGAAAGAGTTTAACTATATCACCTAAACTCGTCTTACATTTCGTCGTTAATGAGATTCTAGAAGCCATAAGTACTGTGCTCCCGTTAATCCAGCAATAGGTGATTATTTCAACTTGTCTCGTTAATAAAATTCTTGATGCCATAACAGTCATACTCCCTTTCAAGATGGTTGTTATTTCAACGCGTCTCTCACCAAATTCCTTACGAGAATAGAAGACTTAACTATTGTCTTCGCGTTAATTCGGAAATATGTTGATTATTTCTGTATAACTCGTCACAAAAGTAGTTGAAAAATGAGATCCTATTTGTCTTAAAAGTCGTTTTCGTGATAATCGGGCTACTCAAATCGTCGCTCATGCAATCTTGAATGAAATTCAAAAAGCCTTTTCAGTCGTTCGGCTTGG